>CM060701.1:217268838-217829717 GCA_030686995.1 Artemisia argyi
ACGGATCATGGCATATGAAGATGACTTTGTATGATCCGGATGGAGAAAAGTTTGAAAGGTCATACCGTACTAAGAAAACCGATAGGAAGCTAAAACCTAAGTTTGATCCCAAGGATGTCCTCAATGAGGAACTCACCCGTATCACGTAGTAACCCATGACCTTGAGTTTAGCTACAAGACTCGTAAATAAAGAAAAGCGCTTCTTGGGAGGCAACCCATGCTTTGTGTGATTTTTATTTTTGTTTGTTATTTGCTTCCGTATGCATGTTTTATTTTTATTGTTGGTAGATCATGTTTCAAAACTAAATAGTAGAAATACTTTATTTTGTTGTTTGGCCTAGTCTTAACTTCACCCAAAGGTATTTTTGCAAAAGATAAGTGTAAGGGGAAACCCCAAATATGTTTTTAAGAAACAAACCGATCATGATTCTCCGCAATATTAAATGAACATGTATATTCGTATTTGTTAGAGTCAAATGCTTGTATCGAGTCATAATGAAGTTTTGCAGGATTTTCCAGGAAGTAGAACCAAGTTTTTCCAGAAATTTTCCGGAAACTTAACATAAGAATTTCTGCAGATCACTTCTGACGGCGTCATGAGTTTACTCTTGATGGCGTCACGTGTAAAAATCTGGAAATTTTACCAGTTTTGTTTTTCTAACGGAGTTTTAAAGTTTTTGTTGAATTATTAAGTTTTATATTCTCCAGGAAATCTGCAAACTTCATTCCACAAGGATTATATCTTATTTTGTTTTCTAGGATTTAGTAACATATGTAGATTGCCGCTGATTTTATGCGAGGTTTCCTTGTCTGTTTTCTCAGGATTAACAGGTTATGTATGAGAAGAAGATGATTATTATTCTGGAAGGGAAGCTTTGATTGTTCATTTTCTTGGAGGAAGATCTAACCTGGCCACCTTATTATCCATACCGAACGAATCAGGGGAGTATTTGATTTGATTTGTTTTACTTATTTCACTTTTACATTCTTTACTTGAACATTGGAGACAATGTTCATCCTAAGTGTAAGGGGAGGGTAAAGTGATGATACCTTACAGATACACTTTCGCTTGAGTTTGTTTGTTTAATAGTAGATGTGTAATAAAACTACGAGAAATACTTGTTAGTGCAATTTTAGCGCCAAATTTAAATTTTTTTACAACATTTAGGAGTGATACTTTACCATAGCAAGCGTCTCATGGATAGGAGATTGTATGACTAGCACATAACTGTACCATTCAGAAAAATTTTCCACCTAAATATGTGAGGTTCGCCTTTAGATTTGATAGGAAAAGCATTTACTATTAGTGCTTATGAGTGTACCGGTAGCATTTAGATTCTAGAACTTGCGTTAGTGATGCATCCCGAGACCGCTAGTGAGACTACATTTGTGTAGTAGGATTTACTACATGATAAGAGGCATTAGGATCACCCTTGTGTTAAACCCATATTATAATTACTTGACCATTTAAGTCATATTACTTTGCTAGTTAAGTCAACTAATTTTTCCCGCACCTTAATGTTGTACTCATTGCAGTGCGATAGTCAGCTTCTACAACAAATCCAATAGTAACAAAGCCTCTAGAGTCAGATGGGTGAAGTTTGCTGATGCCATTACTGGAACAGGAATAAGCATAAAAATAGAACACATAAACGGAAAGAATAATGTCTTAGCCGACTCATTATCACGTCTTGTTAACAATTGTATTGCAGTATGTATAGCAGAGGCCAAGGATCCCAAGGAAGAGGAAATGATGATGGAAGCAGCAGCAGCAGTGTGCCAAGCCCTAACAGAAGAAGCTCAACAGGAGGACAACCCAGGGAACTGGCATGGTACCTTATAGACCAAGGAGCAGAAAACATCTACAATCGTGTTCCAGATCTCCGACCTGTGCTAGAAAGCCTTAATCCACCACCAACAAAAATGTCATCAGAATACAGAAGGATTCAAGCAGAAGCCAACACGAGGCCTATCGACATTAGGGCAGCCAATGCTTTACGAAGAGTCGCAAACAGCATGGAATAAATAGCCATCATCAGACATATTGATGCTCTTCTAAAAATCGGAGTCATAAGGGAGAGCAAAAGCAGGCACCGTACCTGCGCCATGTTCGTGAACTCAGGAACAATAGTTGATCCAGTAACAGGAAAAGAGACAAGAGGAAAGGAGCGACTAGTCTTCAATTACGTATCTCTTAATGATAATACGTATAAAGACCAGTATTCATTACCTGGCATTAACACCATTGTTCAAAAGGTGAAAAATGCAAAAATTTTCTCTAAGTTTGACTTGAAGTCTGGGTTCCACCAGGTGGCCATGGCGGAAGAATCAATACCATGGACAACATTCATAACCCCAAACGGTTTCTATGAATGGTTAGTCATGCCCTTTGGATTGAAGAGTGCACCAGCAGTTTTTCAGAGAAAGATGAATAAGTGTTTTGCAGGGACAGAAGGCTTTATAGCAGTATACATTGATGATATTTTGGTATTCTCTAGAAACGAAGAAGATCACGCAAATAATAGAGGACCCTTCCCGATCAGGATTTGTATGCCATCATTGATTGTCATATCAAATGTATAGATCAGGGGCATCTTAAACTTGTTTCCTTCAATTGAAAAGTATCCTACCTTTATCTTATGTCTGGCTTCTTGCTAAGAGTTTAGGCCGCTGATACTTACAATTCTATTTACTGGTTCAATGGCTTCGTCAGGGACAACAACACGATTGAGGAAACATGATGAAGCTCCAGTATCAATAATTGCTTTTGTCTTGAAGATTTTAAATTCGGGGATGTCAAAATCTACAGTAACATTGTACAATTGATTGACCACCTTCCTGATCTTCAGAGGTTCTTCTCCATTTACGTTTCTTGCGACCTCCATTTCCATGACAACGTTGGCTACTTCTTGTTGGATGTCAGTCAGAGGGACTGTTTCTTCAATACTCCTTTTTAATTCCTTTAATTCTTCTTTTAGCCTTTTAATAGTCATCTCTTGATTCTGAGAGCGTGTAGCCTGCTCTTGTTCACTTCTTTTCACAAGGTTTGCTTGCTCTTGCCATTTTCTTTCCATCTCTGCCAATTCTCTAAGATGGCCTTGGTTCTGCTTTCTAAGCTTTATTATAAGGGCTTTATCTTCAACCTGTTTCTCCTTTAATTCTTTAATTTGAAGTTCTTGAACCTTCATTTTATCATAGAGCTTATTGTTCTGAGAGTCCATTAGTTGGTGCTTCTCATTCATGGCTCTTATCCTTTCATCCGCATTTAACAGGTCTACCTCCTTTCTTTTAAGCTCCTTATTTTCTTCTTTAAGCTTTTCCCCGAAAGCTTGCCATTCTAAGCCTCTTGCATGAAGTTCTTCCTTTTTCTTTACAGCTTTGGCAATTTGTTCCTTAAATTCTTTTTCTTTTTGTTGGGCCTGAAATTCATTTACTGCTTGTTCTTTGATGAATTTCTTTATTTCTTCATCTTTTTCCTTCAGCATCTGCACTAGGGGTCCTTCAGTGACTCTTCTTTCTTCCTTTCCAGTAATTTTGCTGACTGGATCAATCTTTGCAACAGTTACTGTTATTTTGAGGTAATGAAGAGCACATAGAGCACATGCAGTTAGTTCGCACTTGGGACAGTGTAGCCTTGATCTTTCTGTGGTTAGCATCCCACAGTAATAACAGGTATTGAAACCTGTTACACAATTTTCTTTCCAAGGGTGGTTACAGCTTTTACTTTTCTCTGGCAATTCTTTTTCCGGCCTCCAGTTTCCAACATTCTTCCTCATTTCTTCAATTTGTTCAGCATTACCAGGGTAATAAGGAGTAAATCCTGTCGGTTGGAACATGTAGGCTACTTCTTCGTCTTCAGTGAATGCTTCTGGTTCACTATCACTTTCATAATCACTAAATGCCATAAAAAGGCTTTCATGGATTATTCCGGTGTTAGCTTGAGCATTTCCTCCTTCATCTCCTGATATACTGCAAATGCTGTTATCATCCATATCAGTTGAGACTACATCCCATTCTTGATCTAAATCTAGATCTTTGTAAATTGCTGCTCTAGCAATATCTCCATTCCTGCTTTTGCATTCTCTTGCATAGTGACCTTCTTTTCCACAGATGAAGCACTTGCACTTGCTGACCTTCATAGGATTGCCTTTGTATTTGTTCTTGATTTTCTTGACATGAGAACCATGAGGTTTTCCTCTGTAGCTTTTTGCCTTTCTTATGGAATACCTTTTTCTGGTTCCATTGAAGTAACCTGGAATTGGTATTGATGCACATAGGTCAAGGTCCCTAAGTTCTTTGCTTAGAGCTGCTTCCTTACACATTTCTGACACAAAGGTATGTGTGAAGCTTATTGCTGGTAAAACTCCTGTTACCACTCCGGGATAAGCCTTTTGAAAACCATCCTTTATCTTTTGTGATAAGGAAGGTGGAAGCTTTGAAAAGAACTTCTCAGTTATTTCCGGGATGAACAGCCTTCCGGATTTTATTGCCAGGATCTTGAATTCTTCCATAAATTCCCAAAGGTTCTTGGTTTCTTCGCAAATTAACCTTTCCAGATCTCTTTTAGCAATATTTTGTACTTCCGTAGAGCCCCTGTATGGATCTTCCATGAGAATTATTTGTCTGACCTGTGAAGTAATGTTTTGTGGGTCGTCAGCTATGGCTTCAAGGCCTTCATATGATTCTGGGAAAACTGTTCGCCATTGTTGCCACATTAGTTTCTCTTGTTCTCCTAGCAGATTTTCCACAAACATCAACTTTGACTTATTATCAGCCCATGTCTTCTCATTTAGGACGTTTATCGTTATTGTCTCCCACCTTGCAATTGTATCCGCCCATAATCTTGGATCCATGGGGAAACTGAGTAGAGCTCCATTTTGTGAGTAGGCTGGTGGCAACGTCCATTGCTGGTTATGATAATACCAATATCCACCCCTGAAATATTGTGGATCTGCTCTTCCATTCCCATAACTTGTTGGTGGTTCCCTATCTGTTGGTGGATAAACCGGGGGACCCATCATTGAGTCTTTTGGTGGTTGGTATGTGAAATTCGAACCAGACGACTCTCCGTTTGCCATATAAGCTGTTTCTTTTATTAATTCTTCTACCTTTTTTTAAGAATTTTGGGTAGGGGAGTTCTTGTTCATGTACGTGGAAGTTTACTTCCACTGGATCTTCAACTTTGACTGGGTAAGGTAGCTCTTCGGGATCAAAGTCGTCTTTGAGATCAAAATTATCAGAATTTTGAACTGTATTTCCACTGTACTTTACTGCAAATGGGTTTTCCCATTCAGACTCTGATGATTCACTTGGGCATTCTTTGACGATAATTGTTGTTGGTGAATAATCATCAAATTCATCAAATTCATCACCCCATCCAGCCGCAACAATTTCTTCAATTGGAGTACTATCAGTAGGTATATCATACCTAACATAGTAGTCCCATTTTCCGCTAGGCTGGCCAAGTGTTGACCAGTTCCCTTTCTTTCTTTTTGGTTTGTTGGATCGCCTTCTTTGATTTAGTGGTTCATCTTGCATCTTTTGTTCATAATCTAAACAATCATCACAAAAGCATACGTCATGGCTTATGTGAGTGGACCTTTTTGTGTGGACACATTCTTCACATTGGCAATCGTTTATGTTCTTACATTGAACCATTTGTTCAATGTAAACACAAGCTGCTGTATGAAGGAAAGTTTCTTCATCCTCGTTTTGAACTACTTCTCGATCATTATTATCTATGGATATTCTTGTAGGTCGAGCCCTTCCATATCCTTCAAACCTTAGGCTTGTCGTTTGATCCAAACGACTGGTTACTGCGACTCTTGCGGGGACTCTTACAGTTGCTTCTTGTATTGGCCTTAAATGCCAACTTCTTCCTTCAAGGTCTTCTATCGTTCTTCTTTCTCTAGGGATTGCTAAAACGCCATTGGTAGTTAAGTGGTCAATAACATCATTGATGTTGTATTGAAAACCTACATAACTTGTATTTGAAAGTCTTCCAACCAGGGCTATTGTTACTAGCAAGTTATCACCGCCTTGCCATGCCTCATAACCATGGGTCATAACCGAGAGCCTGAAGTAATTGTAGAAGTCTTCAATACTAACCATCATATCAGGAACCATGTATACGAGTTGTGTTCCTTGGGCCAAGTCAACTTCCATTGTGCTGACGATTCTTGTTGTGTCTGACCATCTTGTGTCTTGTAGGGTTACTAATGCATTAGTTCCCGCACCAGTTCTGTGAAGACCGTATATTCTGATCATTGCTAACCCGATGTGAATATGTTGAAGACCTGCTCTTCGTAGAGCTTGATGACTTGTTTCGTTACATAGCCTGAGATCCTCCTGATCCCCTTCTACACAACATATCCTTTGTTCCGAGTAGTGTTCATAAACTCGGTGTCTTGCTGTCTGTCTGTTGTATGAGTAAAGCACTTCTGCCGGTGCAAGTTGTGCTCTTCTTCCTCTCGAGATCGCCAGTTTTTCTTCTGGGTTTATTATTGTTTCAAGTGTTGTTGTGATTGTTTCTCCGGTTTCTTCCAATGAGGCTATTGAGTTGCCTTCTAGTTGCAAAACCTGCTCGTCTCATTCTTTGGTAGCTTCTGATCTAATCTTTTTGAGCTGGTATTTCATCATTCGAGGCCGTTCCTCGAACATTTGGCCTAGTATGGGTACTAGAGCCACCACCTATTCTTGAGAGATTCATTTCGTTTCTTTACTGTATTGAGAGGTAAAGATGGTTTTTGGATTTTTGTAGTAGAAGATTGGACCTTGTTTTGTCCTTGGGACTTGCTTTTCGGTTACTCCTATCAATCCTAATCTTTTGGATAGATCAGAGATCGACTCTTCTAACTCTTTACTTTTCCTTTCTTTCTCTACGAACGTGTTTAGGCTACTGCTAACTTTATCTAGCTGCTCTTTTATGGATCTAACTTCTTCTGCTTGCTTTAGTAACAAGTAGACCAGGGTGTTGTTTTGCTTGATCAAAGCTGTTGTCAGTGTTACCTGACCACCTTTGATTTCACTAGGAACGCTAAATCCTACTGCTGGAGATTCTATTTCTTGAGTAACTTGGAGGGCTTCAATGTAATCTGGGCTTACTTTTGCGGTAACCAAATTGTTCATGAAGTAAGGAAAGCTTGAACTTCCTTTATAAGGTGTTCAATCTTTTGAGCTTGGTCCTGGACAATCTTTAGCTTCTTATCTAACTCTGCAGTTAGGCGTAGAGCTTCTTCTTCTATCTTCTTAGGCTGTTGTGCAATTTCTTCTACGAGAACTAAGACTTCAGCTTTGGTTAAGGGTTTAGTGCCTCTTACTTCAGATGAAATCTGCTGTAATGCTTTGTTGGTTTCCTTTTGGTTTTTCTTAAGTTGATTTTTACACTCTGCTATTTCTATTTTAATAAAACTATTTTCTAACTTTAAATCGTGAAAATGTTTAATAAAGACTTTTGAAGATAATAAAAGACGATCGTAGATAACATCAATATTTTGACTAAAATCAGAAAGCTTTATATTTGAAACACCGGATAAGTCGAGATACTCAAGGCTAGCCGTCTGGGAATGTTTATACCAATCTTGTATTGCTCTTTCATACCTTTCACTCATAATCTTATAAAAACTGTGTCTTGACTAAAAAGAAGTTATAATTCAGAAAAACTATCCATTTTGAAAAATGACCCCCCCCCCCCCCTTTTTCAATTATCGGACCCCTTACTGCCACTCCTACGGGCTTACTTTTGGGCCACGCCTTTTAGAAAAAGAATATAAAAGAAAACTATTTTCAAACTTATCCAAGTTTTTGTTTACAACTTCAGAAAAGTACATTGTAAGATTTTCATAGTTTTGAGTAAACAGAGTAATTGTACAAAAATATTTTGCAAGCAATACCAGAGATTCGAGAGATATAATCTTGTACCACCATTCCCTTCAGAGCCACCCTTAAGTTTAAAGGTTTTTAGCCTTCCATAGAGCTAAGTTTTGATTTCTTAGATCTGATACCAGTATGTTTTCCCAGGTAATAAAGATAGTACAAAAACTTAAAAACTATTAGAGAGAGCGGAAGTTTAATAATAAAACACACCTTTCTTTTATATTATATTGAATTATGTGTGGATTCGATTATCCTTACAAAACTCAAATGATCCTTTATATAGGATTCTTAACGTTACCTAACCAGACAGGAGATAGAGGGTAGGGTCCTCTATTATTTGAACTTTTGACAAAACGGCACATAATAATATACATATACGTCATTGCTTACGACTGGCCTTCTAGATGTGGAGATAGAGGGTAGGGTCCTCTATTATTTGAACTTTTGACAAAGCGGCACACAATAATATACATATATATGTCATTGCTTACGACTGGCCTTCTAGATGCGGCAGTAGCGAGTCTTGGGAGAATATCTTAAGTTACCAATTCGGTCCTTCTGGATTGTTGTTAGGCAGGAATCTTCCCATCCTGGATCAACCATCACATCTTCATCCTCTTTTTCAAATGTCGTACCTATAGGAGTCAAGAAGCTTCCTGGCTCGTTGTAGTAATTCTTTGGATTCCATGGCGTCAGCTGCAATTGTTGGCCATATGTCTGAGTAGAAGTTGTCCTTTGATTTTGCTCCAAAGCATATTTGTCCTTTACACTGAAGTATGGAATGGACTTCTTCGACTGCTTCAACCATTCTAATGATGGCTGTTTGTTCCATGCTGTTTGCGACTCTTCGTAAAGCATTGGCTGCCCTAATGTCGATAGGCCTCGTGTTAGCTTCTGCTTGAATCCTTCTGTATTCTGATGACATTTTTGTTGGTGGTGGATTAAGGCTTTCTGGCACAGGTTGGAGATCTGGAACACGATTGTAGATGTTTTCTGCTCCTTGGTCTGTAAGGTACCATGCCAGTTCCCTGGGCTGTCCTCCTATTGAGCTTCTTCTGTTAGGGCTTGGCACACTGCTGCTGCTGCTTCCATCATCATTTCCTCTTCCTTGGGATCCTTGGCCTCTGCTATACATACTGCAATACAATTGTTAACAAGATGTGATAATGAGTCGGCTAAGACATTATTCTTTCCGTCTATGTGTTCTATTTTTATGCTTATTCCTGTTCCAGTAATGGCATCAGCAAACTTCACCCATCTGACTCTAGAGGCTTTGTTACTATTGGATTTGTTGTAGAAGCTGACTATCGCGCTACAATCAATTCAGATTGTTATTTCTTGTTTATCCAAATAGTAAATCTTCATTTTTTCCAGGGTGTTAATACAAGCATATATCTCTGCATCAATGGTTGACTGGACTTTGGTGAATTTGCCACTAGCGTAGGCACAGACTCTTTCAGTATTCCTTGGATCATCTTTCTTCTTTTTCCATTTAACTATGCCTCCCCATCCTTCCATGCATCCATCGACTTCAATTATGATGTAAGCATCTTCTGGTGGTATTGAGAGATCCGTTAGGTTCTGGACCTTATTCTTTATTTCTCTGATGATCTTGTAGTCTGAAGGTTTCATCCTTTTGTCTCTGTCGGTATTTGTTTTCTCATACAATGGTCGCAGCAGTACTCCTAACTTAGGGATATGCTGCCTTGCATAATTGAGTATCCCAAGGAAGGATCTTAGACCTTTCTTTGTTTTCAAGCTTTCTTCATCAAAGTCTGCAATCTTTTTGATGATATGTGGTTGCAGTTGTATGCTCCCTTCTCCGATTATTACTCCCAGGAAATCTATCTTGGGGACTGCTACCTTCATTTTGCTTGGGGAGAGAATAAGACCATTGTCTTCACATATCTTGAGCATTACTGTGAGATGCTTTGTGTGATCTTCTTCGTTTCTAGAGAATACCAAAATATCATCAATGTATACTGCTATAAAGCCTTCTGTCCCTGCAAAACACTTATTCATCTTTCTCTGAAAAACTGCTGGTGCATTCTTCAATCCAAAGGGCATGACTAACCATTCATAAAAACCGTTTGGGGTTATGAATGCTGTCCATGGTATTGATTCTTCCGCCATGGCCACCTAGTGGAACCCAGACTTCAAGTTAAACTTAGTGAAAATTTTTGCATTTTTCACCTTTTGAACAATGGTGTTAATGCCAGGTAATGAATACTGGTCTTTATACGTATTATCATTAAGAGATACGTAATTGAAGACTAGTCACTCCTTTCCTCTTGTCTCTTTTCCTGTTACTGGATCAACTATTGTTCCTGAGTTCACGAACATGGCGCGGGTACGGTGCCTGCTTTTGCTCTCCCTTATGACTCCGATTTTTAGAAGAGCATCAATATGTTTGATGAAGGCTGCTTCTATTGCTGGAGTGACGTCTTTCAAGGGTTTGTCTTCTATTGTTACATCAGGGTTAATGATGTCCAATTTGCACGTTTCCCCATTTTTCTTCCAATATCTCAAAGGATCTTCGCCTATGTACCCTTGCTCCTTTAGCCTTTCTAGGATTGGATCAAATCTCTTTATAAAGTCTGGACTTATGACTTTATAAACTGTTTCATGAGTCACTGTCATCTGGTATCAGAGCTAAGAAATCAAAACTTAGCTCTATGGAAGGCTAAAAACCTTTAAACTTAAGGGTGGCTCTGAAGGGAATGGTGGTACAAGATTATATCTCTCGAATCTCTGGTATTGCTTGAAAAATATTTTTGTACAATTACTCTGTTTACTCAAAACTATGAAAATCTTACAATGTACTTTTCCGAAGTTGTAAACAAAAACTTGGATAAGTTTGAAAATAGTTTTCTTTTATATTCTTTTTCTAAAAGGCGTGGCCCAAAAGTAAGCCCATAGGAGTGGCAGTAAGGGGTCCGATAATTGAAAAAGGGGGGAGGGGTCATTTTTCAAAATGGATAGTTTTTCTGAATTATAACTTCTTTTTAGTCAAGACACGGTTTTTATAAGATTATGAGTGAAAGGTATGAAAGAGCAATACAAGATTGGTATAAACATTCCCGGACGGCTAGCCTTGAGTATCTCGACTTATCTGGTGTTTCAAATATAAAGCTTTCTGATTTTAGTCAAAATATTGATGTTATCTACGATCGTCTTTTATTATCTTCAAAAGTATTTATTAAACATTTTCACGATTTAAAGTTAGAAAATAGTTTTATTAAAATAGAAATAGCAGAGTGTAAAAATCAACTTAAGAAAAACCAAAAGGAAACCAACAAAGCATTACAGCAGATTTCATCTGAAGTAAAAGGCACTAAACCCTTAACCAATGCTGAAGTCTTAGTTCTCGTAGAAGAAATTGCACGACAGCCTAAGAAGATAGAAGAAGAAGCTCTACGCCTAACTGCAGAGTTAGATAAGAAGCTAAAGATTGTCCAGGACCAAGATCAAAAGATTGAACACCTTATAAAGGAAGTTCAAGCTTTCCTTACTTCATGAACAATTTGGTTACCGCAAAAGTAAGCCCAGATTACATTGAAGCCCACCAAGTTACTCAAGAAATAGAATCTCCAGCAGTAGGATTCAGCGTTCCTAGTGAAATCAAAGGTGGTCAGGTAACACTGACAACAGCTTTGATCAAGCAAAACAACACCCTGGTCTACTTGTTACTAAAGCAAGCAGAAGAAGTTAGATCCATAAAAGAGCAGCTAGATAAAGTTAGCAGTAGCCTAAACACGTTCATAGAGAAAGAAAGGAAAAGTAAAGAGTCAGAAGAGTCGATCTTTGATCTATCCAAAAGATTAGGATTGATAGGAGTAACCGAAAAGCAAGTCCCAAGGACAAAACAAGGTCCAATCTTCTACTACAAAAATCCAAAAACCATCTTTACCTCTCAACACAGTAAAGAAACGGAATGAATCTCTCAAGAATAGGTGGTGGCTCTAGTACCCATACTAGGCCAAATGTTCGAGGAACGGCCTCGAATGATGAAATACCAACTCAAGAAGATCAGATCAGAAGCTACCAAAGAATGAGGCGAGCAGGTTTTGAAGCTAGAAGGCAACTCAATAGCCTCATAGGAAGAAACCGGAGAAACAATCACAACAACACTCTTGAAACAATAATAAACCCAGAAGAACAACTGGCGATCTCGAGAGGAAGAAGAGCACAACTTGCACCGGCAGAAGTGCTTTACTCATACAGCAGATAGACAGCAAGACACCGAGTTTATGAACACTACTCGGAACAAAGGATATGTTGTACAGAAGGGGATTAGGAGGATCTCAGGCTATGTAACAAAACAAGTCATCAAGCTCTACGAAGAGGAGGTCTTTAACATATTCACATTGGGTTAGCAATGATCAGAATATACGGTCTTCACAGAACTGGTGCGGGAACTAATGCATTAGTAACCCTACAAGACACAAGATGGTCAGACACAACAAGAATTGTCAGCATAATGGAAGTTGACTTGGCCCAAGGAACACAACTCATATACATGGTTCCTGATATGATGGTTAGTATTGAAGACTTCTACGATTACTTCAGGCTCTCGGTTATGACCCATGGTTATGAGGCATGGCAAGGCGGTGATAACTTGCTAGTAACAATAGCCCTGGTTGGAAGACTTTCAAATACAAGTTATGTAGGTTTTCAATACAACATCAATGATGTTATTGACCACCTAACTACCAATGGCGTTTTAGCAATCCCTGGAGAAAGAAGAACGATGGAAGACCTTGAAGGAAGAAATTGGCATTTAAGGCAAAAAGAAGAAGCAACTGTAAGAGTCCCCGCAAGAGTCGCAGTAACCAGTCGTTTGGATCGAATGACAAGCCTAAGGTTTGAAGGATTTGGAAGGGCTCGACCTGCAAGAATATCCGTAGATAATAATGATCGAGAAGTAGTTCAAGACGAGGATGAAGAAACTTTCCTTCATACAGCATCTTGTGTTTACATAGAACAAATGGTTCAATGTAAGAACATAAACGATTGCCAATGTGAAGAATGTGTCCACACAAGAAGGTCCACTCACATAAGCCATGACGTATGCTTTTGTGATGATTGTTTGGATTATGAACAAAAGATGCAAGATGAACCACTAAATCAAAGAAGGCGATCCAACAAACCAAAAAGAAAGAAAGGGAACTGGTCAACACTTGGCCAGCCTAGCGGAAAATGGGACTACTATGTTAGGTATGATATACCTACTGATAGTACTCCAATTGAAGAAATTGTTGCGGCTGGATGGGGTGATGAATTTGATGATTATTCACCAACAACAATTATCGTCAAAGAATGCCCAAGTGAATCATCAGAGTCTGAATGGGAAAACCCATTTGCAGTAATGTACGGTGGAAATACAGTTCAAAATTCTGATAATTTTGATCTCAAAGACGACTTTGATCCCGAAGAGCTACCTTACCCAGTCAAAGCTGAAGATCCAGTGGAAGTAAACTTCCATGTACATGAACAAAAACTCCCCTACCCAAAATTCTTAAAAAAGGTAGAAGAATTAATAAAAGAAACAGCTTATATTGCAAACGGAGAGTCGTCTGGTTCGAATTTCACATACCAACCACCAAAAGACTCAATGATGGGTCCCTCAGTTTATCCACCAGCAGATAGGGAACCACCAACAAGTTATGGGAATGGAAGAGCAGATCCACAATATTTCAGGGGTGGATATGGGTATTATCATAACCAGCAATGGACGTTGCCACCAGCCTACTCACAAAATGGAGCTCTACCCAGTTTACCCATGGATCCAGGATTATGGGCGGATACGATTGCAAGGTAGGAGACAATAACGATAAACGTCCTAAATGAGAAGACATGGGCTGATAATAAGTCAAAGTTGATGTTTGTGGAAAATCTGCTAGGAGAACAAGAGAAACTAATGTGGCAACAATGGCGAACAGTTTTCCCAGAATCATATGAAGGCCTTGAAGCCATAGCTGACGACCCACAAAACATTACTTCACAGGTCAGACAAATAATTCTCATGGAAGATCCATACAGGGGCTCTACAGAAGTACAAAATATTGCTAAAAGAGATCTAGAAAGGTTAATTTGCGAAGAAACCAAGAACCTTTGGGAATTTATGGAAGAATTCAAGATCCTGGCAATAAAATCCGAAAGGCTGTTCTTCCTGGAAATAACTGAGAAGTTCTTTTCAAAGCTTCCACCTTCCTTATCACAAAAGATAAAGGATGGTTTTCAAAAGGCTTATCCCGGAGTGGTAACAGGAGTTTTACCAGCAATAAGCTTCACACATACCTTTGTGTCAGAAATGTGTAAGGAAGCAGCTCTAAGCAAAGAACTTAGGGACCTTGACCTATGTACATCAATACCAATTCCAGGTTACTTCAAAGGAACCAGAAAAAGGTATTCCATAAGAAAGGCAAAAAGCTACAGAGGAAAACCTCATGGTTCTCATGTCAAGAAAATCAAGAACAAATACAAAGGCAATCCTATGAAGGTCAGCAAGTGCAAGTGCTTCATCTGTGGAAAAGAAGGTCACTATGCAAGAGAATGCAAAAGCAGGAATGGAGATATTGCTAGAGCAACAATTTACAAAGATCTAGATTTAGATCAAGAATGGGATGTAGTCTCAGCTGATATGGATGATAACAGCGTTTGCAGTATATCAGGAGATGAAGGAGGAAATGCTCAAGCTAACACTGGAATAATCCATGAAAGCCTTTTTATGGCATTTAGTGATTATGAAAGTGATAGTGAACCAGAAGCATTCACTGAAGACGAAGAAGTAGCCTACATGTTCCAACCAACAGGATTTACTCCTTATTACCCCGGCAATGCTGAACAAATTGAAGAAATGAGGAAGAATGTTGGAAACTGGAGGCCGGAAAAAGAATTTCCAAAGAAAAGTAAAAGCTGTAACCACCCTTGGAAAGAAAATTGTGTAACAGGTTTCAATACCTGTTATTACTGTGGGATGCTAACCACAGAAAGATCAAGGCTACACTGTCCCAAGTGCGAACTAACTAAATGAATTTCAGGCCCAACAAAAAGAAAAAGAATTTAAGGAACAAATTGCCGAAGCTGTATAGAAAAAGGAAGAACTTCGTGCAAGAGGCTTAGAATGGCAAGCTTTCGGGGAAAAGCTTAAAGAAGAATATAAGGAGCTTAAAAGAAAGGAGGTAGACTTGTTAAATGCGGATGAAAGGATAAGAGCCATGAATGAGAAGCTCCAACTAATGGACTCTCAGAACAATAAGCTCTATGATAAAACGAAGATTCAAGAACTTCAAATTAAAGAATTAAAGGAGAAACAGGTTGAAGATAAAGCCCTTATAATAAAGCACAAAAAGCAGAACCAAGACCATCTTAGAGAATTGGCAGAGATGGAAAGAAAATGGCAAGAGCAAGCAAACCTTGTGAAAAGAAGTGAACAAGAGCAGGCTACACGCTCTCAGAATCAAGAGATGACTATTAAAAGGTGTTGACATAAATAATGTGTGAAAACGTTATTCATATCTTTCGATATCTCTATATTTTGACGATCACAAAATGTAAAATCGTCAATCGTATAATTACTACGTAAACAAGTATTAAGCTAGTTTATATCACTATATCCAACTTAATCACTTAAGGTATGGATAAATAAGTGCTTAATACATCTCATGATCAAAGGGGTATTTAATTAACTAATACAAAGTTTATTTAATTATATAATCTTATTATATAATTTTTGAAAAACACTTTTGGTAATAAGGAAAAATGTTTTAATCATACTAAATATATGATTTCAAATATTTAACCAAAATCAGTTAGTTTTTCACCAAATAAACTTTCCCCACTAAAAAACAAGTTTTCTGGCCGTTACAGTTGGGCGGCCACCTTAATTATAAAGGGCGGTCCCCTTAATTTTAAGGGGGCCGGCCATGCTTTAAGGGGACCGGCCAGGCTCCCCTGTCAGAAACTGTCAGATTTCTTCCCCTATAAATACCACCTTAATTCTGGAATTTTTCCTCACCTTTTGCACGAAATTTTCAGATCTACAATCATCTAAAACTCATCAAAAACCCTTTGATCATTTGTATATTAATCCTTGTTTCAAGTGATTCAATCCCTCATCATCCATTCTCATTCTAAGTGCAAAAGAAGAACTCTCTACAACCAAGTTCAAGAAGTGTTGAAGAGTTGTTGTGTATAGTGTATATATATATTCATTTGTGAATATTGTGTTGTGCTTGTTAATATTTGTTTAGAAGATATAGAAGTTGTGTAGATAGTAGAAGTTGATTAGTAGTGAAGTAGGATAGTTGTGAAGATTGGTGTGTAGAAGAAGGTGTGTAGAAGATTGGTGTGTAAAAGCTAGGTGTGAAGAAGATTGGTGTGTAGATTGGTGTGAAGATTGGTGTGTAGATTGGTGTGAAGATTGGTGTGTAGATTGGTGTGTAAATTGGTGTGTATATTGGTGTGTACGGCTTTCTCCGCCATAAGGGAGTTTGTTGACATAGTGAAGAAAACTCTCGAGTAGGTGACTCGGGGAGTGGAGTAGGAACAAGGAAGGTGTCCTTGTAGCCGAACCACTATAAATCCTTGTGTTGTGGTTTGATCTTTCTAACTCTTCTCATTACTTATTTATTTATCTTTACTATATTAGTTTTGTTAGTTAGTTATTATACAATTGTTCATATAGTGCAAGTATTGAATTCACATAAACTAGAATCGAAGTTTTTAAAACAAACTTGTGCTTATAAATTTTAAAAGGACGTAAAACTATTCAACCCCCCCTTCTAGTTTTCCACAATTGGTATCAGGAGCCACGTCTAGCAAGATTTTTAAAATATATTGTATTTTAAAACTTGTAACAATCTATGGAATCTGAAAAATATTTAGAAGGGCAATCTATGCAAAGACCACCACTATTTGAAAGTGATGGATTTTTATATTGGAAAAATCGATTCGAAACTTATGTGAAATCAAAAGATCTAGATCTTTGGCATGTTATTATTACCAATGGTGATTTTTTACCTATTCAAAATAACCCCGAAACTAAGAAAGATGAAATCGTACCTTTTGAAAAACAAAATGATGATTTAAAAAGAAAACTTGCTAAAAATAATGAAGCAAAAATGGTTATTTATAATGCGCTACCACGTAAAGAGTACGAAAGGATCTTTATGTGTGAAACCGCAAAAGAAATTTGGAACTCTTTATTAATAACTCACCAAGGTAATAATCAAGTCAAAGATAACAAAATAGATCTACTTGTTCAACAATATGAGCAATTCACGATTCCGGAAGAGGAATCAATTGATAATGCTTTTGCTAGATTTAACACTATCATCACAAGTTTAAAAGCACTTGATGAGAATTTCTCTAGTAAGAATTTTGTTAGGAAATTTCTTAGAGCTCTTCACCCAAAATGGCGAGCTAAAGTGACGGCTATTGAAGAATCAAAGAATTTGTCAACACTACAACTTGATGAATTAATTGGAAATCTGAAAGTCTACGAAGCAATTATAAAGAAGGACTCTGAAATGGTTAAAGGAAAACGTGAGCAAAGCAAGTCAATCGCCTTGAAAGCTAGAAAGGAATCCAACAACGAAGATAGCTCATCTTCCGAAAGCGATGACGAAGAATATGCCATGGCCGTAAGAGACTTCAAGAAATTCTTCAAAAGGCGAGGAAGATTCGTTAGACAACCACACGATGAAAGAAGAACATCTCAAAAGAATAATGATGACAAGTATAGCAAGAATGAGAGAAAGTGTTTCAAGTGTGGTGATCCGAATCACCTCATTGGAAAATGTCCAATGATGACAAGAGATCAAAATCAAAGAGCATTCGTTGGAGGTGCTTGGAGTGATAGTGATGAAGATGAGAATGAAACAACAAAGGATGAAAAGTGTCTCATGGCCAAATCATCAAGTGAGGTACGTTCCGAATCCGAATACTTTAGTGATGAAAATCTATCATTAGATGAAAAAGATTTAGATAGTGAATACAATAGATTATGTAAAATAGGACAACTAGTTATGGCTAAAAATAAATCACTAAAATACATAAACAACCAACTAGAAAATGAAGTGCTTGAACTAAAAATTAAAATACGTCAACTTGAAAAAGGAAAAGAAATTGTTGAAGAATGTAAAACATGTCAAGAGCTTAAAAGTGAAAACAACATACTTAAGGATGAAATCTGCAAACTTGATAAATTTGAAAATAGTAGTAACTCACTTAGTAAAATAATAAGTATTCAAAGAATATCAGGAGATAAAACCGTACTAGGATTTAACTCAACTGAATCTTCAACAAGTGGAACTAAAAATGTTAAATTTGAAAATGAACCAAAACCTTCAATACTTAATCCTAAACATTTACTCATAAAAAATAAAATAATACCTATCGCTAGTAATGAAGAAATAAAACCATTTTATAAACCATCTTTAAAAACCGAAGTTGGATCATCTAAATCTAAAACAAGATCTAAAACTCCACCACCTAGGAAACCAAATAATTCTTATCCTAGACCTAAAACACCTCAACCAAGAACAAACCATAATAGACGAAACTTTAACTATAATCAACAAATGTGGAACTTCAATCCTTGCGGAATGTTTCCACCTTATATGCATCCAAGTCAAATACAAAACATGTTCGGACCAAATGACTTTGGACAAATGAAACAATGGGCACCAACGTAAATAATATTCGCCATCCAAACATGGAACTTTTCATTGTCACCTCTTGTCCGATTTACTTCTTGAAGACCCTGAAGATTAACGCATTAAAGACAAAAGGTACACATTTCCTTTTAAGTTCCTTGTCTAGAAATGCATGCTTAGTTTAGTGTGTTATATTTATGTGGCTTTACTTGACTTATTAATCTCTATTTTTTTTAAAACTATATTATATCTAAATATACATATATACATATATATATATATATTTATATACTTAGCTATATTTAGGATCTTATAACCTAGGAAATTCATTTGTTGATTTTCTAGAACTAGAGATTGTTCGTTTACGAACATTTCTTTTCCCCATTTGCCTTATTGAACTTTAATGTTCAATCAACACTCATGCTGATGAAGTGAGATGAGTCGAAAAATCTATGGATGAAATAAACTCCCGGCTTCCGTTGCATACGTCTCCCTCCTATGTTCTCGTCTTATAAGCCCATACTATATAATATATATATATATATATATATATATATATATATATATATATATATATATATATATATATATATATATATATATATATATATATATATATATATATATACTTATAAACCTTCCACAACTTTCTCGTGTGCTTGACAACTTGATGAATTTCATCCGAAACGATCAAGAAAATTTTATTGACAAAATGTCAAGTAAAAATGTCAAGTAATTCCTCTCGTGCGTATACTCTTCAACGTATTTTTGATTAAATATAAATCTAGTATATATATATATATAAATATTTTCTTGTTTGTTCCAGAAACCAAAACTTGAAATATCAAATTTTTAAGGGCGGACCCCTTAATGTTTAAGGGGACCGGCAGCCAATACAAGGGCGGCCCCCTTAATGTTTAAGGGGACCGGCCATCTGATTGCTCAAATCCGTTTTTCTCCTTTTTCCTTTTGCCAAACACTCCACTTATTCATATACCCCTTCCACTGCTTCTGCTGTGACGAAAACCAAAACCCAAAAACATCTCAAATCACTTCCAAATCACATAATTCGGGTTAATTCGCAAAGGGCAAATTCATCTAACACAATCACCATTACTTATTGTAAGTTTTTCATAACATATTTCATCTAATTTCATCTTATTTGATCATACTCATGATTATGCATGTTTTATAAAATTCGTCAAATTTCATAATTTCTTTCGAATTAAGCCTTAAAACTCCATAACCAAATGCTTCCCCTAGGATTAGGATGATTAATCAACACTAGATACTAGTTATTATAAACTATCATGTCGAAAATTTTTGAAAAATTTCATACACTCCTTTTCAAAAATTTTAGTAAGCTCATTGTTGAATAATGATTTGAAAACGTGTTAAAACTAATCACATTATACTTTTGTAACTTGTAAAACTTGAAATTACATTTTTCGACTAAGAAAAATTATATTGGTTCACAATATAGGGGTGTTTGGATTATGTCCAAATAATATAAAAACATAGTTTTTTATAATTTTTATAAAACTTTATTATAATTATAAACCTTAAAATTGTTTATCGAACTCGTCAAGATATATAATTCATATGTATATTGACGCACTTGAGTTATAAGTCACTAGTTAAGGAAGCGTTTGGTTTATTACTTAAAATGACATTTTTATCAAAAAATACAAACCATCTTTTTCAAAAACAAATTACATGCATAAGAAACTCGCAAGAAATAGCTAGTTTTACAATCTAATGTAAATCTAGTAAATTTCATGATATATTAAGATGTTTAAAGGGGCGTTTGGATTTGTCCATAACTACTAATTAAACATCGTAAAGTATATCTAGAACGAGTTAAAAACAATATTAAGGAACATGATAATCTACTTCTTAGGATTAGTAACGAAGTATGTTTACGTTCCAACATAAGCCTTGACAATAAACATATATTTTTATCTTTCTTTATATTTATTTTGGTCTTTTTGAATTGTTGATGTGTTTAGGTGAAAATGCCCAAAGCAATTACCGAAGATCTTTCTCACACTAAAAACTACATTCCCAAAGTTTCTCAACTCCCTACCACATCTCCTTCCATTGGACTTATCTATCGTCAAATTGAAGATAGAAATATTCATGAGGGACGTGTAGTAGATCTTGCTTTTGCTCAATCCGACTACATAAATCGCGTGTTTACAAGCATCAACTTCAATTGTCTTTATGAAATAAATGAACCTATCATTCCTCGTTTCATAATGGATTTCTATAGTCAAGTCACCGTCCAAACCAATGATCTTGGTTTCATCACCATCTCTTTCATGATTCAAAATGAATTTATCACCCTCACTCTCGAACAATTTGGTCATATCCTCCAAATTCCTTTTAGAGGTCAAGCCGTTTTCACAAACGAGTGGGACCTCGAATCTCTTGATCGCTATCGACCAACCTTCGGTCCTTATTTCGACGAAATTCCTCATCCCGACGAAATTCGTCAAATTCTTGGTGTGGACCGCGCCACCACAAGTCGAAAAATAAAATCCAAAAACGTTCAAATCTCTCCATACCAACTTCTCCTCAAAGAATTAAGCCCACACATGAAGCGTTGGGAAGAACTCATTCGTGAGAATGCGTTTGGTACCGGAGGTCACCGGGACCATCTCCCGGCGTGCCTTGCTCACATGTTGTATTGTATAGCTGTCGAAAAGCCATACAATTTGGCCTACTTCTTTATCAAACGGATTGAGTGTGCTAGAAAAACTCCCAAAGCCAACCTTCCATATGGAATGTTCCTTACTCGTATCTATCGTCATGTTATCGAGTACTACCCCGATCTTGACAATAGTATTTATGAGTCCATCTACCCCACTCTACGTACTCTCGCTCTAAAACAAGCTTGACGAACACGAAGTGACAAAGGTAAACCTCGTCGTCATAGCTTTCATGGATCATCCTCAAGGCAAGATGATGACGATGAGGAGGAAAACATCGACGATGCTAGTACCCCTTCGTTTTCTGAGTTCGTTGACAATTTAGAGGATCTTGACTATCCCAACTATTCTACTCCATCTCCAAGTAATCAAACTGAAGAAGTGCTTCATGAACGAACTACCGAGATGCTTAGAAGACAAAAGAGCTTGCACGAAGAAGTTAGAGGTGGCTTCAAATCTATTGGGAAGACTTTGAAGGGTATCTTCGGGAAGAAAAAGAAATGATATGGTCGGATTATGTTTGTTTAACAATGTTTTATTTTTATGTTTTGTATGCTATTTGTCCGAAGTTTATTCGGAAATACTTGTTATTTGAATATGTGTTTAGGATGATAACTTGATTGTCTTTGATATTTTTATGCATGTTTCTCTCTTGATCTATATATGTTTGCATGATTAGTTAATGGTTATATAACTATATGACATGTATGCTTTCTAATAAACCAAAACAAATGTGAAGTGTCCAAATTGAGCTTGCTGCACATTCAAACCAGAACATAACATCTTTCCAGAAAATTTTGAAAATTTTTGGTTTCTGGGTCGTCAGATGGGCGGCCCCCTTAAATCATAAAAGGCGGCCCCCTTAAAATTAAGGGGACCGGCCAGCATTTAAGGGGACCGGCCATCCGAAATAGTTTTTACACTGTTTTCTTTTGCATCATGTGATCCCTTTTGCTAGTCCCAGCTATCATTACTCTTAAAAACCAAACTGATTTTGGAATATAACATTACAATTTCAAAATAATTCCACTTCTAAACATGTTTTCCCACTATATAATCCCCATGCATGTTTAATTCATCATCCTCATCACTCATAAACCATCATCATGTCATCACCAAGAACCACCCATTCAAACAATGCCAAGAAACAAAAACTTGTCATTATACCACCCAAACAACTCTTCATTGATCTTACAAATGAAGACAACACCACCCCATCACCACAACCTCAATGTTCATCTCCTAGTGCACCAAATGCACCCTCCAAAACACCCTCAACAAATGGACATTCTACTTCCTCCATACCATCCACTTCATCCATTAATGACTACATAAACACCCACTTATCCTCTCCACCAATGGTTCAACCATCACAACCTACCAATGAACACTCCACCCTTCCACTCACTCTCTCATTATCACCATTAACACCTCTTGATGCACATTTCTCATCATCTCCTATCAACCCACCAACCTATAACCCCGTCCCATGGAGCTTACTTGAAGCTCATGGAGACACTTGCCTTTGTTGCATTCACAACCGAACAATTGTGTTCGGATTAAGAGATGAGATCCAATACATGTTTTCTCATATTGAAAACATGTTGCATCAACCACCAACAACAAACACAACACCTCCACCACCATCAACAAACACTCCTCCTCCATCACCATCTCCATGTTCACCATCCATTCCTCCCAATTAAACATGTATGGTGATTCACAAATAAAATTGTGTTAAACCCTTTTGGATGGCAAGCTCTAGAGAGGACTCTCATGTTTGAGACTTGGTTTATTATTTCTATGATGATTGTAAGCCTTTAAGGCTTTTGTTATGTTTGATGTAACTTTCTTTTATATCATTAATATTATGGTTATGTTTTTACTCTTGCATGCTATATCCATATATATATGTTGCTTGCCACTAAATATTTTTGCAAGATATCCATATCCCGATTCATTTTGGCCTCAAAACGAGGGGGAGTATACTTCAAGGGGGAGCTTCCATCAACTTGGGAAAACCTTTTTGATGCTAACAAAAAGGGGGAGAAGTGATATAAACTCTCAAAATAATACTTGAATATATACTAATTTTCGATTAATGAGTTTAAATTTTGTAATCATCAAAAAGGGGGAGATTGTTGACATAAATAATGTGTGAAAACGTTATTCATATCTTTCGATATCTCTATATTTTGACGATCACAAAATGTAAAATCGTCAATCGTATAATTACTACGTAAACAAGTATTAAGCTAGTTTATATCACTATATCCATCTTAATCACTTAAGGTATGGATAAATAAGTGCTTAATACATCTCATGATCAAAGGGGTATTTAATTAACTAATACAAAGTTTATTTAGTTATATAATCTTATTATATATTTTTTGAAAAACACTTTTGGTAATAAGGAAAAATGTTTTAATCATACTAAATATATGATTTCAAATATTTAACCAAAATCAGTTAGTTTTTCACCAAATAAACTTTCCCCACTAAAAAACAAGTTTTCTGGCCGTTACAGTTGGGCGGCCCCCTTAATTATAAGGGGCGGTCCCCTTAATTTTAAGGGGGCCGGCCATGCTTTAAGGGGACCGGCCAGGCTCCCCTGTCAGAAACTGTCAGATTTCTTCCCCTATAAATACCACCTTAATTCTGGAATTTTTCCTCACCTTTTGCACGAAATTTTCAGATCTACAATCATCTAAAACTCATCAAAAACCCTTTGATCATTTGTATATTAATCCTTGTTTCAAGTGATTCAATCCCTCATCATCCATTCTCATTCTAAGTGCAAAAGAAGAACTCTCTACAACCAAGTTCAAGAAGTGTTGAAGAGTTGTTGTGTATAGTGTATATATATATTCATTTGTGAATATTGTGTTGTGCTTGTTAATATTTGTTTAGAAGATATAGAAGTTGTGTAGATAGTAGAAGTTGATTAGTAGTGAAGTAGGATAGTTGTGAAGATTGGTGTGTAGAAGAAGGTGTGTAGAAGATTGGTGTGTAAAAGCTAGGTGTGAAGAAGATTGGTGTGTAGATTGGTGTGAAGATTGGTGTGTAGATTGGTGTGAAGATTGGTGTGTAGATTGGTGTGTAAATTGGTGTGTATATTGGTGTGTACGGCTTTCTCCGCCATAAGGGAGTTTGTTGACATAGTGAAGAAAACTCTCGAGTAGGTGACTCGGGGAGTGGAGTAGGAACAAGGAAGGTGTCCTTGTAGCCGAACCACTATAAATCCTTGTGTTGTGGTTTGATCTTTCTAACTCTTCTCATTACTTATTTATTTATCTTTACTATATTAGTTTTGTTAGTTAGTTATTATACAATTGTTCATATAGTGCAAGTATTGAATTCACATAAACTAGAATCGAAGTTTTTAAAACAAACTTGTGCTTATAAATTTTAAAAGGACGTAAAACTATTCAACCCCCCCTTCTAGTTTTCCACAAAAGGCTAAAAGAAGAATTAAAGGAATTAAAAAGGAGTATTGAAGAAACAGTCCCTCTGACTGACATCCAACAAGAAGTAGCCAACGTAGTCATGGAAACGGAGGTCGCAAGAAACGTAAATGGAGAAGAACCTCTGAAGATCAGGAAGGTGGTCAATTAATTGTACAATGTTACTGTAGATTTTGACATCCCCGGATGTAAAATCTACAAGACAAAAGCAATTATTAATACTGGAGCTTCATCATGTTTCCTCAATCGTGCTGTTGTCCCTGACGAAGCCATTGAACCAGTAAATAGAATTGTAAGTATCAGCGGCCTAAACTCACAGCCAGAAGCCAGACATAAGATAAAGGCAGGATACTTTTCAATTGAAGGAAACAAGTTTAAGATACCCCTGATCTATACCTTTGATATGACCATCAATGATGGCATACAAATGCTGATCGGGACTAACTTCTTAAGAGCAATGCAAGGAGGAATTCGTATTGAAGGAGACGAAATCACCATATACAAGAAGGTAACAAAGTTTAAAACCTCTAGTCACACGGAAGTTAGCCAAGTAGCAATTGAAGAATTAGATATGGATGAGGCTGAATACCAGATGACGGTGACTCATGAAACAGTTTATAAAGTCATAAGTCCAGACTTTATAAAGAGATTTGATCCAATCCTAGAAAGGTTAAAGGAGCAAGGGTACATAGGCGAAGATCCTTTCAGATATTGGAAGAAAAATGGGGAAACGTGCAAATTGGACATCATTAACCCTGATGTAACAATGGAAGACAAACCCTTGAAAGACGTCACTCCAGCAATGGAAGCATGATTGGCCTGAAACGGTCAGATAATTATTGGTCAACCACTTGTGAATGGTCAACTATAATAGTCAAACAGCTTAGGCCAATGCTTCCGTGAAATATAGTGTTTTCCCGGGTCGTTATGTCCCGACGAGGTGTGGATGGTATTAAAAACGAATTTGTGATCGGGTGAATTTGAACAGGAAAGGGTATAAGTGTGAGTGAGTGATTACACTATGGTTTTATAAAACAAAATAACTTAGATAAACTATTTTATCGATTACGTGAAAGCTAGATATCTAAAAACGTTTAATAACTTAAAAATGCGTACGTTTAATTTAATTCTACGTAAACGTATAAAACAAAAACAATTTTAACTATAGTAGGAATTTGCATACCTTAGGGGCTTAAATGCAAATTAAATAAACTTAAAATATTTATTTTATAATTACTAATTATTTAATTAATTATTATTATTTAATAACTATTATTAATTATTTAATAATTAACTAATAAATAAGAAAATGTAAAATAAGTCTAGAAAAATAAAATAAAAAATTTGTAAAAGTCTAAAATATTATAAAACTTATTTTAAAACTAAAATTATATTTTTCTTACTATTTATCTAATTATTATTAATTAGTTACTATTTAATTATTATTTAACTATTTATATGATTTAAATTATTATAAATACTAAAAAGACTTAGATAATTAAGAAGATTTTTATAAATCTAATTAACCATCACAGGAATCCTAAAAAATTATAAAAAGTTTATTTTATATATTTTTAAACTAATTTACTAATTATTATTCTAATTATTGATTAATTAACAATTAAACTATTTAAATTAGAAAAACTAGTAAATGAACAGTAGAAATTACAAGAAAATTTCTAAAATTATTTTATGACTTATAAAAGCTAGGAAAAATATAAAAACTAGGTGTTACCTTATAAAAATTAATTATGCTATTTATTACTTAATTATTAATCAAACTAATATTAAATCTAATAAATACCAAATGATAATATAAAAATCTAATAAAATTACTAAAAATACTTTAATATAAAAGGAAATTAATAAAAATATAAAAATACAAATTACTTAATAAAAATCTAAAAATGAAAATTAAAATTTAAATTATATTAAATAGAAACTATCACTTATTATTAAATTGATTTTTCTTTTACAAACCTAATTTATACCTAAAAACAAACAAATTTTATAAAAACAACTATTTTATAACTCAAAATTAAGCACTGTGGAAGCTTAATAGCTTTACAGTTGACTTTTGTTGACCAACAAAGCAAATAAACTCAATTGAGCTTAAGTGGGGACCCACTATGGATTATTCTGATTCAAATAAGTTATGTGAACCAGTTTAAGCAAGAATCAACCAAGAAATCCCACAGAATAAGCTAATAAGTAAAACTTAAGCACTTTGATTACTTGACTCAACTCAGAAAATGGGACACACTTAAGGGATTGATTTAGGTGGGGTCCACAAGGGTTGAGGTCAAACCTTTGGTCAAAATGAGAAAGTCTACTAGGAGGGGGGTTGGGAGAAACTATTTGTAGCTTGTGAGACCCACTGAGGTGGCCAGAAAACTCCACCAAAGGTGGTGGTTTGGCTATGGTCTGCTAGTGCAGGGGACAACCTCCCCCTGCAAGTGACTTTGAGGGTGAGTGGGACCCAGGGAAAAATTGATAAAAATATAAGGATGGTGAGAACTTAAAGACAAGGTGGTGGACTATTATTCCTACAAAGCACAAGGTCTGAATCCTTCTACTAAATTCTATAAAATTCCCATAATTTTGGAAAAAACTGAGGAAGGTGCAATTGACTTTTTGATAGAAACTTGAATTTTGACTTTGATCACTTTTAATCTAACCCTACTGATTGAATATGATGTTATACAATGTTACTAAATTAAGTTACCTTAACACATAATGAAGTGATTTGATGAGAAACTAAGATGAAACACCTAACAGTTAACTGCTTATACTAGTTAAAAGCTAAATTTGACTTTTAACTTAAGTGGTACTGGATTTAATGACTTAAATAGACTATTACAACCTATTGTAACATATCTAAACTAAAAACAAGAACAGGAACACACAAGATCACATAGATAACAACAGATCCAAACACCCCTTTATGTTAACTGATTTTGTCATTTCACAACAAAAGGAGACTTTGAGTGAGATTAACTATGCAGGATCATTCACTGATCTATTTTAACTGTTTTTAAATAAAAAAATATGCATAAACCAAGACTCAACTATGTTATACTAAATGTACTAATTTTGACAGTGAAATTATAATAAAGAGCACATATGATATCTTATGAACAAAGTAGTGAAACAAAGCAATAAATCAACTAACATAGACCATAGGAACATAAAAACACAGAGACAAGTACTTATTACAAGGTGCTACAGTAATATACCAATTTATGAGAAATTGCTTACAAGTTGTTTTCAACTGAGAATCAAGTTACCAGGGCTCAATACATACCCTAACACCTCCCATGAGGTCCTAATACCCAGAATAATCCAAAATACACCTTCTTCCATCTTGATTCTTCATTAGCTCAGAACTTTTATTTTATTTCTATTTTTCTTTTATTTTTCTTATTTTTAGTAAACTGAGTGAGAACAGATCTTAAAAGCTTATCAAAGCTTTGTCAGAGCTTATGTGAGCTTATAAATGCTTACAGGAACATGAAACAATAACAATTAACAGGTCTCAAGTGAATTTGTCAAATTCACTTGAAATTGTCAAATCTTATTTTTAATGAACACAACTATAATTAAAGCTTCAAGAAAGATTGAATTACACTTAAGTAACTGAGTTCAACTGATTTGAAATGGAAATTACAATTGAAATAAAGATTACTCTACCTACGATTTGACCGGGGTCAAACTTAGCAAAGGGTGTGGGCTGGGGTAGTGAGTTGGGCCAGGGGAAAGGTGGGCTTGGTTGTGTTAGTTTATTGGATTTGGATTAGGATTGTATTAATAATAATACTAAGGGATCCGTTTGGTTTAATTTCACACAAGGACCAAAATTGTAATTTGTGCAAAGTGAAGGGTCCTGTTGTGTATTGTTTCCATAGTGTTCATGAGGACCATTCTTGCAACATATGATAAACCAAGGACCATAAATGTAATTATCCAAATTTTGAAACCCCGAGGACCAAAGTTGCCAATTCACCAAACTTCAGGGACTAAATATGTCATTTCACCAAATTTCACACCAAGGACCATTCCTGCAAAAGATTAATAGCACAAGGACCAAAATTTATTTTTCTCAAAGTTTTTTACATCCCAGGGACCATTTATGTCAAATTTTCAAAGTACAGGGACTAAACTTGTAATTTTTTGAAACTTTGCACCAAAGGACTAAATATGTAACTTTGTGATTTAAAAGGACCTTTGGTGACTTTTTCAAGTTTTTAGAATAACCAGGGACTAGTTTTGACAACTTTTGAAACTTGAGGGACTGAAACTGCCAATTATGCAAACTTTGTACGTTTTTTATCTGTTTTTGATTATTTTGCATTTGAAACATATAAAACACACTTCTAAGATATTTTAAGTATTTTGATGCATATTTGAGTGTTTTTGGATGTTTTGGCAGTTCAGATTGGTATAAAATGATGAGTATTTAGACACTCATCAATCCCCCACACTAAACTATTGCTAGTCCCTAGCAATCTTTTGAGAAAAACTTAATGGATTTGAAAAAATCTTTACCAAAAGCCATCACTTCTGGAGTAGCCAGATGTATCGATTCAAGTAAGAACTATGGTCCACCTGATAACCATGTGATTTTGAGCAAACCACCAGCTGTCAACGGATTTGATTTGTCTTTACCAAAAGCCGTTTGCTTCTGGACTAGCCAACTCTTGATGGAATAGTCAACATCTTGGTGAGCTGATTACCAATTATGGTTTTTTCACTGCCTTTACCACAAGCCATAATCTTGCGGGCTAGCCAACTCATTCGTTTTTTAGGATATGGCGAGTTGAGGTACCATACAATTTTGGGCAAATTGCAAGCCATAAACGGATTTGAGTTATCTTTACCAAGAGCCGTTTGCTCCTGGATTAGCCAATCCTTATGTGGGTTAGACATGGTGGACTGATAACCATTTATTTGCGTTCTAAGTGAGAAAAAATTTTAAAATTTCGGCTAAAATGGGGGTTCTTGATGGAACATGTGTTTAAATTCGTTAGAATAACGAATTCCCCCCCACACTTAGAATTGAATATTGTCCTCAATATTCAAAGTACCGGGTGTTAAACCAACACTTAGAACGTAAGAAGGAAAATACTCCATAGCCTTTATTTAAGTTTATATACATTTTTTTTAAAGATATATACATATATACAACATGTGGGTTAGTATCTCCCCCACACTTAGGGTGAAAACCCAGTATGCCTGCTACTGTTTTTGATTACCGAGTCGCTAGCTTGACTCGACCCCGAATTCATTTGTCCATGGGGAAGTATTATGTGGAAGAGACAATCTCAATCGGACTTTCATTCAAGATGTTTGGATAAACATTTGAAGCACGTGAAAGTTCCACACCGATGAGATAAGTACCCGGCTCATAATTTATAAATGAGAATGCCGGGTTCAAAGATAATGTCCTCACTCCTGAAAGATTGAAGAACAGGAGAAGCCACGGTATATATGAAGAAAAGAAAGAAAATCATGATAAATATCATGACTAGCTCCTCATCTTCAATAGGAGAATTCATTGTTTGATGAATCTCAACAGTTAAGCTCGTTTGATCAAGACATATTATGGGTATGTTTAGATCAAAATAAAAGTTATCATACACCGGTGGAGATATGATATGAGTGAGTTCACCGGAGAACTCCTCAAAGGTGAATGATTCATATTTGGGATTGATTTGAGTGAGTTCATTGGGGAACTCCTCAAAAGTAAATGATTCATATACTGGGAGAGAATTATAAGAATGAGAAGTGGTGATACCACTTATCTTCTCTTCCGTATGATCAAAATGGAACGTTTGCAATTCAGGAATAGAATCATTGATCAAAAGCTCACTATCCTCAACGGGGATAGGAGATGAAATAGGCTTTTCATTAAAAGCCTCGATTCTAAAAATGAGAAGATTAGCACTTAATAATGTAAGACGAAGAGCTTCGTCTTGGATTATTTCTTCATCATTCTCTTCTTCTTAGTTGACAAGCTCAGAAGGTAATTCCCCCACATAACTTATGTCTCCACAAGATAAAGAATAGTCCTCATCAGAAACAGAGAACATCTCAATATGATCATTTGGAAAGACAAGAGGGGAAGGGATATCACACACATGATCAAGAATTCCCTGTGACTCACTTAGGATTGAGACAAGGTTCTCAACACTAGACTTTATGAATTCGTCCGATTCCTTTTTAGGAACAGTGTCAAGATGCTCGTGCCCCATGCTCAGAGAGTGAGTGGGAACCTCGGGGGTGATAACATCAAACAGAGGGAGCTGAGAAGGACTAGCATATATGGATTTTATAATTTCCATTTGTTCTGCTGCTAGTAATTCTCCCATACTCTTTTCTCCCTGTATTATCATGGAAGGAGTCTCAACTGATGAACTTGATGAGGTATCATCACTTTCATCATCTTCATCGAGAAGAGCAGCATTGTGAAATTTGGAACATGTTATAGCTGCTCGTTCTAAGACTAGTAATTCTCCCATGCTTCTTTCGTCTCTAGCTGCATGTTCTTCTGCAAGTAATTCCGCGATAGATTTATCATGAGAATTTTGAGTGAGTGGAGACTGTGGGAGTGTGGATGTATCAAAACCGAATGTATTAGAACTAGAACAGTGTTCAGGTTTATAATACGGTTGACATTGGAAATCATCATGAGGACCCCCACAATGTACACAAGAAAAACTTGGTGCATTGTGAAACGAAATATTAGCCAACTCCTCCTTAAGGTCTTTAAGTTTCTCAAGAATCTCAAGACAAAGGTCTTGCGGGTATTGAGGAGTTGCTTGGATCATTTGGCACTGTGGAGGTGGGTCTTGAAACGAATAGTCGTAATTGTTGCAAGGAAATGGATTCCCTGTTTGACAATCCGAGCTAAAGTGAGGACCTCCACAGTACTCACAACAGTTGAACTGTTGTGGCTGTGAGTCGTATGTGCTTGAGTCATAATTGTTATCAAGAACCTGCTCATAGACAAGCGTGCTTCCTGATTGACAATCAGAACTATAGTGTGAACCACCACAGTACTCACAACAGTAAAACTGTTGAGTCTCATGGTGTGGAAGCTGATGAAATGAATCAGTCATGTCAGGGTAGGAATAGGGATTCTGGTTATAGACAGACCCGTTTCCTGACTCTACCATGCCACAACTGGGGCAATTACCACCATTTTAAGGACTACCACACCATTGACAAACAAGAGGGTGAGAATAAGACATAGAAAGAATCAAAGGGTTTTAGAGGGTGAGAATTGAAGAATCAAATAGGTAGGAGGGTAAAGGAGAATATTTTTGGTATTTTTGAAAATTTTTGTAGTAATAATAGTAAGGAAAATATTTTTGGGTTTTTGTGTTCGTTGAAAACTAATTTTAAAATGTTTTCGGGAACTGTTTTGTTTTTATATGATAATAATATGAACAAGGATGGATAAATATACAATGAGCGTGTATTCAGATTCACTAATACGCAAAATCGTTTAGAATAAGCGCATAACCTCCCCGGCAGCGGCGCCAAATTTTGATTGGCCTGAAACGGTCAGATAATTATTGGTCAACCACTTGTGAATGGTCAACTATAATAGTCAAACAGCTTAGGCCAATGCTTCCGTGAAATACAGTGTTTTCCCGGGTCGTTATGTCCCGACGAGGTGTGGATGGTATTAAAAACGAATTTGTGATCGGGTGAATTTGAACAGGAAAGGGTATAAGTGTGAGTGAGTGATTACACTATGGTTTTATAAAACAAAATAACTTACATAAACTATTTTATCGATTACGTGAAAGCTAGATATCTAAAAACGTTTAATAACTTAAAAATGCGTACGTTTAATTTAATTCTACGTAAACGTACAAAACAAAAACAATTTTAACTATAGTAGGAATTTGCATACCTTAGGGGCTTAAATGCAAATTAAATAAACTTAAAATATTTATTTTATAATTACTAATTATTTAATTAATTATTATTATTTAATAACTAATATTAATTATTTAATAATTAACTAATAAATAAGAAAATGTAAAATAAGTCTAGAAAAATAAAATTAAAAATTTCTAAAAGTCTAAAATATTATAAAACTTATTTTAAAACTAAAATTATATTTTTCTTACTATTTATCTAATTATTATTAATTAATTACTATTTAATTATTATTTAACTATTTATATGATTTAAATTATTATAAATACTAAAAAGACTTAGATAATTAAGAAGATTTTTATAAATCTAATTAACCATCACAGGAATCCTAAAAAATTATAAAAAGATTATTTTATATATTTTTAAACTAATTTACTAATTAATATTCTAATTATTGATTAATTAACTGTTAGCATCGTATTTTATTTATAAAAAGTGTCGGCCATTAACGTGTAGTTATAGGTTGCTTTAGAATATCATTATGATGAAGTTTAGGCTTAATATTCATGTTTTGTAAAAGTCTAAGGGCCATTAGTGTAATAATGTATAAGATAGATGATGCCCTAGACTTCAAGTATAAATACTCTTGTAAACCTCATTTGAGAGGTTGGTTCTCTTAGTGATTCATTTAGTAATATCAAGGTTATTATTCCACACACTAGAGTTCCCACTCTCTCTCACTCTACTTACTTTCTCTCTCTAGGTTTAGGACAGATTCATATGTGAAATAGGTTGTTCTACGGTCCTACAAGTGGTATCAATCGCCTAGGGATAATATAGGTTGTTTTAGGTTTGATTTGGTTGAAAAAACTTGGTATTAAAGTGATTTTTAAGATTTCGGTTACTGTTCATCGCAAAATTTTCGAGTTAGGAAATTTTTTTCGAGTTTGGTGAATTTTCTTAGCGAGTTAGGATTAATTTATCTATCGAGTTAGGTGTTTTTCACTTCTACCGAGTTAAGCTTCAAGTTCTATCGAGTTAGGACTTTTCTGGTCTATCGAGTTAGGTGTTTTCTTGACTTATCGAGTTTGAGATAATTTTGGCGAGTTAGCCTTCTTTTCCTAATCGTTTATCGAGTTAGGCTTGTTGTGACTTTAACTAAGGGGAAACTCTGCCCAACTCAAGTCTCTCTACCGAGTTAGGAACTCCATAATAATACCGAGTTTGAGTTACTACTAAACTTATCGAGTTTGGAAACTTCAAAGACCATACCGAGTTTGGAAACTTCAAAGACCATACCGAGTTTGGGAAACTTCAAAGACCATACCGAGTTTGACAATTCACAGACCATACCGAGTTTGAAACAACATCCTAACATACCGAGTTTGCATTTTCTGAGGTTACCGAGTTAGAACTTTCAAGAATTATCGAGTTAGACCAAAAAAAAAAAAAAAAAAAAAAGAAAAAAAAAAGGCAACTATGATTCTGTTTGTAAAAGTCGTGTTATTCACTAAACCCTAATATGCTCATGAACTTTGATCGCTATGCTGCTATGCTACTGCTAGTATTATATTCATTCTGCTGCTAGAGATAAATCACTCTGCTGCTACAAAGTTCACTCTACTGCTACGCTATTTATTCTGCTGCTCAGATTACACTCTGCTGCTGTGCGAAATTTAATCTACTGCTGCGTTTATTGGATGGAGTTGATTTACACACACAAGAAGATTTTGGTTTATGTTCTTAAAAGATTAAAGGCTCGTTCTTATTTAATTAATTGATTACGAAGAAGGTTAATTATCACTTAGTTGATGTTGTAGTTGAGTTTCACAGGTTTGTGTTCTTATCATACCTTATAGTAGAAGGTAACTTGTTTGTTTTATACGGTGGTGACAACAGCTTGATGAATCTAGCAATGTGTGATTTTTCTTATGATGCTCTATGCACACATTGGCTATCACTTAAAGGAGTTACATTGTAGTGCTCAGTGTCTCATTGAAGATGAGGATTTTGTCAAGAGATTGCGGTCTACTTATATATTCAGTTTTGGGTATAAGTTTGGAGTCACATGGTTAGTACAAGATATAAGACACTAGTTTGGGTTATTCAACTTCTTTATCAAATTCGTTATACTTAGTTTTCTTCATCAGTGATCATTACATAAGAGTCTACAGATTTGAAGAATCATGAAGATGGTTAACACATTGATTTCAGGGGAAGCATATTATGATGTGTTTAATCAGTTCATCTACATGCACCACTCAAGGGGAAGATCATATTGCATACGTTCCCTATTTGTTGATAACAAAAAGGGGAAGAGATTTTGGAGTGGCATGGCATGGATTAAGGGGAAGACATAATTGTTTCATTCAGGGAGATGCATACATCTCAACTTCTCTACTTCGTCTAGGGAAGTTCGTACACGACTTTGTTTTGTCATCATCAAATAGGGGAAGATTGTTGGGATTCTTGATTTGATGTGACAAAATAGATAAAAGAATGAAACAAATGGACTACAATGCAAAGCTGGAATTCTACAAAAGATGAAGATTGAAACAAGAAGGATTTGCTTGATAAAGAAGATTTTATATTTAGTCTTTCGTAGTCTTTTGTAAACCCTAATATCTCTCTATATAAAGAGATTAAGGGTACATGTTTTCAAATGTCTTTCACAATGTAGTCGACTAGAAAAGTGTGTGTGTTCTAGGGCGTGGTTCATTATAAACGTCTAGAACTAGTTAGTGTTGTTCGTATCCTCTAAGATCTGAGATGTCTTAGATCCTTGTTACATTTAGGTAACACGTTGTTATTCTGATCAAATAATAATTGGATGTGATTAGGAAAAACTTTGTGTCAATAACTTTGATTTATTCTTATTCCGCTGCATGTTATTATCATTGTTATTGTTGAACCCTAGTGCTCCAAACGGTCCAAGGAGTCTAACAAACTCCACACAACACCACATTTTTCTTCCACCCCTCCATGTTGCCCCCCCTCCATGCTAATATCTTACACATCTTGAAAATTTTACCTACTCATTAATGTTGTCAAATAATTGTCTAATATATATAATATATAACATAAAATCTCTCATTTTTACCTCATTTTTCAAGATCTAAACTAGCTAACTTTTTCTTTTTCTCTCTTTAGTGGTGCTCGGCCTAAACAAGAAGAACAAGCAAGAAACTTTAATTTTTCAAGATCTAGTGATTATCTAGTGTATTTTGTACTCCTTTTAGGGTTTTGCAATATAAACTCAAGGATTTCCTAACTTTTCACCATCATAAACCCATCTATCTTTCAAGTAAGTATATGAAACTCATCTTTATAATTTTACCAAGTTTTTACAAGATTCATATGATATATATACAAGATCTACATGCATATGTTATTTATACCACTCCATTTTATACATATCTAAATTTTGAGCTCTAGAAATAGATTATAGTTAGATCCTTGTTAGATCCACTTGATTTATGATGTTTAGGACCCATGACACCCTAAGAAGGTGTATGGTAAGATTAGACTAGATTTGTGGCGATTGAAAGTGATTTGGTTGAAGTTGGAACTAGATTGGAACCCTAGAAATGGTTTTTGAAACAATATATATACCTACTGTCCATAATTTTAAAACGTGGGAAAATCAGTAGATGATGGGTAATTTTTGACCAAAGATTTAGAAAATACTTTAAAAAATGAAGCCGTGGGCGAAAGAACGGATTAAAACGAGCTTATAACGAAGGAGTTATGATTTTTGCAAGTTTAATGACGAAAACTATTTTTCTGAAAATTACATGCTGTTGGACGATTTTCGTCAGACAAACCGAGGTGTTAGACGTAACCTAGAGAAGCCGAGCTATCAAAAATATATTCATACATACTAAGACGAACCCGTGGATATAAAGAACGAAGAAAATGAACTTAAAACGACAAAGTTATACACGTTAAAATCGTCAAAACTATATATATAATTATAGTCACTAATAGAAATAATAAAACTACGTACTAAATACTATATTTTCTAGATTTCTTGTTCAAGAATTATATTCTTTACTAACGAAGTACGTACGACCCAAGGCTTATTTATGCGACTATTAGACGTTATTTCAAGGTTTTAAGGCGATGAATATAACACTAACATTTTATATACGATATATTACGACAAGTTTCTATAATTCTAGTTGGACTTATTTTTCTTAAGTATGAAAATTACCTACTTTGACAATAACAAGTATTTTCAAGTTACGAGTGATATAGGTATCATGTGCATGAATGTTCATTACATCATTTCCTGATCTAAAGTAGATCATATTCATTCATTTAGGTTGCGGCTAGTGTTCGTGCCTTGGTGTTCCGATCATTTCATCACATTGTACTATCACTTCAGGTGAGTTTTCATAGCCCCGTTTTCAATTACTTATTTGATTTCAAATCCCACGGGGGAGAATACATAGCATCAATTACTTTTGTACATGCCCAAGTATTAAATTCCATACATTGCTTAAGTTGCCTTACTACCAAGTTAAGTCCCCTTTATTATCATGGACCGTTAAATATATTGCCAAGCGAGAGTGAGTGGATAGATCTATCGGGGGTGACGCCTCCATCCGTGTTTGGGTTGCTCCAACGGAATTACGGATGCATTTCATGTCTAATCTATTTGAGTGTCTGGTAAACACTCCTTTGGGGCCAATACAATATTATGTCTAGCTTCGGGGTCATGAGCTTAAGAGACAATGTAGCATTTTTGACAATTTGTCGGTTTACTTTATACTTGTGGTTTATGTACATACGATTTAACTTACAAAACTATGGAATTCACCAACATTCGTGTTGATGTTTTAGCAATGTATTTTCAGGTTATTATGGTAGCTCCTGCTTGCATGCATTTGGACCTTCATGGAGTCGCGGAGTCGACGCGTCTCACATATATATATATATTTCCTGCACTTATGAAACGTTTGATCTGGATTGAACTTGTTTTTCATAAACTTGCAACACCTTTTTGGGACCTATGTTTTGTAAACTCTGAATGTTTTTAATGATCAAACGATGTATTTTTCCAAACGACACTTTAGGTCATTCAATGTAACTGTAACTGTGGTGCTATGACAGTCACCCCCAGGTATTCCAATCCGCTGCCATTCAGGTATTTTGGGGGTGTGACAATAATATCTTGCTTTTATGGAGTGAGTTTTGTCCCGGTAATCGCTAACGGTAAGTCGTTAAGTCATGAAACTTAAAATCGGGTATCCTAAAAATATGAAACTAATAAATATATTAAAACTTATTAATATAACCTATCTTAGCATATTTAATGAGTGGTTAGTTCTATCGGGTTGCTTAAACGCTGCTAAAACTGTAAACGCGGGTCTAAAACGCGTAATTCGCGTAAAACGCTGAACTGGAAAACGTAAAATTCCAAAAGTTTTGGAATTGTCGTAAAATGAGAGAAAATCATATGGTTTTATGGACATATCGGGATGCTGGAATGACGTTTAAACCTAAAAGTAAATCTCGGACACGGTTTCGTGATTTTTGCAGAAATGATCCGACGAGTGTCAAACTCTCGGATTATCATTAAAATAGTTTAACTTACAAGAATATGAAATAAAAATTTTGGGAGTGAATATTGAAAGTGAATAGTAATAGTGAATAGTAAAAATGAATAGTAATCCAAAAATGCGAGTTGTTACAGTCTCTACCCCTTAAGGAGAACTTCATCCCGAAGTTCTGTTGATGTTAACTACTTACAGTGTGTCTAAGAGAATTTGGGATTTCAAGATCTCTAAAATAGTGATGTTCACTCTGATTCGTCTAAGGTTGTGGTTAAGGAGTCGTATTGGATACAAATAAGCCCACTTATTTATAACTCATTACTTACATAAAGAAGCGTCCAAATTTATGTAAGTAAGGGATAATAAACTTATGGTTCGGTGATTTACAATTTCTTTATTTAAATAAAGAGGCGTCCCAATCCATTTAAATAAGGAGATTCTAAATCATCCTACTTAAGAATTTCCGACACAAAAACTCGCTTTCTGAGACAGATAGTAAGATAATCAAGTCATCAAATCCCTAAAGCTAAGTAATAATATTATTTAACTCAAACCTTATGTCTCATCAAAGAAGACCTGTCATAAGATCAAGTTAAATAATTAGTTATTACTGAGCTCCATATTTTTAATGACTCGACTAATCTCTGGGGTTCCTTATAATACTAAAGTCACATCATCTAACAGCGTGGAACTAAACCAATAACTAACAAAAAGCATATGCGTATGTAGTGTGTGTAAGGAAAATAAAGAGGATGGTCTTAACGTATATAGCAGTTATAGTCTAGGCACTAAATGCAACCTAGTTCTCTATAACCAAGGCTCTGATACCAATCTGTAACACCCCCAAAATATCGCAGCAGAAGACTGTGTCACTTGGGGTACTACTTCATAATACAAAGTACAAGTTATAGAAAACGACATCTAAATGAGACGTTTTGAAAAGTTACCATTCGATTAATGAATTCAAAGTTACAAACATGAGATTCCAAAGTATGATACGTAAATGTATACAAAATGTTTTGAATGGTAAATGACAAAAAGCGTTAGTCTTCAGAATATGCAGCTTGACTCAAAGTTCCACGCACTAGCTATCGCCTTACTAACATGAGATAAACATGCTAAAGTGTCAACACAATGGTTGGTGAGTTCATAGAGTTTGTTTTAAAACAGTTGAAAAGCCTATAAAGAATGTTCACACAGCAAAGGCATTGTGAATCCACTCAGTTGCAAGTCCCACCCATAACAACACTTGCAACCTGTGTGTTCACAACCCACAAGTTCATGACAACAATTAAGCAATTAGTCGTGAGTCTCTACTTCATCTCTGAAGACCTCACTTGGGAGCCAATTCCCAAAGATAACTAGGAGCCAATTCCTAAACACAACTGGGAGCCAATTCCAAAAGATAACTACTAGCCACTAAATAGAATAACGCAATTAAGTATAACACAGTCATGTATGTATGCAATCAAGTATAATATAATCAAGTATAAATGTTTTGAGTATTTGTACAAGTAAGCAAGTAGTTGAGCATGTATCTCCCCCAAAGAGTTAAAACAAGTATAAAAAGAGTAGGGGCTATGACTCACCTTGAACTAATGATATCAAAACGTATAACGGAATCGATGGATAAGCCAGGAAATCTCTAAGCGCAACCTAGAATATGATGATATGTCTTAGGTTTAAAACAATGTCTAAGAATACGAAGAATTGCCTATATATGTCTTGCATATAGTTCATGATGTAGTACTTAGTATATAGTGTAAGTTGTTGAATAAAATGGTTTATGAAACATGTATAGTTTGTATATCGCTTACTACCGTTCGGGCCGACATAATTCAGAGGCCATGTAGTAAACGTTCGAGGAGCCAGGACACTTTAATTCGTAAATCCACAACTCATCTCGACGGTTTACTTTAATGAACCCCTCACATGAGGCTCCCTACTATTGTTGTATTTGATAAAATATATATAAGTTTTGGATTCGAAAAGTTACATGCTCTTTAGCCGTGGCTTTGCCGTGACCTTGGTCATTGTTACCATGGTCTTGAGACTCATCCTTGGCCTTTTCCATGGTGGTGGTCTTGGCTTTAGGTCATTAGACCTCTTGGTTATATTTAACCATAACTATTATATAGTCACTTGGATATTTAAAATAGCTGTTAAGAATTTGAAGAAAATATCATTCATTATTGGTTTTATGGGCTCGTGCACCTGTGTTTTTGAAGAAAACATCATTCCGGACAACTTTCGTGTTTTAACTTTTTGATGAAACGGAGCAGAAGGGCCTCTTTATGCGTGTTTAAGGTTCTGTCACAGAAAGTTTGAGACAGTTTTGCCATAAAGATTTTAGTAACTTCTAATAACCATAACTTTTGACTCGTGTACTCAATTTAGGTGATTCAAATTGCTATGTTTTCATTTTAAAACCCTCTATAATAGTAGGTAAGTGTTTCATATCATGGTTACTCTATTTTGGTCGTGGTTCTCAATATAAGTCACTAGTTTTCTTGTTTAATTAACATAAGTTAATATATAGTTTCCAAAACTTGTTTTACTAGTTTTTATACATCATGAACATAACACAAAGACCATATATAGCATGAATGAAATATAATAAGCATGAAAATGATATTGAGCAAGAAAGTGTATTAGGGTTTCTTACAACTTTTGGCTTTCTAAAGAAAGGAAGTCGAGTATGAAACTAGGACACTAAACCTATGCTTGCAAACCCTTCACCACAACTCTTGCAAACTCTTGCTAATCTTTACATAGCCCTTGTGAAAACCAATTAACCTCAGCCCCTAACATCTTGTGTAGCTCCTAATTTAACCAAGGAATCACCAATAAAACTCTTGATTCATGTAGAGACTAACTATGCCTTCAACTTTGGTGTGTAACTTATAACTTAGAAATCAAAGGATCATGGTTTATGGATTTGTTGTTGGGCGTTTGGAATGAAGAGAAATGAAGGAATGAGCCTTGTATTTATAGCATGAAGAGGAGGTTAGGAAGGTGCCTAGGAAGTTTCCTTGAGGAGGTTAGAGACTTAGGATATTTTCCAAGACTTAGTGGCCAAGTTTACTTGCAAAATGTTTAGCTTCCTATGTAAGCTTCCAATCTTAGACTTAGTGACTAAGAAAATGCCCCATGTAGTCTAAAATTTCGTTGAATGCCTATCTTGGATGACTAGATATGTGTTTTGATAATATCTTGCTTTTATGGAGTGAGTTTTGTCCCGGTAGTCATGAAACTTAAAATCGGGTATCCTAAAAATATGAAACTAATAAATATGTTAAAACTTATTAATATAACCTATCTTAGCATATTTAATGAGTGGTAAGTTCTATCGGGTTGCTTAAACACTGCTAAAACTGGAAACGCGGGTCTAAAACGCGTAATTCGCGTAAAACGCTGAACTGGAAAACGTAAAATTCCAAAAGTTTTGGAATTGTCGTAAAATGAGAGAAAATCATATTTCTATTGTTTATTATGTTTTATGGACATATCGGGATACTGGAATGACGTTTAAACCTAAAAGTAAATCTCGGACACGGTTTCGTGATTTTTGCAGAAATGATCCGACGAGTGTCAAACTCTCGGATTATCATTAAAATAGTTTAACTTACGAGAATATGAAATAAAAATTTTGGGAGTGAATATTGAAAGTGAATAGTAATAGTGAATAGTAATATTGAATAGTAAAAATGAATAGTAATCTGAAAATGCGAGTTGTTACATTGCATTTCATTGTGATTTTCAAACTTTTGAGAGAGAAAATTTTCACATTCAATTTTTGGCGGGAAAATTTGAAATCACTAAAATCAACCATTTACGCTTTTCAAACTTCGCCAAAAACATCTAATCTTCAAACAACAACCTTTGTTATCTTAAAAGATCCTAAGATCAACTTTATAACACATCGTTACACAATGGAAATGAAAGTACACATCCAAGAGAGAGATTCGAAGAAAGTGTTTAAAGTGTTCAAGTCACAAGTTGAGAAAGTCATTAATATATCAGGATATGAGTCAAGGTTCGATCAAGCATTTGAATACTACGTCAGAGTCCGATATCACAATTTCAAAGACAAACTCATTCAAAGCCTGAATCAACTTGAAATACTACTTAATGAAGAAGAACTTTATATGAGTAATTGCAAAGCAGCTCTTAAAGTGATCCAAACTCAATTTCAGAGTATCTTTAACCCTTGGATAATGAACCAGTCAGAATTTATCGATGCGTTTTACCAAAAATTTTGGGTAAGCTATTCGACCTTTAGAACGCAATGCATAAATCAAATGGGTGACCTCGAACAGATACTTGAAACTGAGGAAGCTGAGTTAAATAAGATTGAGAAGCTGAACCGGGAAAGAGAGCAGAATGAAATAGAGATGCAGTTGAAAAAAAGAGAGCTCATTGAAAGAGAGATGCAGTTAAAGGAAACAGAGGTGATTGAAAAAGAGACAGAGAAAGATGTTCAAACAAAGAGGAAACAGTCAATGAGGGTGATGCATCAGATGTTAGTTTGGTTTTCATGGGTAGTGATTCATCTTCAGAACAGCATGTTAAAAGCAGCAGTCCATGCTATGATTCGGAAGATGATGGTGCACACAAGAATGAAGCTGTTTGGGATACCGAGGATGATCACATTAGACATTCATTTGACACAGAGATATTGACTATGGTACAACATCCAAACAATTATGATAATGTTGTTGTGTTCGATAATGTGTTTGCTCATAATCAGACACATCCTGAGCATTATGAGTCTATTAGTGACACATATGTGGTGGAACATAATGATAGTAATATCACTTTTTCTACTCCAGATATGGATCCTAATAGAGGTGAGCCTGCTCAGGATGGATCTTCTTATGAACAAGATCGTGCTTTATTTGCTTCTTTAATCGATAATTTCAAACATGAACTTGAAAAGTGCAAAGAGGACAATCGCAAAGCTAAGAAACAAATGTCTTATTGACAAAAGAGCTTGAGAGATTTAAAGAAATGGAAAAAGGTTTTCAAAATGTAACAAAAAGAAAAGCTGAACTTGAATTTGAAAACTCAAACCTTAAATCTCAAGTTCAGAAGTTTGAAATGAATGGAGAGTCTGTCAAACCTCTTTTAATAAGAAATGAAGAACTTGAAGTTGGTTATAGAGAAGCTGTTCTTTGTGAAAAACGTTCCATTCAAAATCTGGATGCTCAAATGTTTCTTAACAACGGAAAGGTTCAAGCGCTTGTAAAAGAGAACAGTGATTTAAAAAGTGAAAACTCAAGGCTTAAGAAAACCACTTCAAATTTTGAGATTGTTAATACAAAACTTGAGAATGAAAATCAAGAATTTTGGAAACGGATAAACGATCTTGAAAACAAACTTCGAAAATTGGGACAGACTTCTCTGACTGTCAACATGTTACCTACAAAAGTTGATGAAATTTCTAAACAAACATCTAGAATTGGTTTTGTGAATAGTGCTCGTGTGGAAAATGAAAAACCATGTTTTTTAAACAAAGTGCAAAAGTTGACACCTATTTTGTATAATGCTGAAGATATGGGAAAAGAATTGTCAGCTGATCTTTTTTTTTAGTCACAAGATATTTTAAAATCTGAAGAGGAAAAACGTTTGAAAGTAAAACAAACAAAAAACCCACTCTCGTACCATGGCTTTGTGTATGGTTATACACAATTGAAAGACATACCAAAAGAACCTTTCAAAAGAAAAGACACAAATGTGAAAAGATTTTTCAAATAAGCTCAACTTGCTACTTATGATGCTAATTTATGGCAAAACAAAGCAAGGAAACAATTTTGTGATCTTAAACAGCACATTGAGCAAACGTTAAAGGTCATTTGGTTTAAGCAAGACAACATCACGAACAACGTTTTCTCTAATCCTCTTTCATCAGATTTACCCCTTAAGATAGAAGTCAAAAAGATTTTGAAATATGAGATTGAACCTCGTGTGAAAGATATCAACTTATGTTTTGAGTACTTTGAAAAACATCTTATAACTGAAATGAGAGAAGATCTAAAGTACATTCACTCTCTTGGAGACAAATTTGATGAAAAATGCTTAATTCTGGACATTCAAAAGGAATTTTTCACAAATCAAATAGAGTCGTTCAAGTCAGCATATGTCAGCCATGATTATGAGAATGAGAATTTTGAACAAACATCTTCCGTGAAATCTGAAAATCTTTGTCTCAAAAAGCAAATCACCGAGCTTTCAAAAGAAGCAACTGATGTCAAAGCAGAATTGTCAAAAAGAACTGCTCAGTTTGAGAAAGATCTTGCAAAACTCGAAGCACAAAGTATCTCTTTCCAACTAAAACTGCAAGAGAAGAATGAGAAAATTTCTTATGAAAACTCTTTGACATCGGTGCTTAAAGAAAAAGAAAAGATTTTTGAAGAAAATTGTTATGATACCAATATCAAGTTTGATTTTGACGAACTTGATACAAAAAATCTTGAATTGGAACATGTTGTGGCATCATTACAAAAAGAAAATGAGCATTTGAAACAGACTTACAAAAACTTGTTTGATTCAATTAAGCGGTCAAGAGTTCAGAATCAAACTTCAAACATGTAGGATAGTAACTAAGTCTCAAACTAGATGATACTTGTGATTTGGGTGGCGTATGGTTTAAGAGAAAAGGAAGAATAAAGAAAACTTGGAACCTTGAGAGAGAAAATGATATGTTAGATTAGATTGAATGAGAAGGTCCAACCCTCTCCCTTGGTGGGAGAGGGGTATTTATACAAAGAATAAAAACGCCCACACCCGGGCTGTGGATCAGGCATACAGTGGGCAAAGACCCGTCCTTCTTCCAAAATGTTACTTAAACTAATTCTAACTAATAACTAAACTAACTACGAGCTAACTTAATGCTATTACAATAATTAGGTGACCGAGTCTTTTATAGGAATATTTGTATTCCTAACAATCTCCCCTTAAGCAAGGTCACCTTGGAAATTAAGCACTTTAATCTTCAAGCATTCTTTAGTCATTGTAGCTCGTAGGTTCTGATTCTTCACTATTCAGCACACTTTGTACTTCAAGCAATGAACTTGTGATTTGGATTCCTTTGTTATGTGTGATCTTTGAGCTTCTTTGAGATCATCAACCACAGTAAATCTCCAAGCTCATCCACAATAGTATCGCCCTCATGTGATGTAGTGACTTTAGGACCATCATGCTCACACCCTTCTGGATCAGGAGACTTTACATCAGAGTTGCGGATCAGGAGACTTTTCATCAGAGTTGCGGAAACGTTGTTGGTAGTCTCTCAACATTCGTTGTAGTAAGTATCTCATCATCATTGATAGTGAGGAGGATGTGTGAGCATGAGGTATGGATTGACCCGATTCAGCTGGAGATAGGAGCCATCAACGCCATCTTTATATGTGTCCCTGAAATAAAGCAGTTAGCAATAAAGATAGAGAATGAATATGGCTTTGTCATTTGTTCTGCCAGGACAGACTACCCTCCGGTTTTGTGAAAACCGACCTGTGATCAGGTAGAGTCTCTTTTAAAGAAGACTCTCCTTGACAGGAATTTCCAGCTTAAGTAATGAATTTTCCAAAGAATCCACTTCGGAATCTTCATACTTAGCATGTTCTCATACTGGAACGTCTCAAAGCAGACAGCACGGTAGAGTGAATCGGTGAATTGACATTCACTGATTGATGAGAAATTGATTTATAGAAATCACTCGCGTGTCAAATAATAAACATTTTTGAGACACGATGAGAGTTTTATACTTAGAATCACATTTCCATCAAAAATACTTCTGTTTGAAAGATTATACACAACCAATGTGCTCGAAAATTAGTTTGTGAGCACATTGAAAGGTTTTTGCAAAAGTATCCGTCAATCCATATCCTGGAACAAGTTTGATTCAATGTTGTATCGCACCATTGTTGCTTTCCAGTTGTCACTTGATCATTGATCCAAGATGGATCTCACATGTCACCTACCAAGAGCTTGAGAGAAGTTCGCTCTAGAAGGATTTCCATCTTCATTGTGAATATTTTCATATCACTCGGATGTTCTGGCAATACCAGAAGGATAATGCGTAGGACTCTAAATATTTTATCTTATTTTCCACATTGTGTGAAACAATAACCATATTTGGAAGTGTGTCCTAACGAGATTTATGGATGATCTCATGGCTCTAGACTCAATAGTGCATTTTGATCCATTCCTGGAGACTGGGAGGCGTCTCCTGTTTTAGGTATCAACATAGCTCGCAATGAGCGATCGATACATTGCACAGGGTTCCCCGTGAGATTGAAACAAGCTCTTTTAAGAGAACTTGAGTGGTTGGGAAGTTTAGTGCAGTGCGTCACTGGGTCTAGGACATCTTGTCTTTAATAGCGGTGTTACCTTAGTAACCGCCAGTAGATTATGAATTGAACCCGGTTTCTGCCCTAAGGTTGAATATATGGAGGGCTATTTCTTTTCACCCTTTCTCATTTCATTTCTTTTTCATTCTTCAACCCCTTCAGTGCTTACCGAGATTTCATCACTAGAACCTTGTTGGGTTTGTTCCAGTTCTAGCTCTATCTCAGTCCGCACTCTGCCCTTTCTCACTTTTTCTCCTTTTCTCAATCATTCCTAAGGACTTCTATTCTATATATGGATTGTCCCTGGGAAGATCCTTCCGGTTCTGGTGGATCATGGGAACTCATACCTAACCTTAACCATCCTTATAACTCCATGCATAAAGATAAATGGTCGGTCTTTGGTATTACTTCCACAAACGCCTTTTGCTCCCCCTCAATATGTGTATCGATATTCGAAAGAGTTTAGCACATATATGGGAGCCTATTATTGAGTCCAAAAGATCACATTTGATTATCAAATTTCATATTTAAATCACATTCTCTCCCCCAATCAAAAATTTCAAATCTTTAGAGATTTTGGATCTCAATTGATTTAAATAAGTTAGGAAACATTTTTGGGAGTGAAATGCAGTTAGTTTTAATTTTTTCTGATAAAAAAAGGAACCTTTTACTTGCTCCCCCTCAATCTGTGAAGGAGGTTGTTATGTGTCAGATTTGATTAGTTTACAAAAGATTTGAAGTTTTAACGAAAACTCTTTGAAAATGTTCTCATTCTGACACATAACCATCACAAATTGTTTTGTTGCAAGGTTTTTGTACAAAGTGTGGAGAGTTTTTGATGATACATAAATTTTGAGAAATCACTGTCCCCCTCAATCAATGACGGATGTTAAAACTTTAAGTAAATGATGTCATTGATTGAGTGAAAAAATTTATCAAACTTTGAGTTCAATTTGATTTTCAATCAAAAATCTCATGGTACCACCAAGTTTTGCACAAATACTTTCTAGAAAAATCATAGAAGGGAAAGTATTTGGCGATAAAAAGAAGATTTCTCTTCTTTATCAAGAAATAATGCACTGAGGCGTACATTAGATCGAGGAAAAATGGATATAAAGTAATCCATGCCCAGGTGAACTTCACCCGGTAAAAGGAACAACCGTCTTTTTGGCGACGTGTTTTCCCCATTTTGAAAAATGGGTTGCTATCTGAAGTAATAGCAAGCCATGATTTTGAAGTCCGGGTTACAGCCTGAAATGACTGCAAGCCATTATTTTGAAGAATGTTTTAGAGATATGACATGTTTTAGAAGAAACTTTATTTAAAACCAAAAAACTCTTGCTTAAGCATATGTATGATTTCGTGTCATTATTGAATGACATTTCTAGAAACGTACATAATATTGATTACACAAGAGACATGTCGTGAGAAGAATATTTTTGTATCTTTTTATGATTTTTCAGATTTTTATGGTTTTTTATAGGTTTTATATTTTTCTATTTTCTTTTTGTTTTAAGCTATGTACAAAGGATATGTGAAGCCCATCCTTCAATCATCATTCTCTTCCTGGAGTGACTTGAGAGTTTTTGGAGTGAGGCTCTTCATCCCAAGTCGTGGAAGAATGAACTGAAATCTTTCTCGAGAAAGAGCCTTAGTGAATATATCAGCCAGTTAAAACTCTGTCCTCACAAAGTAGATTTCCACTATCCCTTTCTCCACTTGTTCTCTGATGAAGTGATGACGAATGTCAATATGCTTGGCTCTGGAGTGCTGGACATTATTGCAACACAGGGCAATGGCACTTTTGTTATCACAATACATTCGGATTTTGTTGAAGTCATACCCATAGTCTGATAGTTGTGATCTCATCCACAAAATTTGAGCACAGCACGAGGACATGGCTATATATTCAGCTTCTGTGGATGATATCGAAGTGCACATCTGCTTTTTGGATAACTAGCTGACAAGTTTCTTACCCAAGAATTGAGCACCTCTGGAGGTACTTCTGCGAGTATCTTGACACCCCACATGATCAGCATCTGAGTAGGCCGTAAGAGCCATTGCATTGTCTTTAGGGTACCAAAGACCCATGTGAATTGTCCCTTGGAGATATCTGAAGATTCTCTTGACTGCTTCCAAGTGCTTTTTGGTGGGCTTGGATTGATATCTGGCACACATGCATACGGCGAAAAGAAGGTCTGACCTACTTGCTGTGAGGTACATGAGAGATCCAATCATTCTTCTGTATTTGGTCTGATCAACGGTTACTCCAGCTGAGTCGTCATCAAGTTTGGATCTTTCAATCATGGGTGTATCAACCGTGTCACTTGAATCAAAGCCAAACTTCTTGAGGATGTCACAAGCATACTTGGCCTGATTAATAAAGATGCCGCTTGGATTTTGTGAGATCTGTAACCCCAAGAAGAAAAAAATTTGTCCCATCATAGATATTTGAAACTTAGAACTCATTACCTTAGCAAAGCGATCACATTCATTGGAGTCAGACGATGCAAAAATGATATCATCAACATAGATTTGAACGTGAATTAGGTTGTTTCCAGTCTTCCTAGGGAACAAGGTAGGATCAACTACACCCTTGGTAAATCGATTTGCAAGGAGAAACTTGGATAGTGTGTCGTACCAAGCTCTCGGAGCCTGTTTGAGACCATAGAGTGCCTTCTTTAAGCGATATACATGATTTGGTCTTTCTGGGTCCACGAAACCTTCAGGTTGAGTAACATAGACCACCTATTTTAAGTCCCCATTCAAGAAGGCAGTCTTAACATCCATTTGATAAACAATCATGTTACTGCTGGCAGCATTGGCAAGAAAGATTCTAATGGCCTCGATACGAGCGACAGTTGCAAACGATTCTTCAAAGTCAATACCCTCTTGTTGACTATATCCTTTCGCAACTAATCGAGCCTTGTTTTTCAACACATCTCCGTGCTCATCAAGCTTAACTTTGAAAATCCATTTGAGAGCAATGATCATTGCGCATTCAGGTGGTGGTACTAATTCCCATACATCAAGACGATCAAACTCGTGGATTTCTTCTTGCATTGCGGTGAACCAAGATATTTTCGTTAGAGCATGCTTGAAGTCTTTAGGTTCCATTTTGGATAAGACGGAGTTGAAGAAGCACCACAAGGCATCAGTGGCAAGTTGTTTTCTGGTGGACACAGGTCATGAGGGATTTCCTATGATGTTGTCAATAGGGTGATCATTTGTCCATTTTCTGAGATGTTCATGAGGTTGAGGATAGTGAACTGATATAGCATTGTTTGACTCTTCTGAGGAAGATGCTTCATTGGAGGATTCAGGTGCAAAAACATTTTCAAATGGTTCTTCCTCAGGTGGTGCAAAAGGATTGACTTCCCATGAGTTATCAGATGCCACTCCTTGGTGTTCAGAGGACGATTGTATATTTGATTCATTTTGAGTGTTGCTACATTCTGGTGCATCCAGATCGAGAGAGATGGAGGTAGATGGACCATTTGTATCATGAGGTGCATTCACAGCCATAATATTAGGTTCAGCAGCCGGCTGTACTGGTTCATGAGGTGGCTGTGACTCAAAGTACTCATCAAACATAGGATCAAATAACGTTTTCAATTCTTCACTCGTGGGAGGAACATAAGGAGTGGCATGGTTGGAGTTCTGTACAAGTCCCGAACTTATTGGTCCAGGAGATAAAAGATTATGCGATGGTCCAGAACTGGTGTGTCCTAAAGATGTATGCTCTGTCAACTCATCAAACGCGACATGAATTGTTTCCATGATTTGTCGGGTTCTTTTGTTGTAGATTCGGTACCCTTTTCAATATGGTGCATATCCGACGAATACTCCAATATCAGCCTTAGCTTTAAGCTTCCCTAAGTCTTCACTATCGTTAGTTGGGTAGCACAGGGCACCAAACACTCGAAGAAAAGAGAGATCAGGCTTTTTGAGATGCACCAGCTCATAAGGTGTCTTGTTGTAAAAAGGATGTATCAATGATCGATTTTGAGTGTAACATGCAGTAGCAATAGCTTCAGCCCATAGAAACATTGGTGTTTTTGAGAATATCATCATAGTGCGAGCAGCTTCAACTAGTGTGCGATTCCATCTTTCAACGACTCAATTTTGTTGAGGAGTTCGAGGAATACTCTTCTGATGACTGATGCCAATACTTTCATAGAATTGTGTGAGTTGTTGGTTAACAAACTCAGTTCCATTGTCAGTGCGAATGATTCTAACAGTTTTGTTGAGCCTTACTTGCAACTGCTTGATGATTTTGATAATGATATCAGGAGTTTCTTCCATGGATCTTAAAAACTTCACCCATGTGAATCATGAATAGTCATCCACAATAACAAGAATATATTTTTTCCCATTGAAGCTTTGCACTCTCATGGGTCCGCACAGATCCATGTAAAGGGTATGGAGTACTTCAGTGTTGGAGTTAGTGGGTTTTGGTTTATGAGTTTACTTCTTGCTTTTTCCTAATTGACATGATGAGCAGAGATGATCTTTTTCATACTTCAATCTAGGCATGCCTCAAACAAGATCTTTGCGAGAAAGTTCATTAATGGTGCCGAAGTTCAAATGGTTCAAACGACGGTGCAATAACCATGATTTGCTCTTTGAGGCCTTAGAGAGCAAGCAAATAGGAGAGGACCGCATCATGTCTTCAATAGAGATAGTATACAAATTTGTACCACGACTTCCCTTAAGAAGATCAACTCCATCCAATTCTCTAGCGAAACATGTGTGTTTTCTGAAGGCCACTTCGAGATCAGAATCACAAAATTTTCCAACAGAGAATAAGTTGCGCCCAAGTCCTTCCACATAGTAAACTCTAGAAATCACGCTATCACCAAACACATAATCACCATACCCCATAATAGCTCCAAAGTGGTCGTTTCCGAATCTAACTGTCCCGATAAACTTTTTCACGAAATTTCTTAGCTGAGAGCGATCCCCAGTCATATGTTTTGAGCAGCCTGAGTCCAAATACCACAGGACGATTTGTACGACCTGCATTTGAAACCAGACAGATATGGATAACTGAAAAATATGGATCCCCAAGTGTAATTGGGATCCAATAGGTTAGCACACGCATACTTAAGAGATGCAGGATCAATATTTTCATTGATTCTCACATATGTACCGATACTAGTGGAAGCAGCTGACTTAATATCAAGGCATTGGGTCACTAAAGGGAATTTTCTACCAGTAGCCTTCCATTTCTTAACCTCTAAAGACATAGGGTCGGGCATGTATGTCAATGGGCACTGGTTTCCTAGAGTGAATTTTCTTCTAGTAGGTTTCCACTGATATCCTACATTGTTAAAAACTTTTCTTGTTGCTTTCCAAGTATTTTTTTCCAGTTTGTGTGTCTTAGCACATTTAACTGAAGATTTATAAGAAGATTTGAAAAAGGACACAATACATTCATCATGATTACCAAAAATTAAACAACCATTACAAGTCTTACAAGTAGCATTAGAATTCGAATTAATTACAGTACGCTTAACGCAAATACTAGAATCAACACGATTCTTTTCATTCAAATCAATCTTATTGTTCCTAAGGTGGTCTTCTACTTTCTTCCCTTGATCACTCTTAGCAGGCGAAGTCCTATCATTCCTTGTATTGCCTTTAGGCTTTGACCCGCTAGCTTTAGTGATATTGATTACTCCTGTAGAATTGTCGATGGGAACATTAGATTGTTGCACAGTTGTTTGGTTTCTAGGTGATGATGTGCTATAATCAGAACTAGCCAAAGGTATATCAAATGTAACATGCTTCTTCAAATTCCTAGATGTGGATGTGCCATTTCTATCACGCATGTTTGGAATCTTGGGACATGTACCTATGGCATATTCTAACAACTCTTGTAATTGTTTGGTGAGAAAGCAAACATCCGATAGGGAGTTATCAGATGGTCTCACGATTCTATCTTCTTCAATGGTTTCACGGGTCATGTCAAGGTAGTTCTTAAGATGTCTAAGGTAATCACTATGGACTAGCTCATTGTTCTTAAGGGGAAGAGGAATAAAAACAGCCTCACATGCATATTTTTTACATTTACACACCATAGAATTGATATTGTCACTTTCAATAACCGGCATTTTCCCTTTCACCTTTGTCTTTAGATTCTCAATTTCATTAAGCAAAGAAGTTATCTTTTCATTGGTTTTATCACGAGTGATTTTAATAGAGTCATATAACTCTTTGTAATGTTGTTTTGTAACACCCCTAAAATTTGGTACAGCGGAAGACTCAACAAGCTTTCGGGGTGTTACGGGGATTGGTATCTAACACAAGTCATAAAAGAACGAGATAAAGTAAACATAAGTAAAACACAACCAAAACGGGGTTTTAAGGTTTACATTTATCCCAAATTTTATCCAAAGTAAGGCCCAAAAGAAATAAACATAGGTCCACAATTACATATCAGAGTTTTAGAAAATAGATCCATAAACCAGGTGTCAAAGCCGAGCCTCCAATCCAAGCATCCTAATCATCACTTAATTACCTGAGAAAACGCGCTAAAAGTCAGCTATTGCTGGTGAGATCATAGGTTTAAATTCATAACTAAATCAAGTGGACATATACGCAAAACTCTTGCTAGCTAGACTAGGCCTCAATCATTCAACCAAAACGAACCAACCCTATAGGTGCACGCTATAGCCCAAATCAATCAAATCAATAGCTTACCTAGTTCTTAACTAGGCCTCGCTCCATAACCAATTCAATAGCTTACCTAGTTCTTGACTAGGCCTCGCTCCAAATTCAAGGTGGTGAAATTAAATTTTAAGTATGAAGTTTAAACTTGCACATCAAGTGTTTGACCAAATATGTTTGGTCCATTTTTATGCTCACCAGGTGTTGATGAAATGTCTGTTAAGTTATATTCGTAACATTCTGATTTTGGGAGTTTTTATGAAACTGCACTTTTGTTGTTAATCAGGTACCAGCTACACCATAACCAGAAAGCACACAAGAAGAATTTGATATTAAGGATTTCTTTGAAGATCATGAATGGGAATCGTTTTTGCTTCTCATTTTCTTATCAATCGTATCTATCAGTTTCTGATATCAGGTATGCATAAAGTACTCACATTTTTTAATCATAACTTTACAATATTGACTATGCATAAATGGAGAATTAAGTTTGACTATAATGTGATATTAATTAGTAGTAAATTAAGTTTGAGTTGTTCGACTATAATGTGATGTTAACTGTCTGATTATTCATTATGTGTTGGCATTTATATTTTATTTTTTTGTTTTGATACTCATTTTTTACTTTTCGTCAAAGACGCATACAAAGACGATAATTTTGTACACCATGCCATACAAATTAAATGAGAGTGTGACCGGGTAGTTTTAACCTTTAACTAAGGAAATCACAAAAGTTGTCCATATAGGTTGCTCACTTTAATATGCAGAGCGTCCTTTTTCTCAGTTTAAGTGTTCCGATATATTTAACAAAAGTAAGTTCTGCACATTGTATGCATATAAATACATAGACAATTTAAATGAGAAAATTGTGGCCATCTATAAGAATCTTGATGTTGCGTTTATCACCAATCGTGGTAATCCCATGTTTCGGGTAAGAAAAAAAAATATTTTATTATTTATGTAGATTAGTTTAGTCATGAATATTTGGATAGTCATTATGATTACAAGATCAGTTTAGTTATGAATATTTGAATATCTGAAGATATGTAGAGACTTTGAATTTGTGTAGTTGCAAGATCAGTGTGTATAAGGTGATGGCACATGGCTTGGTGCATTCGGGTATTTGATAATGTGTTGAGGGAAATGTGAAAGTAAGTCATATTTACAATGTAATCAATAGCTTATGTTTGCAGGATTGAGCAAAGTATTAAGATTTTTCGTAGGACGCTATAATATTAGTTATATGATCAATTTTGATGAGGTAAGTTAGTCAATCAGTGAATTGATTACTCGGTTTATAAGAGGATAGGCGATTAGATCTTAGATGCGAAATTGTTGTTTCATAATTTTTAATTATATGGCATTCAATGTTTAGATAGTAAGTTAAGAACGCTAGACATGGTGGTACTAAGATGAGGAAAATCAAAACTTAAAGCATTGCACATCCTGTGTTGGGTAATGTGATCATGCGTTGAAGGAAATGTGCAAAGTATTAATTTTAAAAGCTATGCTATTAGTACATACTCGCATAACAAATTTTGATTATATTTCTTACCAATTTATGTTAAGATCGAGTCATTGAATGGATTACTCGGTTTATAAGCGGATATGCGATTGGATGTTAGATGCCAAAGAGGTGTATTTCAAATGCCGATGTGGCTAAATGGGTGGGTCTTCATACTTTCAGGTTGCAGATAAGCACGATTTGATTAGTTTTACAAATAAAAATTAAGTTTATTACACTATTAATTTTTCCTAAATAATCAACCTTTTTATTTTAAGTTTAGTAGAGATGTCATTTTTCTGTTTGTAATTCAACGTATGTTTGGTGGTAAAGCCTAAAAAGAAAAGGAACTACAAGCATATTACAACAGAACATGTATGTCTAATGACGAATGGATCGTTAGAGAAATGAGTAGTATGCAAGGTAAGTATATTAAAGAGGGTAAAAGTGTGTGGGTTGGTGGACGGGTCGAAGTGGATCAGTTCTGAAAATCATTCAAAGCATATTAGGAGTCACTAACACAACTTAACCACGTAAGATGAACTCAGAAGTTATATTACTCCTTAGTGTGCAATTAATGAAAGAGCAGGAAATACAAAATCTAACAGTAATAAGTTGTTATCTTTTTCTATATTTATCATGTTCAGGATGAATTCAAGCAACATTCTTGGCAAAGTTATTGACCTCAATAGCCAAAGTATGCAGCAGGGTGGTTCTATTTTTTGCTATACTATATGCATTTTTATTTGTTTATATTCATTTGTTTTACTTTCCTAAAACGTCCCGATTAAGGCCCTGATCCTGTATGATTATTTGCATAATTGGATGAGACTGGAGTCAGCTTAATGGTACACAAGAACTCTCACGCCATCGCCTTCATCATAGTTTCCTTTTTTAGGTGATTTTAGTTATGGTTTTCTTAATTTAGGGTCATTAGGAATATTATGTTGGTATTGTGACTAGCACTTTGCGTGTTTTTGGATGTGGCACGCAGTAATAGTGTGGTTGACAATTGAAAGGATAGTTGCATATTCGACTTTGCATGTCCTCTTTAGTCTTTATCACTCAATTCACACCAAAACTACCATATACCATCTTTGTCACCTGGTATCCTTCAACTTTTTTTATGTTTTCTTAGCTCTACGGATAAAAGGTTCACTTTTCTCACACGTACCTTAACAATTTGCTATACACTATAAAGCCAAGTCGCTAATAACTACCGAGTTAATTATGGGTTCTTAGTGAATTTTAGTATAATCCATTTTGATGTGATATGTGGCCTGGACATACAAATGGAGCCAATAAAATGTTTAAGTTTGTTCGAATAAGATACTTGGTATAAGACAACATATTTATGTTCAAATAATTCCAGTGAATGGTGTAGTTGTGGAAATTGGTAGTTGGGTCAAACCATAACTTAACTGTTGCTCTCTATTTCGTTTGCCTTGGGTGAAGAAGTTTATGTGAAATGGTGTAGTTATGGAAATCGAGAGTTCCTTGGAACCAACTTGATTAGCAGTTTAATGCTTCCGAAAATGTATGACTTATGTGATTGAACACCAGATCCTATAATTATTGTTGATAGAATGAGCTAATCTTATACTTTTCTTAGTCAATTGGGTTTTAATTTGACATTTTTTATATTTTAAAAGTAAAAAATGATTAATGTATGTATGTTATGTACCTGCAGATTGATCAACCACCAGATGTAGGTCATCACCGTTGGCCAAAATGTAAGAATGCTCGGTACGACGGCACCCCAGTTGAAATATATGTAACTGTAAAAGTTCCCACGAAAAAGGCATGATTAAAATTAAATTCCCGAGACAAACATAGCTGCGACCAAAGCTCGGAAGCTTATCATCTCAGTTGACCAAACATGTTATTTTTATTAACTTCTTTCCTTTCTTCTGTATCGGCGAGTTCTGTTTGGGAATACAATTTAAAAATCACTATTAGTCTGTACGTTTGTACAAAGGAATCACTTTCATAGGACTATGGACTAATAAAGAATGCTTTAACGTGCCACTGTGAGTTATAACTTAAAGACACACATAAGGTAATGAATTAAAAAAGATATATAATATATTGTTTTGTTGGTGGTTATGGACTTAAATAAGCTCAAGTTTCATGACCCCATCCCAGAAAAAAAGGGGTGATTATATCGGCCATTTTAAATATCAATAATCTGATAATCAATGAAATAAGCTAATCCACCCCATCCCCCCAAACAAATATAAAGAATATTACATAACTGAAATTATGTAAAAAAAACAAAGTATGTTCTGTGAAGCATGGGATCCCAATAAAGAACTCCAAAATGTGATAACTTGATTGATTTAGTATCGGGATGGAGCTCCATCAAGTGAACCTCAATCACACTATCATGTACGAGGTTTAAAGATTAACATTGTCAAAGTAACTTTTATATTCACAAACAAACATGAGAACCCTGTTGCTACATATGTTCAAGAGGGTGTTGCTTTGCTATAAATGTCTATGCCTAATTGTAGCTTTTAGGTAAACACAAGTAACTAATCTTATTAGATGTTCGACTATTAACGAACATATTCAAATGCTTAGTGAAAAACGTTGCCTAAAAAATATTTCTTACACTGTCATTTGAGGTACGTGATTTAAAGTATATAAATAGTCAACATATATTATTTTAGAGATGTAGAATTCATCATGTAGCATGTTAGAGATGTAGAATTTGTCATGTAGCAATTTAGACTAATTTAGAGATGTAGAATTCATCATGTAGCAACTTAGAATTTGTCAAATTAATCACTATTTCTGCCATGACAATGTGTTCATCAATGCATGTATATCAAAATGGCGGTGAGTATGTGGAACGTGCCGAGGCTGTGTTGATGCTGGTATAATTCATGAGAGCACAAGTTTCTTTATTGAGCAAGGTGGTCAGGTTAGTGTTGAATATCAACCCGTCAAGTACTATTAACTGTCACAACAGGTGAACCTTGATACGAGTCGGTCTATTGTGAGTGGCATAAATAATTCATGAGAACCATTGTTTTGGGCATTTTGCTCTCAAGACTATCTACCGGTTGAAGAAGACGATCAATACACATTTATTATTTTAATGCTTCCATTTTTTTTTTACCATATTATAAATTATACTGTAATAGATTATGTGTCACAACCTACTTTTTCTTACATTTTCTATGTACTGTTAGGTGTTCACGGGATGGACATTTGTTATTAAATTGATTAGTACTCACATACGTTATTTGCTATTTAAGACCGTCAAATTTTGAGACGACAACGAATGAACATTTATTATTTTAATTGTTACAAATTTAACCGATTATCGAATAATTCATGTATTATCCTATTGTTTCTTTCATATATTAACGAAACATGATTCATAGTTTTCTTATTATCTCATTTTCATATTTCTTTAAAAACCCCGTGAATCCACGGGTCTTTAAGCTAGTATTTATATAAACGTTTATATTATTAATAATATTATTACGAGTGTTTATTATTAATTTTGATTATGATTTATATCGAGTTATATAAGATGGTCACATGTCCGAGTCATCACCCTCGGCTCATTGTCCAAGTCCAAATGTCAAGGCGTTTTGTCAAAATCAACCGTTGACTAGAGAGTCAACGTGACTTCGACACGCACAACCAAAGTCCAAGTAATAATAATAACCAATCTCAACCAAGTAATCCATCTCCGTCAATCAATTCCCATATCAAATGCTACAACAATAGGGTCCGACTACGGCACCCGACTAACCTATCTCCGCCAATCTAGTCAACCGTCTCACATCTGGGCAAAGCAAGGATAACTCCTGGTAACGACGATTGTAAGTCGCCATATCGGTACCCTTCACTTTGTGATTCCAGAACTCAATCTCTAGCTTCTTAACCTCATTCCTTGGGCAGTAAGTCTGAATTAGCAAAGACTTAAATTGCTCCCAAGTCATGGCATAGGCCATTTCACTCCCAACCGAGTTTCGGTAATTGTTCTACCAATTTAATGTTTCATCCTTGAAAGTAAAAGAAGCAAACTTTACCTTAGCATTCTCCGCACAATTGCTGACATTGAACACTGACTCAGTTTTCTCTATCCACCTGACCAAGTAGACCACTCCTTCAGTTCCCCCAAACTCAATGGGTCCATAGATTCGGAACTCCTTGTAGTTACATCCATTAGTACGAACTGGTGGAAAAGTTCCAGCAGAAATGTTGGAATGATTCGACTCAGCTAGTAGCTCAGCAACTTGTTGCTCCACAAGTTGATTGATCATGGCTTGATCCACAGTAGGTGCATTCGGTGGAACATGATCATTGTCTCCCTGAAAATCGACATTTTGATTCCTGTTGTTGCGACTGGTGGTGTCCAGGTTGTCAGGAGTAGGGGTTTCAACATTTTGAGTAGGACGACGTCCTCGGCGACCAGGGGTAGTCACGGCAATTCCAGTTCGGGTAGCTCTGACAGGGTTTCATCGTACAGTCATTGATCTGAAACATCATACAAGGTTTGTAAGTCTCCGATAGTACTTATCATACGCTCAACAAGAATTGAATAAATGAAGCTAAGGCATGGGAAGAATATCAACAATACACCACAAGACAACAATAAGGCGAATAGGAACTCAATTTCCATGACATCCAAAACCACATAACATCATATAATAATAACCATCATCCATAAAAATAGCGATCAAGACATCGTTCTAACTACACAAGACATAAGAGATACTAAATGTTCCAAACGAGATGAATAACCAACGGGAATACATCAAAATAAGATAACTAGCTTTTCTAACCGAACATTCCTCGGTGTAGAAAGCAACATGACAACATAATCCAACTATCTAGCCACTACGCTAGCGTAGGCTCCTCAACTCCTGCCTCAAACCATCCAGCTCTCTCCACAATGATCCCAACTCCACACTATGAGTATCGCTATCTCTCTTGAGGTCTGCTACCTCCTTCTCCAACTCGGTGTTTCTCTGCCACAGTTTGCGATCTGCCTAGCGAGCTGTGATGAAACCTCTCTGGAAGCTCTTAATCTGCTCCTGAATCTGCATCGTACCTCTCTTAATCGCTGTCGTCTTGCCCACGACAGTGGTCATATCAACTCTCAACTCAGCAATAAACTCTCCAATAACCATCTCAAGTCGGTCAGACATTGGCGAGATCCTCTCGCCCTGTACAGTAATCCGAGTCCAAATCCTACCAGTCTCACCCAACTCTGCATGCTCAGTAGAAACCTCAGATGGCGCGTCCGATGCCACGGGACTACCAGGTGGTGAATCCAACAAGAATGGGTGATCAGGTGAAACCGGCTCCAACTGATGTATCAGAGAATCGGGCTCCTCAGCATGAGATGGCTGTGCTGGCAAACCCTCATCATCAGGCATCTCATCCTCCTGAGGATCATCCTCCTCCTCATCCTGAGGGTCATCATTTTCTTCCTCGTTTTGAGGGTCATCATTCTCTTCCTCATCTTGAGGGTCATCATCTCCCTGCTCAGCCTCCTCCTCACCCTCGTACTCCTCCTCCTCCTCATCTGAAGAGTACTCCATCAATCGTCGTCTCCGAACTGGTGAATCGTGTGGTGATGGGGTAGGTGATCTAGGACGACGACACAATGATGTGGGTGGTGCATCTGACAGAAGAGCGTAAGCATCAAAATGCATGGGTGGTGACGAAGGGCGCACAGACATGCGTGTCGTAGCTCGGTTGGCAAAATGTGGAGCCACGCGAGCCAAAGCCTGATGAAGAGTAAGCTGTCTCGAAGTACCAGGGAACCCTAGAGAAGATGGGGGTCCCTGAGAAGTAGATGTTGTCGGCGATGAAGTAGCTGAATGCATGACAATCCTGTAGGGATCATCAGGAGCTATGGTGATCTGTGCTGGGCGGAAAGGGGCAGTAAGAATATCCTCAGTAACATCGAACGTATGGGAGGCCATAGTCTGTGACAACGGCGTAGGGTAGGTGTAAGTGTTTCAAAACAACCAAACTGCGAACTCAAAATACCGTATCAAAACCATCATAAAAATCCCAATCATATAGTTCAAGAAAGATTTCAAATACCGCATTACTAAAACATTTATAAAACAATTAACCCATATAATTCCTCAAAACGCCATCATATCACATAATCAATATATCCCAGATTCTCAAATCATCTCCAAATCTACTCATCATCTCAATATACCTCAATAAATCGAAGATGCTTCGGCTTGGCGGGCTGGCGGGCATTGGTCGAGGATCATTTTCTATAAAAATTCGATTATAGTTTAGGTGTTTATTACCTAGTTCTCTATAACCTGGCTCTGATACCAATCTGTAACACCCCCAAAATTTGGTACAGCGGAAGACTCAACAAGCTTTCGGGGTGTTACGGGGATTGGTATCCAACACAAGTCATAAAAGAATGAGATAAAGTAAACATAAGTAAAACACAACCAAAATGGGGTTTTAAGGTCTACATTTATCCCAAATTTTATCCAAAGTAAGGCCCAAAAGAAAAAAATGTAGTTCCACAATTACAAATAAGAGTTTTAGAAAATAGATCCATAAACCAGGTGCCAAAGCCAAGCCTCTAATCCAAGCATCCTAATCATCACTTAATTACATGAGAAAATGCGCTAAAAGTCAGCTTTCGCTGGTGAGATCATAGGTTTAAATTCATAACTAAATCAAGTGGACATATACGCAAAACGCTTGCTAGCTAGACTAGGCCTCAATCATTCAACCAAAACGAACCAACCCTATAGGTGCACGCTATAGCCCAAATCAATCAAATCAATAGCTTACCTAGTTCTTGACTAGGCCTCGCTCCATAACCAATTCAATAGCTTACCTAGTTCGGGACAAGGCCTCGCTCAACAACCAATCAATAGCTTACCTAGTACGGGACTAGGCCTTGCTCTATAACCAAATCAATAGCTCACCCAGTTCAGGACTAGGCCTCGCTCTATAACCTACCTAATTCTATAAGCATAGCAAGTTTTAAATAAACAAAGCGATAATAGTCCACCTAAAACAATTTGCACGTTTCTCACCCCAAGTATTGAAAACAAACTTCAAGAGTAAAAGTGGGGCTATGACTCACTTCAAGTCCAGATATCAGCAAGATGAAAATGGTAGAATCAAGAAGTATAGCACTCAAAAGACAGCAACTACGGACTCGGCATTTCCTAACAATATAAACTAGTTTCAGGATCATTTCCTCAAAATCAAATATTCCCAATCCCGAACGTATTCCTTTTTACTTTCCAAAAAATCCATTTCTCGTATTATTCTCATATTAATTTGGAGTTTGGTATCCATGCGGGTGGAGGGTCGACACAACTCAAAACAAGAAACCATAACGAAAAAGAATAATAAAACCATCTATAGGTCTAATATTAGCCCAATATATTATTTAAATAAATCATCGAAGTTTATCAAATCCGTCGATTTGGTAATCCCCCATATTTATTTACTTAATATATCACTCCAAGATTATACCCAAAAACTAAGTCACATAGCACGTAGAGTACTATATGGTAAGTATCAAAGTTTAATAAATTCCCTAGATATATCGTCAAGCTTACCAAATTCGTCAATTTGGCAAACCTCACGAGATATTTAGTAATTCATTATTCCTGTACACATACCACAACCTATGGGCGTCGTAGGATACAATTCTCATTAATATACTCATTTTATATAACTAAACAGATCCTATTTAATCCGTCGATCAAATAAGTTACGTAGTTATAGAAAATGGATGTATTAACGTCACCTATCCATGACAAGCACGAAGAAATCATAAAATAAATAATATGGCCCACTTGGACTCAAGTGACCACAATCCCGTATATCTTGAAAGTTTCCTCGTTTTATTTTCCAAAAAGTATTTCATTTAATATAATTATTCAACGTAAATTATGTCGGCATTTATAATCGTTTAATCATAATAACGTTTCCGACATTTATTACACTACTTTTATAGTATAATATATATATCGTCACGTTATTATAATATTACTCGTGATCGTTTTATTATTAATATACGCACTTGTATAAATATATATACGTTTTCACGTTTATATATTTATATAAACGTTTATATTATTAATAATATTATTACGAGTGTTTATTATTAATTTTGATTATGATTTATATCGAGTTATATAAGATGGTCACATGTCCGAGTCATCACCCTCGGCTTATTGTCCAAGTTCAAATGTCAAGGCGTTTTGTCAAAATCAACCGTTGACTAGAGAGTCAACGTGACTTCGACACGCACAACCAAATTCCAAGTAATAATAATAACCCTAAAATACTTTAAAAATTTTCTTGATTAAGTCCTAATATTGAACCCTAAAATACTTCTCTCTCTGGCGATCAAAAAACCCCACCCTTCCTAATCGACTTTCCTTTATTTTCGACTCTATTCTGTGTTTTCTGTTCAATTATCTGTATGAGTGATTGATTAACATCGTGTTTCTCCTTTACTTGAACAGATTTTTTGTCCATATCACATGGGTTTTGGGTTTTGATTACAATCGATTGGTAGGGTTTCGCTATTACTCTATTCTTTACAAACCGACTTTCTTAATCGGTTCTGTGAAATCGGTGTAGGTTTTTTTGATCTTATTATATAAGTCGATCTATTCTTATTACTTTTATCCATCTATCGATTATTATGGTTGGGGGTTAGTGTGTTTGTTGCGTTTGATTTAAACCCTAACTGTTCCGGTTAGGGTTTTTTTGGCTGTTTTTTTTAGTTTATTATACGTGGGTTATTGAGAAGATGAACAAGGGGTTTCTTAGCAAAACTAGTAAGCTGAATACTTCTAAGTCTGCTGGTATTGTGCATGGTGATAGTGATGGATTAACTGCCCATATGGATGCTGCTAACACTATTGCGCCTCACCGTACGGCTGTCAGGGTTGAACCAAACCCTAATATTGAAGCTAATTGTCCAATTGATGGCATTGTGCATGCTGATGATTATGATGTTGCTAAATTGGTTGGGAGCAAACATGACCTGGTGGAGCCGAATTCACTTGGTAATATTCAAATGGCCACTACTAGTTTTGGTGAGTTGAGTACATCCTCAACGATGAACCCAAGTAGTGTTAGATTGAATGTGGATGATGCACCTGATTTTTCTATGAATGGTACTCAGAAAGTGGAGCCGATTCCACTTACGCAAGATACATCACATGGTGACGACTTGGATCCGGTTACAAGTGCTGACACTGTGAAGCAATTGCTATCGAATGCGCATAAGAATTTTAATGAAGCCATGAATGATATTCAACGTGAGATTGTTGCTAATAAGGTTTCCACTTCTGATTTGCACAATTCGAGTGGTTTTGGGCAAACATCTAATTCGAAAGCTTCTGGTCCTATTGCTTCTAAGGATGATACTACTAGTGGTACTGGAGTGAAGTCGGTTTCTTATGCGGGTGCTACTTCTAATGCACCTCAGAAACACGTGTCTAATTTTCGGAGATTGGAATGTAGCAAAAAGAAGGATGATGTTGACCTTTCAGTTCCATTGAAAGTAGTGGAAGAGGTAAACATGAGGTTTGAGAATACTCTCTACGGTTATTTCCGTGGCCAACGCCTTGCTTTTCCTGTTGTTGATTACTATGTACGTAATGCATGGGCTAAGTTTGGTGTGCAAAAGGTAATGATGAATGCAAAGGGATTCTTCTTCTTTAAGTTCAATTCGAAGCAAGGTGTTGATGGTGTGCTTGAAAACGGTCCTTGGTTGATCAGAAATGTTCCCATTATTCTTAAACCATGGACCTTGAACACAAATCTACTTAAAGAGGATTTGACTAACATCCCAGTGTGGGTTAAATTCCATGATGTCCCTCTTGCAATGTTTTCTGATTATGGTCTCAGTCTTCTTGCCACACTGATTGGTACGTCCAAAAGGTTAGATGCTTTTACAAGCCAAATGTGCAAGGAATCGTGGGGCCGTAGAAGTTTTGCTAGATGCATGATAGAAGTGAAGTCGGATGAGGTGCTTCGGGACAGCCTCACTGTTGAGATACCATTACTTGATGGTTCGGGTTCGACTATTGAGAAGATACGGGTTGAATACGAGTGGCAACCACCTCGTTGTGACAAGTGTAAGATATTTGGTCATACTCTGACCGACTGTCCTAAAGTTGTTATACCTCCTGTTCAGCCTACTAAGCCTGTATATGATAATTTCAAGACTGTTACTAACAGGAAGAAAGGAAAACTAGGTGGTTCTACAATTCCGGGTAAAGGAGGGTTTACTAAACCTGTTGTGGGTAAGCAGTTTCAGTATCAACCCAAAAAGACTCCTCCTGAACCCAAGAATGTTGGTGGCACTAAGAAGAAGACTTCTGATGTGGCTAGTTCTAGTGGAACTTCGATTTCTACATCTAACCAATTCGATGCTCTTCATATGGATGATACGGATGCGTTTGGTATTCCTACTTATGAAACCTACATGGATGTGGATGCTGGATGTACAATGGAAGTTAATAAGGATGAGTCGGTTAAGACTGGTACTACATCACAAGAACCGCTTGTGAGTGATTCAATGGGAACTAAGGAAGTTGGTTCTACTCCTATAGTTGAGAAAATTAGTAAGCTTGAAAAGCTACTTATCGATGGGAAAGCTACTCTTGTGGATGATGATGGTCATCCTATTCCGTCTGCCTCTGTCACTAAGAGGGCTAACCCATTTTCCAAGGTAGGTGATGTTGTGGTTTCGGATAGTGATGAGGAGGAGGTTCTTAACACGTTCGACGAATCATCAAATCTTTTTGGTGGAGGTCATGAGCGTGAAGATGAGTTTGATGACTATGATGATTACTCGAAGCAAATTTATGATCTTCCAGGGGAATTGGATGCTCTTAATGCCATTTACGGCTTTAATCTCCAAGGTCGTAGGAAGTAGTTTATATTTTTGTCCGAGTCTTTCAATACTATGTGGTAGTGGTTTTGTTTCTTGTCTAGAGAATAGGAAGTATCTTGTTATGTAAGCTTTTCGCCTATGTAACGGGCTGAGATATGGGATTCACTCATATCCGTTGTACTTAAATGTTTTTTGGAGTAATATATTTACCGGGTCGTTGACCTTTTACCCAAAAAAAAAGTAATAATAATAACCAATCTCAACCAAGTAATCCATCTCCGTCAATCAATTGCCATATCACATGCTACAACAATAGGGTCCGACTACGGCACCCGACTAACCTATCTCTATCAATCTAGTCAACCGTCTCACATACGGTACCCAAATCAATATCGCCAACACAACTCCAAAATCAATATCACAAGTCCAAATACTTCCACTTCAAGCTCAAATATAACCATGAAACAAAATATAAAAAAAACAACAAGCATTATAATCCGACAAGTATATATGGCAACCAAATTAAATATCACACATACGGGTTGATTTACCAAGTCAAACCCGGATCAATATTATACCACAAGAATCGTGGGTCCCACCCGAGACCTCTATGGTCTCAGCTTGCTCTATAAGAGCCAAACCAACCAAACGGACCACTTGGGTCGTCGGCCAAAAATCCAAATGACAACAACATGATGTTTCAAACATCCAAAAATCAATCAAACATCAATAATAAGGTCCAAACATCCTCAAATCGAACACCAATGATCAAGAATCATCAAGCATAAAAAAAATCCGAAAATGGCATAAACCGAGAGCATTTGCTCTCGGGTACGCCTCGACCCAACAAGAAAAAGCAACAACCCGGATACCAAACTCATTACTTCATCCATTTAATCAAAAACCCACTTGAGTTTCATGTTTACAACCATAAACCCAAATGAAATTATTAAATTCGTGACCCTAGGTCACCTTTTCCACAAAAATACGAGTTGAAACTCGTCTCACCTTCGATTTCCAAGACCAAAACGTGATAAACTTCAAAAACAATAAAGATGGTGATGATTTTTGTGATAAAACGAGGTGGAATAGGGTGGTTTAGGGCGCGTGTGGTAGTAGATCAAGAAGGAAATGAAATGTGGAGTTTATTGGTGATGGTGGTGATGGTGGTGAAGCTGCGGTGAGGCAGCAGTGGGGGCGGCGGTGCTTGGTTGCTAGGGTTTGGTGATGGGGATGATGATGATAATATATATACAGAGAGTAAAGGTTGTGTTTGTTTATGTTTGTGTGTGGTGTGAGATCAAGAAAAACCACAAGGACGATTTTTGTAGCTTACTCTTTTTATTATTTTTATTTTTCTTTCTTTGTAACAACAATAATAATAATAGTGTAGGGGATAAATGGCTAGTCAAATCAACACAATGACCAAACCCGAAAACTTTTTTAGAATATCTTGACATTCTCAAAATAAGCTCGTTCCCAATAATTAAAATTCTAAGATACGTTCCATAAATATATAACTCAATTTGTAAATTCAAAATATTTAAATTTGTTAGGTTATCCTAGTGGAGTCAACGTAGTGCCTAATTGATATCTCGAAAAATAAATCACCATAGATATTCCAAACCAAAAAAATAATTCAAAATCAAATTCCATAAATACTACGAATTTCACAACCACGGTTCAACGTTTACAAAATCAACACGAGTAAACTTCCAAATATTCAAAAATCATTAAATCTAAAGTAATGCGGGTTTTTAAATAGCTCCCTAATTTGCTAGTTGTCACATGTTTAACTTTAGAATTTTCAGCTTGAAAACAATCATTTTCATGTCTAAGTAAGTTGATTGTGTTTTGAAGTTGAAAGTTATGAGAATCTGCAGACATTGGTTTATGGGTGTCGATCACTGCATTCATGGGAGACTTCAATTGGGAAATTTGAGCCCTCAATAATCGGATCGTGTTCGTGTGAGCTTGAATTTTTTTTATCCCTTTTTGCTAATTCAAAATTTGCATCAAATTCCGGAGCATCAGAAGATGTCTTGGCCTTTGATATTTTCATTTTTTCTTCTAAATGTTGATATTTTAATTGTAAGTTAAGTTATCAACTTCTAGTTTAGAAAGATGCTTGACCATGTTGTCATGATCATCATTTTGAATTTTTTCATGCAATTTCAAATTCTCCCCCTCAAGCTCAACAACACGATTGTGAAGGTTATTTAAAGCAATAGACATTTCATGAAACTGACAAGCATTAAGTGAAGAATCTGTAGCAGTATAGAACACATCTTGTGTATTACATTTAGCAATCAAGTTTTCATTCATGATGAGAATATTTTTCCTCGCAATTTCACTATGCTGAAGATCTATTGCATTTTGTTTACAGTTATTTTCCACATTTTTAAACACTTCTTTCATTTCCTTTAGCTCAACATCAAGGGATTGTCGTAAACCCTCAAAGTGTTCTTTGATTAGTTTAAAAAATGGGATGACTTCAGTTAAGTAACACTCTTTGGTTAGCTCAAATCCCTGTTCACCCTCAGTGATTCCCGTTGGTGTGATTCTCTTTTTGCATGTATTATCAAAATCAGTGAACATTTGACAAAGGACATAAATGCTAATAAGAGTTTTGCATTGCGTGGGAAGTGACAACTGAACTAAGTGCATTGGTGTATTGGGGGGATACACCGTTGGGGCAACTAACTTTTGAGGTGTTTTAGCCTTAATTTCCTCAGCTTTCATTTTCTCAACGTCTAGAGGCCAGAATACCTGTTCTGGTGTCAACTTAGTTTGAGGTGCAAAAACAGTCACTCAGTTTTGTTCATAATAATCATGGGGCTTAACAATGACTCGATGTTTAATGCACTTTGGATCCTTCATTTTTTTTATCAAATCTCTCTCTACCGGCAGAATCAAGTTCATCCAATTCTTTATCAGACCAACTGTTTGGGGGATCATGATTGGGTGTAAGCATAACCTTAGCATCATAGAGAGCAGGTTGAGAAGCTCTAACGCTCTTAAGGAAGTTTGTTTTAGGCAACCCTAAATCCTTATCACTATACTTATCCCGCAGTTTAATGTGCTTTTCCATCATTTGAGTTGTTTGACAGGTTTGGCCTTGAACGTACAACTTGTTTTCAAGTTTGTTTTTCAACTGCTTAAGGTTGGAAAATTTGTTTAACAGTTTATTTTCCTTTTCTTGAAATTCATTTTTAAGGAGATTTAAACTATCCTGAATTTCCTGTTTTTCCTTAAAAGCACGATCAAGTTGATTTTGAAAAGATTTAATCTCTTGTTTAAAGGTCATTTCCTTTAAGTTTTGTTCAGTAATGTAAGCATGCATTTGCCATTCCATTTTTTGTTCATGTTCTGTTAGCTAGCTCAAATTTTGCACGTTGTTCATAACACCTAACTTGATCCTTAAGAATATTAATCCTAGTGGTCATAGTGTCATCAGGTGCAACAGCAGTGTACTCATCAAATTCACACTCATTGTCATCGACAAAGGATATATTACTTGATACAACAGACTCGACGTTGTGTTCTACATATTGTTCATATGGGACAATATTGCTATTTCCCATGTTAGCAAAATCTAATTCAGCAACGTTTGTTTGTTGTACTTCATTATATATCGTTTGTTCAAGCATCACATCATTATCACACGCAAAAGAAGACATTCCACAAGATACGTCAGAATTACTGTTGTGATCCGAATGTTGCTCAATTGGGAAAACGTTAATGGTTTCCAATTCAGCCTCATTTGATTCACCAACATTATTTTGTCGTATATCGTTGAAGGTCTTTTGTTCATTATTGACTGCACATTCATCATATAATTTCAGTACCTCAGAAATGATGGATGATTTGGAGGGACCAGATTGTCGTGTGGGTGAGACAACAGATGATAGATTAGCCATGAAGATTGTCTGAGCAGTGGGTTCGTCATCAACATCTGAGTCGAAAGCATCACAATCCTCTGCCTCGAAGATGTTTGGATCAATAAGATCTAAGTCCTGAACTGGTTGTTCATCCACATCATCATCAAATGTCTTTCCATCATCCCCAGCAATAAACGCAAATTCTTCCTCATTTAGCACAACTCCATTCTCTTGAGCTTGCATGAGCAACATTTTGTCCTTGAAGTAGTCTGAGTTTTGAGGACGTTTTGGCTGAGTGCAGTTTTTGGCGATGTGACCAAAGCCCCCACAGTTGTAACATTTTGGTTGCCTTCCTTGTCCCTGATTCACATTTCCAACTCTGTTCTGAAAGTTACCCCGTACAGCATTCCTTTGATTCACATTCTGTCTGCCCTGAACGTTCTGCACCATTACTTTACCATCTTCCATGATAGCCTGATTACGTGGATTGGAGGAAGTTCTGAGTTGATTGTTGGTAGGTGGGAGTGCAGCCCTGAAATGTCGAACCAGTAGAGACACTTGATTGGAAAGATTGTCAATCATCTTGTCAGTATGAGAGTACCCTGAGTCAAGATGGGTGTTCATGGCAGCCGATGACTGTAGAGATGAGTGATCCACTGATGACACAGGTTGATTGGTTGGCAATATACTAGTCATAAAAGCAAGTGAGTCATTGGTGACAGTTGGATTAAGCTTCTCTCTTAACTGACGATCATATGCTGCATGCTTCTCATGTTGTTGTAGATATGCAAACAATTGTTCATAGTTCGTATTTCTCAATCCTTTGTTGAGCTTAACTGCTGTAACAAAGCGATCCCACTCAGGTGACATGTTGTTCACAAACTTGGAGTTGAGTTGAATGTTGGGCATTGTCATTTTGATCATTCTCATGTCATTAACCAGCTTGTGAAATCTGACATAGTAGTCGGTAATGTTTTCACCAGGATTCATTTTGAAATGCTCAAACTCATCATACAATTGAGATTCACGGTCTTCTTTGGTCAGCTCCGATCCAGACAGAAGCATTTTGACATTGTCCCAAACAGCTTTGGCTTCAGTATTGAAGTTGATTAGCTTGTACACATCTTTGGGTAACCCTTGTATCACGATGTTGGAGGCTCGAATGTCAGCATCATAGCGCTTCTTTTCAACATCATTGAGATCATTGTAAGTGCATGGTCTATCAATTCCATGGGTAACAGAACCATCCTCAACCGTGGAGATAGCATCTCTGGTTGTACCCATCTGCATAGGACCTTCATCGATAGATCGTAGAATGTTCTCACCATTTTCTTTACCCAAGCAGTACAATCTGATTCTTTGTGCCCATGATTCATAATCTGTCCTGTCTAGCATCGGAGGTCGGGTGTCGGACCCAGCAGCTTGAATGTCATCTGAAACTGTCGACATCTCAAAGTCTTCAAACGGGATTTTACAGCTTTTGTGACTTAAACCGAGAAATGATTCTTTCTAGGGATTTTACTAAAGTCAACAAAAGAAACCGGAAGATATACACAGCAAGTTAAACTAATAGAGAGATACCAGATGTATAACACCCCCATTTTAGGAACACAGCGGAAAGGGACATGGGATGTTATATACTAGTCACATTGTACAAATATAGTAAACAACTTTAAAACAAAGTCGTTTTTAAAACATCACATTCGATAATTTATCAAAGTTAACAGAGGTCCCAAAAGTTTTTTTTTTACATAATCTAAAGTTACATAAATTTAAAAGTTTGAAACATTATCGAATGAGAAATTTTATTAAACATGAGCCATCAAGTAGATATCCATTTCTTTGCGCCACCCATCCATGCTTAAGCCACTTACGGACCTGAGATAAAACATGCTAAAAGTCAACACAAAGGTTGAGTGAATTCATAGAGTTTAATAAATAATAAGTTGAATACAAGCATTATTTATCAATAGACATATAACAAATACATGTCGAGTAATCAGATTATAGTATTGAGAATTATGAAACCAAAACCTTAACCATGATTTTGTGCCCCGAGGTAAAAATTGCCAGTTTACCCCAAACTCTCAAGATTATGTGACCGTACCCAGTCAAAGCCGGCCAAGCCTAATATGCATATCCATAATAATAGCGTTTCCTTACGGAATTAACGGTTCATAGTGGGGACTTAATAGGCAAGAAGAATTCAATCACTATAATCATGTAATCGGGTCCAGCATACCAAAAACTACTTGTATTCAGTTTGTAAAAACTAGCATGTATCCCCCTCGCGAGGTTTATAAAACATTTAAATAAGTAAAGGCGAGGCTATGAACTCATGCACGTACCCCTTAAGAGAGCGCCGTCCCGGTGCTCAACTCGCTTTATCTCTAGACGGTTCACTTGTGAAAAGATGATGATACTCGTAAGGAATAAAGTATAGGATAACTAACGACGCGGTTCTATTCTCGTCTTCTAGAAATATGGTGAAGAGTAAGGTTGACTATACGCGATAAAGATAGAGTGAGGATTTGTTGAGTTGTTTTGCTCAATCGTATGAATACTGCTGAATTGTTATATTCACATAAAAATTTTGTGATTCTCGAAGATCAAGTAGAAGATCAATTAGACATAACCCATATATAACTATTCCTAGTATTTGAAAAATCTAAGTCGAACATAGGTAGTCAGACTATGTTCCACTGTCCCAAGGTTAAATATAGGTGACCAGACTATATTTAATCGATGTTCGATAAAATTTTCAAATACTTAACTTAGTTATACTCGTGAAATGTCCATTGTTGGAAAAGTATAGAGTTTGCATAAGTATCTTATATACAAAGAGTGATATAAGTTTATACATACGTAAGAATCAATCATAAGTAAGTAGTATGAGTGTGTAACATAAGGGAATAAGGGAAATGAGCGCAGAAAAGGAAGTTTTAAGCAGTTCAAAAACAGTCCATATCGGGCCAGAATCACGAACCTTTAACAATGAAGGTTTCAAAAGAGAACTTGATGATTGTAGAGAAAGTTACTGAACTTCAGCTTTTGTATGATGAATCCGTTTATAAGAATTATTGGAGAATGACGAACAATAAAATAATAACAAAATATTTCATGAGACAATAATAAATCAGTGGTTTTAGTTAATAATACAAGGTCGAGTAATTCATAAGATAATAACAAAATTGTTTATAAGGTGGTGAAAATTTTGGTAAAAGGTAAATGACAGAACGATTTCTAATGTAACAAAATAGTTTATTCCAAACTAGTCCAAACAGTTTATTTAATAGTAGTACATCAGTGGATAAGTTTATAAGATGGTGGTAAAGTAGTTTGTAAGAGAGTGGCAAGGAGTGTATTAATATAGTAGTGAAAATGGTTTAGAAGATAGTAGTAAACTAGTTTTACAAGGTACCAAATGATTTGTAAAAAGGTGACAAAAGTAAATTTTGAACTAGTTAGAGCAGTTTATAAAATAGTAGCGAATAAGGTTATTAGTTTACAAGGTAATAATGGGGTAATTCTTTGGGGAATAATAAATCCATTTGTAATATAATGAAAGATAGTTTATATAACAATAAAGGAGTTGTTTATAACATGGTAGTGAAATTTCCAATGTAAATAAATAGAATGTGACGGGTTTCAGATAAAATACCATTGTGTAAGGTCATGAAAAGATTTTAAAGCTCATAGGATTACTCACGATTTTTGGTAAAATAAATGAGACCACTATGTCACCCACAACGTACGAGAAAGTTTTTAGAGGATCATCAAAATGAATAAACATGTATTTAATGGTTTAGTAAACATGGTGAAATAGGTACATAATTGAGAGAAATAAAGTTTGACATGATGTTTTGTAGGTTGAGTATAAAGGGGGTAAAAGTCGGTAAAGCATTTAGAAAAGTAGCCTTTATACAAATAAGAAATAGTGCTATGGTAAATAGATATAAGTAGTCGAGAAAAAATCGGGTATATATAAATAGTCTTTAGATAAATAGTATCAATAGCGGTGCTTAAGAAAATAAGCAAGAAATGCTCAGAAAATATGAGTTCACGAGGAGTAAGACAACCAACAGAAATTGATAAACTGTAACATGTTTCGCTATCATATGAAATGATATAACATACGGTTATGAAAGAGTTTAGAAACCATTGTAATCACATACAATGTTTGACAAATAAGAGAGACCATTGTAATCGCATACAATGTCTGATAAATAAAAGAGACCATTGTAATCGCATACAATGTCTAAGAGAGACCATCGTGTAACTCACAATGGTTAGAAGAGTTTAGTATTCATGTGAGAACTTTATATAGAAATATATTGATGTTTCAGGATCAAGCAAGATAGTCGAGAGAGAAAATAAAGAAAAAATTATCTTAAGTACATATAGTAATATTCACTATATGTATACGTATAGTAACGGTGCACTCGAAGATGTGTATAAATTTTCAGATGGAAATTCACAATGCACATGAATAGCATAAAACACAACAAGGAAGTTTAGTGCACAAAAGGTTATATATATATAAGAGTGATACTTTTGCGGATTATCGGATGAGTTAAGAAATAATTATAGTACTCCTATAATTATCCCTAATATAGTATGATTAAGATATATATACGAGGGAGAAATAGGAAGCTCAGGAGTAGGCGCGCATGGATATCAGACAAGATGATGGAAGCTCATGATTTTGAAAAAAATAAATGATTATAGTCTAGGTTTTTAAAAACAAAAAGACCTAGTTCACTATAATTTGTGCTCTGGTATTATTCTATAACACCCCCATATTAGGATCGCAGCGGAAAGGGACATGGGATGTTATATACTAGTCACATTGTACAAATATAGTAAACAACTTTAAAACAAAGTCATTTTTAAATTTCACATTCAATAATTTATCAGAGTTAACAAGGTCCCAAAAGTTTTTAATATAGTTAAAAGATACATAAGTTTTGAAAGTTTAGAACATAATCGAATGAAAGCTTTTATTTAAACATGAGCCATCATGTAGATATCCATTTCTTGCGCCGCCCATCCAAGCCGAAAGTCACTTACGGACCTGAGATAAAACATGCTAAAAGTCAACACAAAGGTTGAGTGAATTCATAGAGTTTAATAAGTAATCAGTTGAATACAAGATAATTCAGTTTAAAATACGATGGGCTACGTTGTTATACACCCATAATTAAGTTGACATGTAACAAATACATGTCGGGAAAAAAAAGATTTACAGCATTGAGCTCACGAAACCGAACCTTGACTATGTCTAAATGATGCCCCGCACAAGGGTAATCTTGCCAATTACCCTAAATTCTCAATATTATATGTCCGTTTGACCCACAGTTGTCAAATGAGCGCTACTCACCCGGACAGGCTTGTCAAGCCAAATATGCATATTTAAAATACTAGCGTTCACACAAAATTAACGGTTCATGATGGGGACTTAAGCAAGAATACTCAATGTCAGATGTCTATAAATCATATAATCGGGTTTAGCATACCAAAAGCTACTTGTATTCAATTTGTAAAACTAGCATGTATCCCCCTCGCGAGGTTTATAAAACATTTAAATGAGTAAAGGCGAGGCTATGAACTCACCGTGAACAAAGAGGAATAATCACAATCAAGCAAGCGAAGAAAGATAGCCACGAAGCTCTACGAAGAACCTAAACATATATCGTTGTCTTAGGTTTTGAAAATAAATATTGATGTATTTTTGTTGTATATAAATTATATTCTTACTTATGCTTGGTACTAATTCTTATACTTGCTTATATGTCCAATTTAGTCATAAGGTTCAAATTTAATTCAAAGGTTCCATTTAAGCCAAAGGGTCCAAAATAACTTAAGTGGCTATCATTTTTATACTTTTAATTTCAAAGCTGTCAAAAATGTTTATAACTTATTCACTTTCAAAAATCCGTTACTCACAAACCGTAAGTCCACAAATCTCGTTCTTTATATCACCGGAAAGGTATTCATCTGTACTAACAAGTTTTGGGGGCCCCACTAAGTCAAAAGTTACTTAACAGTACCAAAGTTACCCATTTACCCAATATATACACTTCAAAAAATTTCAACATTGCATCAGTCCCACGAAAAGTGCGATATATAGAGTTTTACAAACCCGATTAGTTCCCCGTTTTCGGCCACGTTTAAGTTAAGATGTTATGTACAACTTTTATTCTTTGAGTAACAGAGGGTAATTCATAAAAAAATGACTTTTACACGTTTCAAATCTGTTACTCAGAATGTGACATGTTTTACGAAAATAATTCTAGTTTAATCATCGTAAGGAGTTATTCGATGAAATACACGTCAAAATGGCCAAAAGACATAGATATACAACCCCATATTTTTAGTTAAGGTCAAATGTTTACTGATTTATGCAGTTTATTCCGTTTATATCCCTAGTCCAGATTCATAGTTTGCATGTTTAGTCCTTTAGGGTTTTTAGTGTTTCCTAACTATGTACCAAGCCTAATTAAGCATAATAATTTATATAATATACAAATACATCAAGATATATAACTTTTAAAGAAGTGAAAATAGAAATAAAATGAAAAGAGAGTGTTGAGTTTCCTTACAAAAGTGATGAACAAGAAAATCAAGAACAATGGACCACAAAACCTATGATTTTACCAATAACCCTTGCACCATTTTCTTTCAATCTTTTACCCAACTTTTTATACCCTTTTTAACTTTGAAACTACTCTAATATACAAGCCCTTAAACCATCTTGATCAACACTTAAAACAACTTCCCAAAGAAACCAAGAAATGATGAGATTTGATGATGTTTTGAGTGTAATAAACCAAGAACAAGACTAGGGCTTCAAGATCTTCAATATATGATTAATAATTTAGTGAAAAATTAGATGAAATATGTGATTTGGATCTGTTTTTGGTCATGGATATCAAGAGGGAAGAGAGAAAAATAGTGGTTTTGCATGTATTGAATGAGATAAATGGTTTAGTTTTAGTGGTTTTATGTTAGTGCAAGACTTACAAGTTTCATTAGTTACACTTGTTAAAATTTTAAATTCTTAAGCATGCATACCACAAAATTCAGCCACCTCATGGCTAGAAGACGGTGAGTGGGATATTTTGATGATATCATTTGAGTATAAGTGTGTTATAGAGAGTAGTTTTGATCCCGGTAATTAAAACGTAGAATTTTTAGGACGCGTAACGTAGTACCGGGTAGTAATAATTTTTAAAACATTCAAAAATATTAAAACATGATATCATAACCTATTTTAGTAATTTAGATGAGTGGTGAGTTCATCGGAGGATTTAAAAATCGTTAAAACTGAAACCGTGAGTTGAAAACGCGTTTAGTGACACCGGTTCTTGATAAAAGTGACGTAAACTATAAAAATGAAATGACAAGTATAAAATTTAATTGTAAACATGAAAATAGGTTAAAATGCATAGAATATGTAAAATCATCATAGTCTAGGTTGGTTCACGTTGTTAAAATCATAAAACATAAATTTAAATCGTGTAAAATGTGAAAGGTGCAAGGTTTTCGTAAAATTGGAAAAAGTAAATTATGACTTTTAAAATAGAATTGTAAGGAACCAAAAATGCATAAAAAGTGTAGAGTAGACATAGTATAGTAGTGGTTGAATAAGTTGAACGCGTTATGACGTACGCGGATAACTTCCGACGGAGTTAATTAGTTAAAAATAGAATAGTTGAATAATAAACTATTAAAATAAATGACATGAAATTTTAGAAATGTCACAAGATGAGTCACAGTTTGCATCAAGTGTTAAGTTGTGCCAAGTCAAGTTACAATATATCCACTTGAGATTAGTCAAGCCGTAAGGATTAACTCACAACGTCAGATCACAATTAGATTAATTAAAACGACTAAAGTTACAACAATTCATGAATTGCAAAATGATTAACCTATCACATGAATCTCATCACTTAGTAAATTGCCAACAAAGTTGAGAAAGTCGCAACCTAATAGAACAAACCGCAAAGTAGGAGCAAACAGCAACCAGATGAGCAAATCGTAGGAAGAGCTAACCACAGGAGAGATAACCGCAGAGAGTCACTAACCGCAGAATAAACAGACCACAAGGTGAGTTAACCTCTAGGTGAGTAAAACGCTAGGCACAAACCACAGCAAGGAGTAAACCGCAAGATGATCAAACCGCAAGTGTGGTAACCACAGAAAACGCAAACCACAAGAGCAAACCACAGATTCTTAATCACAAACCACCAAACCGCAAGAGCAAGTCGCAGTCCACAATTGTCCAAAGTTGTCACTATCCTTGCGTTTTGTCTGTTTACCCAAAATTGTAATCACAGACAAACTAACCACAGAATCCAGAAGCAAATCGCAACGATGAAATGAGGCAGTGGAGCTAACCGCAGACAAGAATAACTACTCAAAACCAATCCAAACTTCAAATAAACGTATGATACAGTATAACCAACTGAAACACAATGTTATACTAACACCAAAGATCATAAAAGTACATCTCTAACATGTCTAATAACACTAGAAAGATCAAACCAAGATGTTATCAAGAGAAACACTTCAAACTAACAAAAACCACACAAAACCACACCCAATATGATTCACCAAGGCCCTAAGATGAAACCTTGGCTCTTGATACCAGTTGTAGAATAGTAACTAAGTCTCAAACATGATGATACTTGTGATTTGGGAGGCGTATGGTTTAAGAGAAAAGGAAGAAGAAAGAAAACTTGGAACCTTGAGAGAGAAAATGATATTTTAGATTAGATAGAATGAGAAGGTCCAACCCTCTCCCTTGGTGGGAGAGGGGTATTTATACAAAGAATAAAAACGGCCACACCCGGGCTGTGGATCAGGCATACAGTGGGTAAAGACCCGTCCTTCTTCCACAATGTTACTTAAACTAATTCTAACTAATAACTAAACTAACTACGAGCTAACTTAATGCTATTACAATAATTAGGTAACCGAGTCTTTTACAGGAATATTTGTATTCCTAACAAAACAAATCTGACTCTCAGATCACACCAAATCATCTTTTTGAAAAAGAAAATTATGTGCTTCAAAAGAAAATTGTTGAATTGGAAAAAACGATTGGACAACAAACCAAGGATTTTGGTGATGCCAAAAATGATTTTCAATCGAAACAGACAAATATGAAAAATATTTTGCACATCTTGAAAATCAAAATGCTTCTTTGCAAGAAAAACTGGCATCATCAGATCATCTTTCTCTTCAAAAAGAATATAATGATTTGAGAACTTCATACAATGCCTTAAAAGCAAAGTTTGATGTTCTTAACCGGTCAAAAGGAAAATCTCAAGTTTCAAACGAGTCTAAACCACAAGTGTTTCAGAAAAGGCTTACACGGGTGAATCTTCAAAACCTTTTTCTAAAAGGGTTTCTCAATTTACCACCTATTCTTTGCAAAAATGTTGGAAGATTTCAAAGAGACCAAATTTTTCTAAAACATTTACTCCTCAAAAGGTTTCAAATGCAAGTGCTCATAAAGAAAAGAATCAAGGTTTTCAAACTCCATACTCTCAATTTACTCCGGTAAAGCCAGTGTGGAAACCAAAGCAAAGCCATTCAAAACATTTGAAATCTTTATACTCTGAAATGCTTCCGCTACAACAAAGGAATGGCTATGCTTTGAAAAATCCGAATTCTGGAAGGTTTCCATTCATCTTAAAAACGAATTTTCGAAATGAAATGCCGAGTTTCAACAATGGATGGAAAACTTCTTCTTCAAGTTTTAAAACTCCAAGAGACACACCGAGTTTCTCAAACAACTTTCAAAAGCAAAAGAGTTTTAAATCACTGTTGATTCCACGAGCTTTATTTCAAAATGAAACATCGGTTTTCAGTCCTTGTTGGAATTCAACTTCTTTGTCTCGGATTGACACAACTTTCAAATGGATTTCAAAATATGGTAAACCCGTTGGCGCCGTGCTTAAATGGGTTCCAAAAGTTGTTGTCTAATCCAAAAACATAATGACTTCTTAGTACTTCAGCTAAGGACTCGTTCTTCAAAGAAAGGAAAGTGCTTAAATCAAAACAAAGGTTTTACATATTCTTTGAGCACTTATCCTAAAAACATTATGGCTTATGCACACATAACAATGTATTACCCATGATTTTCAAAGAAAGGACCCTGTTGTACATTTATGTGCGACAATCCTAAAAGATAAGAAGACTTCTCACCAAAAAGCTTATCAAAGTCTTCTTAATTTTTTGAGCAAAATTTTGAAAAATGTTTCTAAAGGTTTTCAAAACTTTTCACGATATTACTCCCACAAATCCTTCAAAGCAAATATTTACTCAAAAATGTTCTATTTTTTAGGGGGAGTAATAAAATGATGTTCCAAAATGATCATGCTTAAAGGAAACTTATACGGAATTAACAAACATCTGTTTCTCCCATAAGCTATCCAAAAACAAAGGTTTTAATCAATCGGTATCAAAAATACCATGGATATGCTATTTTTGAGGGGGAGAAATGTGATTAAAATGTGATCGTCTTGAATCTCGTGCGAGCTCAACTCAGAAATGACCCAAGAATTGATGAAACAAGAAAAGTTAGTAATCGAAAAGACTTATCCTCGACGGGTAATAACATCAAGTTAGTTACTAGAGCTAGTTGTCACCTAAAAGCTGACAATGGAACTCTTTAACTAGCCACGTAAGCGTGTCTCGAAAAGGATTTGTCTTAGTAGAATGTACCGTATCGAGAGACTTTCTTTGGACTTGACCAGGACGGGTAATAACTTCAAACTAGTCTAACTAGTGATGTAAGCATGTCTCGAATCGGTCATGTTCACTGAAAGTGGATCAATTCAAAAAGTGCAAACTCCTCACGCATGTGTAAATTTCTTAAAAATCCATGAGCACATGTGAAGGGGGAGTCCTTCAAAAGAAATAAAAACTCTCAAAGTGTCAACAAAAATGTGTTTATGTTCATAAACACTTTGAGAGATTTTCATAAATGGGTTCATGGCAATTATAGGATAGTCATGGAGTTATAAGGTGACTAAGGTTAGGAAAAAACCGTCCTATGATCCGCCAGAGCCGGAGGGATCTACCCAAGGACAAATCCAATATATTAGAATTAGAAGTCCTTAGGTATGATTGAAAAAAGGAGAAAATGAGAAAGGAGAAAGAAGGGGTTGAAGAATTAAAAAAAAAAAAAAGTTATGAAAAAGGGTGAAAAGAAATGGCCCTCCAAATGTTCAACCTTAGGGAAGACACCGGGTTCAATTCGTATGCTACTGGTTGTTACTAAGGTGACACCGGTATTGAAGATAAAGATGTCATGGACCCAGTGACGCACTGCACTTAACCTTCTAGCCACTCAAGTTCCCTTAAAAGAGTTAGTTTCATTCTCACGGGGAACCAATGTAATCTATCGACCTGTCTCTTAGAGATGGTTGATATTGAAGCAGGAGACCTCTCCCTAATCTCCGCATAGAAAACCAAATGTGCACTTATCGAGTCTAGAGCCCCGAGATTCATCAAAAGATCTCATAGGAACACATGATATTTCTACACTGGTTGTTCTTTATTAAGGACACCAGATGTAAACTCTAGAGTCCTATGCAGATCTTAGCAATCTGCCAGAATATTTATGAGAGGATTTACATTTGTGATTCTCAATGATTGAATGGAAACTCCTGCCAGGGCAACATCAAACAGCCCTGACAGCAGGTCACTTCGGTAATTCTTTATGGGTTACGCTTTGTGTTCGCGGTGGTTTCAAATGGTCTACAGTCGTGGAGTGATCCCCAGCGACTCACCCATTAGTTGAGCTACTTAGTAGGTCTCTTAAGCTCCCTCGGGAGTATCCGAAATGGGAATGGCCATGGTAAGGGTTAGAAGGAGTCTTCACACTATGCTGTTGACGATCTCTAATTCCTTATCTGTAAGTAACGGTTGATTTATTGATAACTGTTTACCTGCAGCTATACATCATCTCCATGGCGATGGATTCCACATGCTCATACATACTTCATGAAGTCAAAGAAAAGTTCTCACAAAGATCAAAGGATAGCAACAGTCAAAGAAAGATTCTATGCCAAAAAGACGAATCTACAAAGTAAAGTGACAAAGATCAAAGTGAAAGAATGGGAACAACAAAGGTATGTATGACAAAGACTAAAGACGTGTGAGCATGTTCGAAAGGCGCATAACCATCAAAGACAAAGAAGTGACGAAAGGCAGATAACATCATTGGATCACTTCAACAACAATGAAGCATGATGAACTGGAACTATGATTCATCTAATGATTCTTAAAGACGTCAAGAGCTATGAATGTTAAAGTTTAAAGACAAAGATGATGATGTCGCGCAACCTTCAATGACCAACACTTAGGGGGAGATTGTTAGGATCATATTTTATTTATAGAAAGTGTCGGTCATTAATATTATGTAATAGGTTGCATTAGAATATAATTATGATGAAGTTTTAATAATGTTTTCATGTTTTTATAAAGTCTAGGGGCTAGTTATGTAATATGGTCAAAGATATGTGAAGCCCTAGACTACAAGTATAAATACTCATGTAAGGCCTCATTTTGAGGTTGGTTCTCTTAGTAATAACAAGGCTTATTATTTTTACACACTAGAGTTACCACCCACTCTCTCTCTACTTACTTTCTCTCTCTAGATTTAGGCTAGATTCATAAGTGATTAAGGTTGTTCTACGGTCCTACATAGTATAAGAAATAGTCCTGGCCACGTAGGATCCTAATACTATGATGAATATTCTATTTGGCGATAATATCTTTGATAACTTTTGCAGGCGTTCAGTAAGTTGTATGAAGCAGTTGGTCTGGGATGGGTATATGCAATTACAAAATACGAACCTGTAAGTCGTCTGTCATGCTTTTATTCTCAATGAGACATCTTTATCATGTGATAAGTGATTATCCTTATTCTGGTCCTAAACATGTTATTGACAGGTTGCAACAATAGCTGATGAAAGGCAAACTTATACCAGTGTTCGATATACGTTCTTTGAGGTTTAGTAGGAAAATGATATTAGAGAAACACAAGATATAAAAGATAATGTTTTAATGAACGAAAAAGTTATGATGAATCAGTTTCATATAATTTTTAGCTAGCTAGTTTCTGAGCTTTTAAGCGTAGTGTAATCATTTAGTGATGTTGAGATCTAATTAATATACTTCTTCACCTGATTTAGTCTCAAGCAAGAATATGGCTTGGTCAAGTGCTGCGCACAAGATTTGACGAGGAAGTTAGCATATCTGATCTACTTTCTAATGGAGAACTTCTGTAAGTTCACCATTTGATTTATTGTATCCATTTACTTTACAAAAACTCTAAGGTGCCGTTTGGTTTGAGGGGGTAGGATTTGGATTTGGGGTTAATGGTAAAAATGTTTATTTGGTTTGTTTTTGTGGGCCCTAATATTGGGAGTGAGCCCTATATATTTTCCTTGTGATAAACCTAGCACACTTGCCTACTTTTTGATCTCTTTTCATTTAAGGTGTGTCCAACTTTAATATCAACCACTCACCCTTTATTTTATTTTGCATTTTACAATAATAACACATTTAAATTTATAAATTATATTTATTTATAATACATATAATATAGTATTTTATTATATTTTTCTCTCTCCTCATTTAATTCAAAAACTAAATCCAAAACCTACTCCAAATCTTTAATCCAAATCCAAATCCTAATCATAAACTGTTGGGATCAAAGTTTCACTATTTTATCAAGTCTCGGTCATTTGTAATAATGTTAGGTTGCTTAACTATTATTTACTTTCATTTACTTAATGTATTAAGTTTACTAGGCTTAAGGTATGTAACCCATGGGCCTCAAAGCCCACGAAATGATGATAGGAAGGAGAGGGAGTGTTGCCCTAGCTCTTTCCCTATATATAGAAGCCTTAGGTCATTTGTAAACTTGGTTGGTTATTTGATTATCTTAAGGAAACTCTTGCACTTTCACCTTTCATATTGTCTCATAATCAACCAATCTCATTTCTCATCTTATTTCTTTCTAAATCATACTTGTGTTTACAAAATGGTGACCTAACAAGTGGTATCAGAGCCAAATAGAGATTGAAGTGTGTTTCTTGGTTTGTACGTGGGTATTTGGAGCTTATTCTTCATCTTTTTGCATTTCTCTTGGTTTCTTTCACTCAAATCTTGAAGCTTGGATAAGTTTCAAGGTTGATATAGTGATTTGAAGCTTAGTTTTTGCATAAAGTTGTGATTTTTAAGGTTTTTTAAGGTTTTATAGCTTCTTTGATATTGGAAAACTAGTTTTTGGTAGCAAAATCTTCAATAGTTAGTGTTTTCTAAGTATTGGTGAAGTTATTTGATCAAAAGTACCTTATTTTTAAGCATTTTTCTTCAAAAATTTGAGATTTTTCAAGTTTCTGACCTGTTTACGCGTAACTCTAGTGAACAGTACGACTCAAAAGCTGTGAATCGTACCTTTTGTCCTTTCTACGCGTAAATCATGGCCTAAAACCCTTTTCTTACGCGTAACTAAGGTCAAAACCCTTTTCTTATGCGTAAATAAGGTCAAAACCCTGTTCTTACGAGTAACTTTGAGTTCCTACGCCTAATTCTTACGCATAAGTGACTTCCTACGCATAAGTTCTACGCATAAGTGATTCCTACGCCTAATTCTTACGCGTAAGTAGGAAATCCTACGCAGAAGTTGCCTTTTCTACGCAGAAGTTCACTCTTACACCTAAGTTTCTACGCCTAAGTTTCTACGCGTAAGTTGGGGATCCTACGCCTAAGTTTCTACGCGTAAGTTTAAATCTTACGCGTAAGTTTCAGAATTCTACTCGTAAGTTTCTTCAACGGTCTTCTCTTCGTGCAACGGTGACTCAGTATTTCCCTAGCTTGGATTAGTTAGTGGAATACTTCGACTACGGATATCTTTCAAGCTTGGATAAGTTTGAAAGATTTGTTTGGTCTTTGAACCTTACGCATAAAATCTTACGCATAACTTTATAGTTTACGCATAAGATCAACCTTACGCGTAACTTTGCAGTCTACGCATACGTTTCGGTTTTACGCGTAAGATTTCAACTTACCCCAGGGATTTTGAACTTAACCAAAGGAACGTGCATTTCAATCTTCTACAAGATCCATCTTTAACACAAGTCTCTTTCTACTATCTTATTTCTCTTTCAAAAAAAAAAAAAAAAAAAAAAAGTTTTTTGGCGGGAAAATTTGAGTAAAATTTAATTTTTACAGGAAACTAAACTTTCAATTTTTACGCGAAATTTAAATTTTGGTATAACGGTGAAAATTTTGGCCCAAAATTCAAATTTTTAGGCCAAAATTCAAATTTTTTCGGTAAAATTTGGCGGCAAAATTTTTTAAACTCAAATTTTTCTTGCAACCTTATAATTGCATTTCATAGTGATTTTCAAATTTTGGGAAAGAAAATTTTTTCAAATAATTTTTGGAGGGAAAATCTGAATTCACTATTTCGACCTTGTGTGTGACATTTTGCTAGATTTTTTTCGATTACATCGCAACAATCAAGGGGGAGAGCAATGTCATCTACAACGTCTCAAGGACCTTCTTCCAACTACCTTCCTCACCAATATTCTCATCAGCAACAGTATCATCAACAACATAGTCACAGCTCCCTCATTTGCCATGTTCTGCTCTTTGGCAATGAATCAAGGCCTCCGATGTTGCTACCAGGAACGTATACTGTTTGGAAACGGAGATTTTTACACTGGCTCACAAATCGTCCTGCTGCAGATCTCATGCTTAAATCCATTCAAGATGGTCCATACAAAATGATATTTCTTGTTGACTCAACAGGGATTATCAGAATACAAACTGATGAAGATTTTAATGCAACTGAACTTGCTCAGTACGATGCTGACCAACAGGCTGTATGGTTCATAACGGTGGCACTTCCCAACTCAATTTACATGTATATGGACTTTCAAGCTAGTGCGTATGAAATGTGGAAATATCTTGAAGCTATGCATCGTACAGAAGAACTTCATCACTTCAGAATGAAGCAAATTCTTGAATCTTGCTTAAGCATGAATCCACTAAAGACCATTCTCCCTGCTCCACCAACTCCAGCTGTTGACCATGGATCCTTAATTCACACTCCAAATGGTCTCTTCTTCAATCCTCCGAATGCACCTGAGCCTTTCTTCATTCCACAGTACCATCCTGCAACACTAAATAATCATATGCAATCACTTCTGCAAAATCTTGTGAAGCTTGGACAAGCATCTACTAATAAAGGCAAATGCATGATGACTTCAACCTATGAATGCTTTAACACAATGGAAGAGACTGATGACGAAGAAGATCTTATCAAACCAAGCATGGCATTTCTGGCATATACGGAAAATATTGCAGATGTGGAAGCTCAAGATTATGATTCAACTCCACTCTTTGACGATAATGTTGAATACAATGCCACACTTAGTCAAATGGAAGTTGAAGGAGGTAATCTCAATGCTGTTTTGCTAAGTGTCATGAGAGATATTCCATCTGATGATGAATATGCAGATTTGAAAACCAATACAGCAGATTTGGAAGCCAATACAGCAGATGTGATGTTAATGTCAAATCATGATTATGTTCATGAACAGAATTACTTCAGTTATCCACAACCTGCTACTTCAAACCTCATGATCCAATATGATTCATCTCCGCAGCAGACTTCAACTCAACTTGTTCCATATGACAACAGTGATGCAGTATACTATTCAAATTCCAATGAAGATGACGATGAGGATTTCAAAATTCTAAATCAAGGACTAGCAATTATTGCTCGTACCTTCAGCAAATTCTCCAACAAAACAAACAACCATCTTCGTTCTTCTTCTAACATCAGGAATCAAGCTGTTGTGCAAGGTGAAAAAGCTGATAGACAAGGAAGGTATGCTGAAAGGACTGTTGGGAATACTGCAGATGTCGGTTATACAGGCTATCAGGATAAAAATTTGGAAGAGCAAGATGACAGCAGGAGATTGGGGAATGATACAGATGCAGATCGTGCAGAGATCAGACCCTTCTATGACTCAGAGCCCAACTTTGACAAAGGACAGATGGATGAGGAAGATGTCATACCCATCTATGACAAAGAGCCGAACTTTGACAAAGAGCAAATGGTTGAGGTACAATCTACTGTTGATCGTATTATACCTACAAATGAGAAACAACAATCTGAGCAACCTAACTTCAGTAATGTAGGAGAGGTTGACCAGGATGTTGTACAATGTCTTGACAAACGTTCTGAGTCTGAGTCTTTACATGATAATCTAATGACTGAAACATCAAATCAAACTCTTGAGTCTGAAAACCTTCTTCTCAAAAAGACCATTGCCCAGTGTCATAAAAAATTTTCAAAACTAGAGGCACATTGCATCTCACTTGAACTCCAAATGCAAAACGAATCTCAAAATTCGGGCAACAATGGTCAAGTTTCAAATGAACTTAGTAAACGTGTGGATACATTAGTTAAAGAAAATGAGCTTTTAAAAGGTCAAATTCAAGAAAAGGTGTTTGCACATGCTGCATTACAAAACAAATTAAGAAGACTGACTGGCAATAGTGTGGATACTAAGTTTGCAAAACCATCAATCTTGGGGAAACCGCCTTCTCAAACAAACAGAAAACAATCAGTGGTTAGACAACCAACTGCATTTAAATCTGAACAACCTAAATTTTCAAAACCTCGGTTTGCCTCCCAAGTTGTTGGGAAAAACAATTTGACAAAACCAGTCACTACACATTCTTGGCCTAAGGAAAATGCATCTGTGTCTGCTAAATCTCAACACGTGATTATGCCTGGCTCATCTAGGATTAGTTCGAAAACAGTGTCTAAAACAAGCATTAAAAGTAAAGATTCTTATGGAAAATATGACATGTGCAAGAATTATGATCTAGAAAAGGCTAGGAAAAAGGCGCTACTTCAAAAGGATGGAATTCTAGGTTCAAGACATCATGTGATGCCTTCCACTGTAGTACAGAACACTGCTTGTAGTAGCACACCAAAACCTAAGAGTAATCAACAAACTAATAGGAATTGGATAGCTTCTAAGAGTAGTTGCGTAAATAATCATGTTTGTGCTTTAAAATATCTTCAAAAGGGAAATTCACTTGAAAAGGCTCAATCGACTAAGACAAACAAACCCGTTGAACCAAAAGTCATAAGTCAGAAACCTAAGAAGTGGATCAACATAGGACGTAGGTTTTCTCAAAGAAGTGATGCTTCCACAATTCATTCAACTGCATCTAAAAGGAAAACTTCTCCTAGATCTAACACTAGGTGGGTACCCACGGGTAGAATTTTCAAATCAATTGGTCTTAGGTGGATTCCTACAGGAAAGATTTTAGACATTTGCACCAAAACTAATGTGATCTCCACAACTTCTACCTCTGAGACTAGAATGAAAACCATCGGAATTGTGTGTTCGAGTGTCAAGAAGATAATTGACACTACATCTTTATGCTTCTAACATCTGAAACCCATTTACTCTTGGGAATCCTTGTTCTCTGTTTTTTCTTGTCTCTTCTTTCTTTCTTTACAGATTCTCCAGGAATGGCTTCGGAACAAATCAGTTTCGGACCCGAGCTTAATGGAATGGCTTCTGAGCACAACAGCTTAGGACCCGTAATCAACCGTTTAAAAGTACTTCAGTAATGGCTTCTGAGCACAACAGCTTAGGACCCGCATCCAACCGTCTTAACTTTCCGGTATCTTCGGCTGAACCATTGTCACTTTCTCGTAAAGAAGTGGAAACCTTGTTTGCTCCATTGTTTGATGATACGCCTGTTAACTGTCCATCTGAGGCCACACCAAATTCCACTGCACAGCTTGATCAACATCAAGTACCTGATACACCTCAACAAACAACAACTACTGTTGGAAGAGACGGTCCTCCAGTCATATCACCTACAACAACAGAACAAACCGGGTCCAACTCACGACAATCAGCTAGAGATTCCATACCTTTATCAGTTCCACAACCCGCAGAGCATGACCCAGAACCATTCATTAACCCATTTGCTAATGCTCAACCTATCCCCGACATGGCTGAGTCATCTACACGCAATTTGGGTCCTGCTCACTTGCGAGATACTTATCAACTTCACCCTTCGACACATCATTGGAATTAAATGGATTTGGAAAAACATGCTGGATGCAGAAGGCACAGTGTTTCGCAACTAATCTTGTTTAGTTACAAAGGGATACAGTCAATGAAGCAGGATTGTACATCACTGTCATCAACAAAACCTTAGAATATAACCATGTCTGCCTTCTATGCTCACGTCCATTGGATGAGAACTTAGCTCATGGACTACGGCTATGTGTTTGACTAGATCTTAATGTACTGCGACACAAAGTGCTTTTGCAATCTCATGCAACACCATTCATCATTCCAAAGCCCAACAAATTGCTCTCCGCTACCTTTTCATCTAAGAGCATGTCGAAAAGGGTACAATTGAATTGGAGTTTGTGGGTACTAAATACCAGTTGGCGGACTTGTTTACAAAGCCATTACCTCCATCAAGGTTTGTTGATTTAGTTCACCATATTGGTATGCGGTGTTTGACTCCATATGATTTGCAAAACTTTCTTAAAAACTAAGAGAGTCAAACATCAAATTTTTTTTTGTAAATATTCTATCATAAAGAAAATACAAAAAACTGCAAAAAGAATCTTCTTTCTCTGTGTACAAACTTCTAATCTTCAAAACTATGTTCTTACATTAAAACATATTTTGCTTTACATTGTCAAAATGGAACATGTTTTGAGGGGGAGAAAATTTTTCACAAAATCATGAAGTTTGCACACCTAATCATTATTCTTCAAGGATTAACTGTTTCTTCATCATTCGGATTAAAAACTCATTTTCAAAAGGTTCTATGATCTCTCGAATTAAAATGTGCAAAAATGTTTCACAAAATAAATGCTAATTCGAGGGGGAGAAAAGAAATTTTTCGGCAAGGATTCCAATTTAACCATGTTTAGACTTCAAATGGAAAAGTAGTTAACCTTTAATGAGTAAAGTTCACAAAAGTCTTAAACTTAGGTAAAAGGACATTGCATGAAAAAAAAAAAAAAAAAAAAAAAAAAAAAAAAAAGGCTCGCATCAATGTTTTCACAAATGTTCTCAAAAGTTTCACACATAATCAGACTAACAATTTTTTATCCTCGATTTCTTTTCGATTGTGAGTTTCTAATTTCTTTATTGTTGTTATCTAATCGTTCCCTAAATATTTCAAATATTTTCAACAGTCAAAAAGGCATAATCAGAAACTAGGGTTCAAGTAATTATCGATCGGGGCATTTTCTTTTATGTGTTTAGTCTAGTTAATTATTTCATATAGCTTTAGAGAACACTAAAGAATGCTTGATTGGTGTGTTTGCTCGATTAGATACAACATAGGTTTGAAATCAAGTGATTTAGGGTTTAAGATGTCGATGTCTTTGCTGCTACTACTAGGGCGTTTGTTTAATATTCAGGCATTATGATGCTAACAAGTGTGCTTAGACTCAAATCATAACACCTAACCATTATCATAATTGGATAATCTCGAGTGATAGGATGAGTTAATCTGTGATCTTGTGTGTTTATTAGAGAATTCTGAGCATTTTTTGGTAGATTTAGAATGAGTTTCTTGATTCATCTGTATACTTGTTTGTGCCTGATGCATTTTCTCTGTGTGCAAGTACATGTCATCCCATTGAAAGTCAAAATTTCAACATTCGACAAAATGTTTCTTATGGAACATATTTTGAGGTCAAAGGGCAAAATGTGTTTAAAGGTTAAACTGGTAAAAGGATTCAAAATGGTGAGAAACAAATTTTTCCAAACTCTACACTCTCATTTTACACCGGTAAAGCAAGTGTGGAGATCAAAGCAAAGTCATTCAAAACCTTTCAAATTTTCACAATCTGGAATGCTTTAACACACAATAAACGAATGTCTCTGATCTGAACATCCCAAATACCGGATGTTTTCCATGCATCACAAAAACGAATCTTCAAAAAGAACCCATGAGGTTCAACTTTAGATGGAAATCTTTTTCAAATTTTAAAACTCAAAAGAGAGACTTCGGGTCTCAAACAATTTTTCAACAGTAAAAGAGTTTTGAATTTCAAGCATTCTTTGTTGTATAATACTTGATTGTGTTTTCTAAAACCTTGAGCAGAGTCGTCTCACGAATTGTCAAAAAGTATTTTATAATACGATTCAAAATTCTGCTCAAGAAGACTTTCTCTCGAATAACATTCATTATTTGAGGGGGAGTATTTTGTTTAAAGAAAACTAATTTTGTATTAAAACAACGACTTGTGCACTCATTTCAGTGTACAATTTGGTTTTCAAAGAAGGGAAAGTGCCTTGCTAAACCATTTCTTAAAAACAAAACGTGCACTTTTCCTTGAAAACAAGAAGTTCTCATGCAAAGCTTATCTTTAACTCTCTTAATCTTGAGCAAAATTTATTCAAAATTTTTTCAAAAGGTTTTTCAAAACTTTTCAAAATTTTGCTCAAGATTTTTTTTCAAATCTTTACTCCCCAATTCGATCCACAGTTTAAAAAATGTCAAAACACATGCTCGTTTTGAGGGGGAGTATTTTGAAATCAAAATGCTTTGTCAAAATCATGTTTTTTATGGTTTGTGCACACATGACAGTGTACAACCCGTGCTTGTAATTAAAGGACCCTGAGGTACGCTTCAGTGCCTTAATCCTTAGATAAGGAGCGAAGGCTTCTTACTTTTGAGTAGAATTAATCAAACCTTTTCTGATTTTCATAATTCTGCTCAAAAGACAAGTATTTCACCTCAATAAGTATTCACTTGTTGAGGGGGAGCACTTGAAAACTCATCGTTCTCAAAATCAAAGAAGTTCTTGTTGATTTCTCCCCATAAGACTCAAAAGGCATATTTTAATCAAATGTTTCTCAAAAACAACATCTTATATGCTATTTTTGAGGGGAAGAAAAGTGAAAGTGATTAAAATATGAAAGTTAAATATTGCTTAAATGTCAAACCTCATGCGAGCTAGACTCAGATTCACCCCGGAATTGACGAAACATAAAGTTAGTAAATTCGAAAAGACTTTTCCTCGACGGGTAATAACATCAAGTTAGTTACTAGAGCTAGTTGTCACCTAAAAGCCGACAATGGAACTCTTTAACTAGCCACGTAAGCGTGTCTCGAAAAGGATTAGTCTTAGTAGAAATGTACCGTTTCGAGAAACTTTCTGTGGACTTGACCAGGCCGGGTAATAACTTCAAGCTAGTCTAACTAGTGATGTAAGCGTGTCTCGAATCGGTCTTGTTCACTGAAAGTGGATCAATTCAAAAAGTGCTCGCTCCTCCCGCATGTGCAAATTTATTAAATACATATGAGCACATGTGAAGGGGGAGCCCTTCATAAACACAAAACTCTCAAAGTGTTAAACAAAATGTTTGATAATCACAAACACTTTGAGAGGTTTTCAAAGGTTTCTTGGCTATTGTCGGATAATCACGGAGTTATAAGGTGATTAAGATAGGAATAACCGTCCTATGATCCGCCAGAGCCGGAGGGATCTACCCAAGGACATCTCCCATAGTTAGAATTAGAAGTCCTTAGGTATGATACGAAAAAAGGAGAAAAGAATGAAAGGGAAAGAAGGAGTTGAAGAATTAAAAAGAAAAGTAAAGAAAAGGGTGAAAAGAAATAGCCCTCCATATGTTCAACCTTAGGGCAGACACCGGGTTCAATACGTATGCTACTGGTTGTTGCAAAAGACAACACCGGTATTGAAGACAAAGTCATCATGGACCCAGTGACGCAATGCACTAAACCTTCTTAACCACTCAAGTTCTCTTAAAAGGACTTGTTTCATTCTCACGGGGAACCAGCGTAACCTATCGACCTATCTCTTAGAGACGGTTGATATTGAAGCAGGAGACCCCTCCCTAGTCTCCGCATAGGAAACCTAGGTGTGCACTTATAGAGTCTAGAGCCATGAGATACATCAAAGATCTCTTAGGAACACTTAGTATTTCTGCAACTGGTGTTCTACATCAATGGGCATCAGTTGTAAACTATCGAGTCCTTCGCAGATCTTAGCAATCTGCCGAGAACGTTTATGAGAGGATTAGATAAGTATTTCTCAATGATTGAACGGAAATCCTGCCAGGGTCAACATCAAACAGCCCTGACAGCAGGTCACTTCGGTAACTTCTTGCGAGTTACGCTTAGTGTTTGCGGTGGTTTCTTAGCGGTCTACAGTCGTGGAGTGATCCCCAGCGACTCACCCAGTCATTGAGCTACTTAGTAGGTCTTGGTAAGCTCCTTCGGGAGTATCTGATATGGGAACGGCCTTGATAAGGATTAGAAGGAGTCTTCACACTATGCTGTTGACGATCTCTAGTTCCTTATCTGTAAGTACCGGATGTTTTATTGCTAACTGTTTACATGTAGGGTTACATCATTTCCATGGCGACGGATTCCACATGCTCATACATGCATCTTGAAGTCATCAAAAGCTCCCTCAAAGATCAAAGCAACACAAAGTTCAAAGAAAGATTCTACGCCAAAAAGGAAGAATCTACAAAGTATAAAGACAAAAGATCTTAAGTGAAAGAAAGGGACTACGTGCATGTATAAGTCAGAATTCAAAGATGTATGAGCATGTTGGAATGGCGGACTACCACCACAGACGCAGAAGTGACGCATGGCAGATAACTTCATAAGATGATCACTACCTCATCAACAAAGATCAAAGGACAATGAACGATTTTGAAGACGTCTAAAGCCTTGAAAGTCAAAGATTAAGATGAAGACGTCAAGCAACCGTGATGACCGACCCTTAGGGGGAGATTGTTGGGATCATACTTTTATATTTAGTCAAGTCTCGGTCATTACATTTTGTAATAAGATGATCACAACTACATCAACTAAGAACAAAGAACGATGAATGATTTAGAAGACGTCTAGAGCTTTGAAAGTCAAAGATCAAGACGAAGACGTCAAGCAACCTTGATGACCGACCCTTAGGGGGAGATTGTTGGGATCAAAGTTTCACTATTTTATCAAGTTTCGGTCATTTGTAATAATGTTAGGTTGCTTAACTATTATTTACTTTCATTTACTTAATGTATTAAGTTTACTAGGCTTAAGGTATGTAACCCATGGGCCTCAAAGCCCACGAAATGATGAAAGGAAGGAGAGGGAGTGTTGCCCTAGCTCCTTCCCTATATATAGAAGCCTTAGGTCATTTGTAAACTTGGTTGGTTATTTGATTATCTTAAGGAAACTCTTGCACTTTCACCTTTCATATTGTCTCATAATCAACCAATCTCATTTCTCATCTTATTTCTTTCTAAATCATACTTGTGTTTACAAAATGGTGACCTAACATAAACCCATCTACGAACCAAACGGACCCTAAGTATAGGTTTTCCTGAATACTCACACTGTTATTTATTTACAATCCAAATATTTCCGTATGAATCTAACAGGGTTTTCGGATGGACATTATGAAATTGGTAACTGTTACATGATAATATTATCAATTAATATCCTGTCAAACTCAGGGTTAGCTGATTTTACATTTACCATAAAAAATTATTATCGTCGCAGCAAACCATTGAAGAAGTAAGGATTGAGATTACAATATATTTGGTTTGTTGCAAAGCCAAACAAGATAGTCTTGTGTCTAGTGTGTCGTTGCTTTTTCTTTTGCTGTCATTAGTTATCTTCAAACTCTAAAATCATTATTTTTTCTAGAGAAAATTTGACATGGTATGGCTTATAAGTGTAGTAATTGTTTTCAACTGTAATGGCATTATTTGAATTCTACAGATTTGAAGTTTCAAAAGAATTATGGAACATGTTGTTGGTTAAATACATGGAGCTCAAAAATTTTAAAGGTCTCATGTTTATACCACTCGGAAAGTCTGTATATGTATACGATCTCTATCAATGAAAGCCAGGTCCAAGCAATTAAAAGTGAGTAACATCGTTCTTATCAGTAAGATACCACAACCATTTGAAAATTGACGCTTCTACCACTTTTGATTATAGCCGGAAATTCTAAATATGCTACCAAACTAGGTCATCTTCTCGGTGTAGTGGGGTATGCTAACTATCTCAACCAGTTATCTCTTCTATATAAAGTTTTTGTATGTTTATGGCACTTAAATCTTTTGATGTTTTTTGCAATAGAAACCAGGGCAAGACAAGTATTCATTCCTGCTATTAAGCCACTGTTAGTGGAACTTGCTCCAACAGGTGTTACTAAAACTGCTACCAAGGTTTTAGAAGCAAACAATAACGATGAAGGTAAATACTTTGTACCCATTATTCGCTTGTTTCACCCGTTTAGACTTATGGACTGACCTGCATCTTTCAACCTTTTTCTATCATGTTAGGTCGTCCATGCCCTGGCTCACCTAAGGTATCAACTTTCCCTAGTCTTCCTGATATATCTCCAAAGAAGGTCTCCTCACTAAACAATGTATACGTCTCTCCACTGCGGTCAACTAAGGTATATCTTTTTACTTGATTTAACTTATGGATGGGAAACAAATCATTAATTATACATGATTATTAGAATCAAAGTAATCAGTAAAACAATTAAGTGGGAAGGAGTATACTTGTCCATTTCTAATTCAATCAAAGGATATGATACTTAATGAAAATTTCCTTTAGTAGTTATTAGTCCCAGTTGAGTAAGGTTTGCCATTGTTTCATATTATTATTTTTGTTAAATTGCCTAATCTCATCATGCCGCCTCTTTATATATGCAGCTATTGTTGGTCTGCAGTATTTGAACTTAAGCAAATGTAATTTAACTGGTAATGGGTGGGATAAGATTTCAAGTAAGTTTTCTATCTTTACTGTGCACTTTAATGAGTGTTGATTAATGGTCAGTTTGTCGAGATAGAGAGGCTTCATCATACACTACAATAGCTCGAGATTGAGTTGGCTGAGACAAAAGAAAAGAGTGGAAATAACTCTGATCGATCAAGAACTACTCAACCAAATGGAAAGGATGTATCTCATTTAGTACTGCTAGAGTATTAGTTACAATTGTTAGTTATAAGTTAGTACTGTTGGTTCATATAGTTAGTACTGCTTATATGATATGTATTAGTGGTTCAGTTATATACATTCCAGTTTTATTGTACTTGAATTTGTTTTGATATATATATGAATTTGTTTTGATATATATTGATTTTTTAAATGTGACTAAAAGATGCATACAGTCACACTTATTAACACGTTTGGTCACTGTTTGCTAAATTCGTTGTGTGACTAAATATTACAAAAGGCCACACACAAAAAAAAATCATGTAGCAATTGGATGATCAATAGTCACACAAAATATGCATTTCTTTACTTTAAACAACATATGGTCATACTTATTAACATTTTTTGCCACTTTATGCTTAATTGTATGTTACTAAATACTCAAAAGAAAGATGCTTTGTGTGACGAAATATTACAAAAGGTCACACAAACAAAAAATTAATATGGCCATTGGATGAACAATAGTCACACAAAATACATATTTCTTTACTTTAAACAACATATGGTCACACTTATTAACATTTTTGGCCACTTTTTTTAAAATTGTATGTGACTAACTCAAAAGAACAATACCTGTTGTGTGACTAAATCATCACAAACGTCACATTTATTATATATTCATGTGGCCACAGGACGGGAATAGTCACACATAATACACATTTACTTATATAAATTATCTCAAATGTCACATATATTATATATTTATGTGGCCAAAGGATGAACAATAGTTACTCTCAAAAAACATTTGTGTGACTATAAAGTATTTACGGTCACTGATAATGACTAGTCCAACAAAACTTGTGCCTAATTTGTCACACATATTCGGGGTTTTGGTCACTCTTTTTTTATAGAAAATGCCACGAACTCAACAATGTGACCATATGCCACCTACTGTGGCGGGACCTATGGTGACACACAACGAAAAAAACGTGTGTGACTATATGCATATCGTCACACATTTTTCGCATGACCAATACAACTTTTTGTACCAGTGATAGGAGGTATGGTGGTGTCTCCCTGAAGGTGAGTTTTTCTAGAGTTGTGAAGCCTTTTGTCAAGAAGGAAATGTAGGAACTCTAGAAGAGCCCTTGACAGGATGAGTGAATGGGTCCCTAGTGAATCCACCATTCATTACTACTTTGTCTACTGTGTTGGCAGGTTGAGTGGACTTCGTAGGATGAAGTGGTGGAAATGTAGCTAGATGGAAGGTGCTATGAAAGGTGAATTCAATATGATAAAGATATGCTTGAAGGATCATAGTCTGAAGTGCTATGTTTCCTCTGTTTTGTATTTGTCGGAGTTAAGTGCTATCAGACATGCTAGGTATTATCAGAGATATCTGATGTTTAGTATGTGTCTTTAGCATAACTGGATTGGGTGATGTCCAATTCAGTTTTATGTTATATTTCTCATGATGTAAATGTTTGGAAAGTAATATAATTCACCTTTGCGCACAAAAAAAAAATGCAATTTTAATGTGATACATACGTAACAATCTTGTATGTGTTTACTTATAGTGTAATAAGCAAATAACATATGTGTTTTTGATACAATGGTATAAGACATCGTTTTAGATGTTGAAACATCTAGACAAGAAAGGTGCATGTATAGTAATAAATAAACATTCAACATGAGTCTACAATCGTTGTCAACTCAAAAATATAAACAAGGGAAAAACACCGGTCAAACTCTTTTGATGACAATTTCTGAGTTTTTGACAAATCGTTGTCTTACCGGCCCCTTCCCTACGATTTTTAACATATGACAAGAGAGCATATGCTGGGTTGTTATAGCACAGAGTACCTTTTCGATCAATTTAGATAGTTTATTAACGGTAGTTAGGCTGTCTATTTGAGGAGAGCTCAACTTATTGATTTGGTAAACAACAATCAACTGCTCTTCTTTGTTTTCTCGTTCTACTGTGTTGGTTTGATGTAAATAATCTCATAACATTTTCCCATAGTGTTATTATTGCTCTATGGTGATAGATTATGACAACAATATCGAGCTCTTATCCGTAATGTTTTTGTGTGTGTCGTAGCTTTTGTAAACAAATCGACCTCATCATATTTGTGGAATCAGGTTATGTATTAACGATGTTTACTGTTCACTAAGAGCACAAGGTGTCGTGACATACCAAAACTCTTCATTTGGGGCACACAAAGTGCCACATCACTTTAACAAAACTCCCTTTACAACCCTCCCTTATTACAACTAACCTCAACTTACTCATTTGCGTCTCACAACTTACGACTTTATTTTTTTTTATTCAAATTTTCAAATAAACTAAATTTATTTCATTAAAAATAAAAATACATTACAACATATTAAAATTAGAGCAACTTAAAATAACGATACAGAAAAGAAAAAAAACGAAACAGGAAAAAAAATACAACACATATTAATAATACGAAACTTAATAATTTTACTCGTCGCTTTGATATTTATTCATGATTTGTTCTTATCTTTTGCGAAGATAGCGGCTTTGGCCGGTATGGTCTGGTCGGTTCAATCATGAGAAACTTCATCTCCTCCATCTCTAAGGTCTTCACTTCCTTCTGTCTCCTCGCCTCGTACGCGGCCTTTTAAATGTCGGCTTTTTGTGAATATTTTTATGATAATTGTCCCCAAAAAACACTCGTTTGACTCCCCCCGGGAGCTCGCCGCGCTCGACGTATCCATCGACTTTTGTTTCTTTGAAGCTCGACTCTTTCTGGCGCCATCGAGACGAGGTCGTTTGTCAAGGCCGAATATATCCTCGAGACATGAAATGTCAATCGGGTCCTCGGCATCCCATTTGGGGTAATTTTTCAAAACCTCCCAAACGTGAACATACGTGAATTGTTTCAAACCAAATCGTTGTTCAAAGTTGGTCTTAGCATTCTCGAGATGATCAACGTCATTTTCACTGCTTCAATGCTGCAAATGTTTGTAAACAATGTTGAATTTTTAACAATCACCATTAATCCTTGTCCATTTACCCGTGAGCATATTTTTGCTACGAGGGTCACGGTCAGTCTGAAGGTTGAACATCTCCAAAATCTAGTTCCAAAAGAAATCATCGGAACGGTCATTTTTGATTTCTTTTTCTTGCGAAACTTCTATCCAAATTTCCGCAAGCAACTTCTGTTCTTCCTTGCTCCACTTCCTATTCACACGCGTTCCTAGTCCCTCCACGTCATCTTCATCGTCCGTGTATAAATCCACGATTTTTTTTTTTTGATTTTTTTGCCATCGTTTTTTTCCTCGCAGTTTAGCCGATTCACGGGGTTGTGGTACTTTGAATTGTGAACTTGATGGTTGTGATTCAAATTGCTTTTTGTGGTTGAGATTGAGGAAACGTTGAAGGTTGTGACGGGTTAAAAAACTGCTTAGGACATATGAGATAGTTGTGGTGTACAATTTGTGAGATATTTAGTTGTCGTCCAAAAAAATTAAATAAAAAATGCTGTTGTTGCTAAAATTTATTGCAAAGGTTCCTTAATTTTTCATCGGAAAGCTCTTTGTCAACAACCTAAACACTTTTTATAGTTATGAGAGCAAAAATTATACTCGCTCATTCTTTTTTAAAATATCTCAAAATAATTTTTCTTTTTCTTTTTTATATAATAAAAAAAAATTAGTGATGAAATATTTTATTTAAGTGGATGAAATTATACTGGACTCACTTTTATTAAATTATGTGATTTCTTCTGATAATTATTTAGAGATGGGAAAGTACTAATTTTTGTACAAAAATTGTCCCCGTAAGCCATGCATCGCAAAATGGATGTCATGAGTTCAAAAACTTTGTCGTGCACAATGATGTTATTGTGCGGTTTACTTATCTCTTCATTGTAACAACATATATGTTTGTCGTGTGAATGGTTGTTGAAGGCCCGGGGCTTTTATATTTTTAAATGTAACTGTTTTATTCACTTTCAAAATTAGTAACAACATTTTTTCCCCTTTTTTTAATGATCTATGTAAAGAGAAATCTATTAATAAAATGAAATGATTCCATCATACATGAATGCCTGCATGCAGGCGCCTTCTAAATCTAATTTAGAGTTGGAAAAAAAAGTTGCATGTATTACTTGAGGATGTCTTTGATGACTATATCATCGTTTACTCATTCCACATGACTTTTATAATGGGAGCGAGGTACCATATGGTGTAGCTAGTATGTTCAAACTCTTTTACTATAAAAGCATTACCAAGTTACGTATAATCTCACAAATCACTTGATCTACCAAGCATTGATCAAGAAATACAATTTTTCCTATCACTAATGGCATCCCGTTTCCTTTTAGTTGGTCTCTTGTTGGCGACATTTTCGCTTGTTGCTTTGGCTTCGGACCCTGGTCCTCTTCAGGACTTTTGTGTGGCTGATACAGATAGCAAAGGTAAAGGATTAATTTTCGATAACATTCATCCTCATATTCAAATATACTATACTTATATGTGCTTATAGTACTATTTGTGTTGTCACAGTACTAGTGAATGGTTTCGTTTGCAAAGATCCAAAGATGGTGAAAGCCGAAGATTTTACTTTCAGAGGGTTAGACAAGATGGGAAATACAAATAATCCGGTTGGGTCTAATGTGACACAGGTAAATGTTAATCAGTTGCCAGGACTCAACACTTTCGGTATTTCTATGGTTCGTATTGACTATGCTCCATATGGTCAAAACGCTCCACACACTCACCCTCGCGCCACTGAAATCTTAGTTGTAATTGAAGGCAGCCTTTTAGTCGGTTTTGTCACATCTAACACTGACAACAAGCTCTTCACACAACGTCTTGAGAAGGGTGATGTTTTCGTGTTTCCAGAAGGTCTAATTCACTTTCAACAAAATGTTGGGCATGGCAATGCACTTGCTATTGCAGCTTTGAGTAGTCAAAATCCGGGTGCTATTACAATTGCAAATGCCGTATTTGGATCCAACCCCAAAATCTCTGATGATATTCTTGCCAAGGCGTTTCAAGTTGACAAAGAAGTGATTGACAAAATTCAGTCAAATTTCTAAACATCTAGGTATATGGTTATCTATTAACCTCAGGATCTTTGGTTCAAGAATGGTCGTTTCATTTTATCTAGTTTCGCTATATCTATAGATAAGTGAATAAACTCTTCCCGACGGGATTGAGTATGTTGTTGTTGTACGTATAAATAATTAATGAATAACGGAAATGTGTTATCGTCGTATAAATAATTAATGATTATAGGAAATGTGTTATCGTCGTTTACATTTTCATTTCCCAAAGTGTTGATAAGTAACATCATATATAAGCTGAAAACTACAGTATGCTATTTAGAAGGAATCATCCCCAGAACACCAAAAAATTAACTTGAATGAGACATTCACTTTAACCTTTTGACAGCATGGACAAGTTTGTCTAATAACATGATTTACTTGATAACATACTTTTTAATAATACACACTTTTAATTTTAGTATCTACATATATAGACATTAAAAAGTAATGTATAAGTTTTTGCATGTATATGAGTAATTATAAAATACATAGACGATGATTTATTGCTTTTGAAAGATTACGGGTTCGAAAAGTCCTGTTGATTATCATTAACATTAACATAAAAGTATAACTAATCTGTATAGAAATTCAACAACAATATGTTTTAAAAGAGACTGAAAACACAACTATATAATGATCCAGATATAAATTATAGGTAATAAATATTGAAATATAATTGAAAAAAACATGTATAAAGTTGAAGAAAAATTCCATATTAACAAAAAATTAGGTAAACATAAAAATTTTAATTAAAATCGTCAAGAATAGACACATATCGAATATCCTGGGTCCGTCCCTCAACTTGCATGTATCAGATACCTTTAATCATTACGAAGGTAAACTTTCTACTAGTCATCTAGCTAGGAAGTAGCTAATGTGGACTTGGCGATGATTAGCCATTAACTTTAAAAGAACTAGTATCATACTCTACCAAAAGTTAATTACAATAAGTAGTAATTTATTATTACGACCAAGTTTTTATACAAACGTGACAATCTTGTATATATGTGTTTACTTATAGGGACAGCATAGTAAAACTTTATGCATTTCTTAATAATGTGTAGATTAAAGTGTAATAAACAAATAACATATGTGTTTTTGATACAGTGGTATAAGATATTGTTTTATATGTTGAAACATCTAGACCAGAGAGGTTCATGTATAGTAATAAATAAACATTCAACATGAGTCTACAATCGTTGTCAACTCAAAAATAGAAAAAAAGGGTAAAACTCCAGTCAAACTCATTTTGATGACAATTTCTGAGTTGTTGGCAAATCGTTGTTTTACTTTTTCCCTACGATTTTCAACTTATGACAAGAAAGCATATGCTGGTTTGTTATACCACAGATTACCTTTGTGATCAATTTAGATAGTTTCTTAGCGGTAGTTAGGCTGTCTATTTTGAGGAGAGCCGAACTTATTGATTTTGTAAACAACAATCAACTGCTCTTCTTTGTTTTCTCGTTCCACTGTGTTGGTTTGATGTAAATAATCTCATAACATTTTCCTAGAGTATTATTATTGCTCTATATATGGTGATAGATCATGACAACAATATCGAGCTCTTATCCGTAATGTTTTTGTGTGTGTCGTAGCTTTTGTAAACAAATCGACCTCATCATATTTGTGGAATCAGGTTATGTATTTGAAGGCGAAACCTTTGGAAAAATCAATCTATTTTAGTTTTAGACAGAAATAATTTAATGATGTTTACTGTTCACTAAAAGCACAAGGTGTCGTTACATACCAAAACTCCTCATTTTGGGCACACGGGGTGCCACATCACTTTAACAAACCTGCATTTACAACCCTCCTTTATTACAACTAACATCAACTTACTCATTTGGGTCATGCCACTTACGACTTTATTTTTTTTATTCAAATTTTCAAATAAACTAAATTTATTTCATTAAAAATAAAAAAACATTACAACATATTAAAATTAGAGCAACTTAAAATAACGATAAAAAAAATAAAAAAAAATAAAAATAAGAAAAAAACCCGCAGCATGAAAAAAATACAATACATATTAATAATACGAAAGTTAAGCATTTTACTCGTCGCTTTGATATTTTTTTCATGATTTGTTGTTGTGAATGATAGCGGCTTTAACCGGTGTGGTCTGGTCGGGATCAATCATGAGAAACTTCATCTCCTCCATTTCTAAGGTCTTCACTTCCTTCTGTCTTCATGCCTCGTACGCAGCCATTTGAATGTCGACTTTTTGTGAATATTTTTCTGATAATTGTCCTGAAAAAGAACTCGTTTGACTCCCCCCGGAGCTTGCCGCGCTCGACGTATCCGTCAAGTTTTGTTTCTTTGAAGCTCGACACTTTCTGGCGCCGTCGAGACGAGGTCGTTTGTCAATGCCGAATATATCCTCGAGACATGAAATGTCAACCGGGTCCTCTACATCCCATTTGGGTTAATTTTTCAAAATCTCCCAAACGTGAACATACATGAATTGTTTCGAACCAAATCGTTGTTCAAACTTGGTCTTCGCATTCTAGAGATGATCAACGTCATTTTCACTGCTTCTATGCCGCAAATGTTTGTAAACAGTGTTGAATTTTTGACAATCACCATTAATCCTAGTCCATTTACCTGTGAGCATATTTTTGCTACGAGGGTTACGGTCAGCCTGAAGGTTGAACATCTTCAAAATCTAGTTCCAAAAGAAATCATCGGAACGGTCATTTCTAATTTCTTTATCTTGCGAAACTTCTATCTAAATTTCCGCAAGCAACTTCTTTTCTTCCTTGCTCCACTTCCTATTCTTACGTGTACCTGGTTCCTCCATGTCATCTTTATCGTCCGGGTCCAAATCCATGACTTTTTTTGATATTTTTCCATCATTTTTTTCCTCGCAATTTGGCCGATTCACGGAATTGTGGTACTTTGAATTGTGAACCTGATGGTTGTGATTCAAATTATTGTTGTGGTTGAGATTGAGGAAATGTTGATAGTTGTGACGGGTTAAAAAACTGCTTAGGACATATGTGATAGTTTTGGTGTACAATTTGTGAAATAATTAATTGTCGTTCTAAAAAAAGTTAAATAAAACAACTGTTGTCGCTAAAATTTATTGCATAGGTTCCTCAATTTTTCATTGGAAAGCTCTTTGTCAACAACCTAAACACTTTTTATAATTATGAGAGCAAAAATTATACTCGCTTATTCTTATTTAAAATGTCTCAAAATAATTATTCTTTTTCTTTTTTATATAATAAAAAAAAAATTATTGTTGAATTATATTATTTGTGTAGATGAAAATTATACTGGTCTCACTTTTATTAAATTATGTGACTTTTGTTTCCTAAGAAAATTTTTGCAACGGGAAAGTATTAGTTTTTGTACAAAAATTGTCTCCGTAATACTGTTAGGCATGCATCGCAAAACGGATGTCATGATTTCAAAAACATTGTCGCGCACCCTTAATGATGTTTTTTGCGAGTTACTAATCTCTTCATTGTTTGTCGTGTGAACGGTTGTTGAAGGTCCGGGGATTTTATATTTTTAAATGTAACTGTTTTATTCATTTTCAAGATTAGTAACATTTTTTTTCTTTTTTTCAATGGTCTATGTAAAAACGACGCGGACACATAAAAAATTTGTTGCAGTACCGATCCACAAAACTTATAAAGAGAAATCTATTAATAAAATGAAATGATGCCATCATACATGCATGCCTGCATGCAGGAGCCTTCTAAATCTACTATTTAGAGTTGGAAAAAAAAGTTGCATCTATTACTTGAGGATGTGTTTGATGACTATATCATCGTTTACTCATTCCACATGACTTTTATAATGGGAGCGAGGTACCATATGGTGTAGCTAGTATGTTCAAACTCTTTTACTATAAAAGCATTACCAAGTTACGTATAATCTCACAAATCACTTACCAAGCATTGATCAAGAAATACAATTTTTCCTATCACTAATGGCATCCCGTTTCCTCTTAGTTGGTCTCTTGTTGGCGACATTTTCGCTTGTTGCTTTGGCTTCTGACCCTGGTCCTCTTCAGGACTTTTGTGTGGCCGATACAGATAGCAAAGGTAAAGGATTAATTTTCGATAACATTCATCCTCATATTCAAATATACTATACTTATATGTGCTTATAGTACTATTTGTGTTGTCACAGTACTAGTGAATGGTTTCGTTTGCAAAGATCCAAAGATGGTGAAAGCAGAAGATTTTACTTTCAGAGGATTAGACAAGATGGGAGATACAAATAATCCGGTTAGGTCTAATGTGACACAGGTAAATGTTAATCAGTTGCCAGGACTCAACACTTTCGGTATTTCTATGGTTCGTATTGACTATGCTCCATATGGTCAAAACGCCCCACACACTCACCCTCGAGCCACTGAAATCTTAGTTGTAATTGAAGGCAGCCTTTTAGTCGGTTTTGTCACATCTAACACTGACAACAAGCTCTTCACACAACGTCTTGAGAAGGGTGATGTTTTCGTGTTTCCAGAAGGTCTAATTCACTTTCAACAAAATGTTGGGCATGGCAATGCAGTTGCTATTGCAGCTTTGAGTAGTCAAAATCCGGGTGCTATTACAATTGCAAATGCCGTATTTGGATCCAACCCCAAAATCTCTGATGATATTCTTGCCAAGGCGTTTCAAGTTGACAAAGAAGTGATTGATAAAATTCAGTCAAATTTCTAAACATCTAGGTATATGGTTATCAATTAACCTCAGGATCTTTGGTTCAAGAATGTTCGTTTCATTTTATCTTGTTTCGCTATATCTATAAATAAGTGAATAAACTCTTCCCGACGGGATTGAGTATGTTGTTGTTCTACGTATAAATAATTAATGAATAAAGGAAATGTGTTATCGTCGTATAAATAATTAATGATTATAGGAAATGTGTTATCGTCGTTTACATTTTCATTTCCCAAAGTGTTGATAAGTAACATCATATATAAGCTGAAAACTACAGTATGCAATTTAGAAGGAATCATCCCCAGAACACTTGTTCCTTTTATTAGTTGTTACAGTTATGCATAATTAGCCCATATATAAATTGAAAACACCAAAAAATTAACTTGAATGAGACATTCACTTTAACCTTTTGACAGCGTGGACAAGTTTGTCTAATAACATGATTTACTTGATAACATACTTTTTAATAATACACACACTTTTAATTTTAGTATCTACATATATAGACATTAAAAAGTAATGTATAAGTTTTTGCATGTATATGAGTAATTATAAAATACATAGACGATGATTTATTGCTTTTGAAAGATTACGGGGTTCAAAAAGTCCTGTTGATTATCATTAACATTAACATAAAAGTATAACACTTATCTGTATAGAAATTCAACAACAATGTGTTTTAAAAGAGACTGAAAACACAACTATATAATGATCCAAATATAAATTATAGGTAATAAATATTGAAATATAATTGAAAAAAACATGTATAAAGTTAAAGAAAAATTCCATATTAACAAAAAATTAGGTAAACATAAAAATTTTAATTAAAATCGTCAAGAATAGACACATATAGATTCATTTAATAAAGATAAGGGATTATGTATGCGGAGGCAGTCCAACTATTAAACTTTTTTCCATCAGGCCACTTATTTATTAAAATTAACTTGTAGGCCGGACAAATCGGCGATCGGCACTTTCGACCATAGAGGGTCTCTTACAGTGCCGTAGGAATACTGAAATGATAGGAAAAAGGGAATTAGTTTTTGCGAATATTTTTCTGATAATTGTCCCGAAAAGGAACTTGTTTGACTCGCCCCGGAACTCGCCGCACTCGACATATCCGTTGACTTTTGTTTCTTTGAAGTTCAACTCTTTCTGGCGCCGTCGAGACGAGGTCGTTTGTCAAGGCCGAATATATCCTCGAGACATGAAATGTCAATCGGGTCCTCTGCATCCCATTTGGGATAATTTTTCAAAACCTCCCAAACGTAAACATACATGAATTGTTTCGAACCAAATCGTTGTTCAAAGTTGATCTTCGCATTCTAGAGATGATCAACGTCATTTTCACTGCTTCTATGCTGCAAATGTTTGTAAACAGTGTTGAATTTTTGACAATCACAATTAATCCTAGTCCATTTACCTGTGAGCATATTTTTGCTACGAGGGTTATGGTCAGTCTGAAAGTTGAACATCTTCAAAATCTAGTTCCAAAAGAAATCATCGGAACGGTCATTTCCAATTTCTTTATCTTGCGAAACTTCTATCCAAATTTCCGCAAGCAACTTCTCTTCTTCCTTGCTCCACTTCCTGTTCTTACGTGTACCTGGTTCCTCCATGTCATCTTCATCGTCCGCGTCCAAATCCACGACTTTTTTTTTTTTTTTTTGCCATCGTTTTTTTCCTCCCAATTTGGCTGATTAACGCGGTTGTGGTACTTTAAATTGTGAACCTGATGGTTGTGATTCAAATAGTTGTTGTGGTTGAGATTGAGGAAATGTTGATGGTTGTGACGGGTTAAAAAACTGTTTAGGACATATGTGATAGTTGTGATGTACAATTTGTTAGATAGTTAATTGTCGTTCTAAGAAAAGATAAATAAAAAAGCTGTTGTCGCTAAAATTTATTGCATAGGTTCCTCAATTTTTCATTGGAAAGCTCTTTGTCAACAACCTAACACTTTTTATAATTATGAGAGCAAAAATTATACTCGCTCATTCTTTTGTAAAATGTCTCAAAATAATTATTCTTTTTCTTTTTTATATAACAAAAAAAAATAATTTAGTGATGAAATATTTTATTTGTGTGTATAAAAATTATATTGGTCTCACTTTTATTAAATTATGTAACTTTTGTCTCCTAAGAAAAATTTTGAGACCGGAAAGTATTAGTTTTTGTACAAATTAAAAATTGTCCCCGTAATACTGTTAGGCATGCATCGCAAAACGGATGTCATGATTTCAAAAACATTGTCGCGCACCCTTAATGATGTTTTTGTTCGATTTACTAATCTCTGCATTGTTTGTCGTGTGAATGGTTGTTGAAGGTCCGGGGTTTTATATTTTTAAATGCAACTGTTTTATTCATTTTCAAGATTAGTAACAACATTTTTTTTCTTTTTTTAATGGTCTATGTAAAAACGACGCGGACAAATGAAAAATTTGTTGCAGTACCGATCCACAAAACTTATAAAGAGAAATCTATTAATAAAATGAAATGATGCCTTCATACATGCATGCCTGCATGCAGGAGCCTTCTAAATCCACAAAACTTATAGACGATGATTTATTGCTTTTGAAAGATTACGAGTACGTAAAGTCCTGTTGATTATAATTAACATTAACATAAAAGTATAACTAATCTGTATAGAAATTCAACAACAATATGTTTTAAAAGATATTGAAAACACAACTATATAATGACCAAATATAATTATAGGTAATAAATATTGAAATATAATTGAAAAATAAACATGTATAAAGTTAAAGAAAAATTCGATATTAACAAAATAAATCAGGCAAGCATAAAAAAATTAATTAATTTCGTCGAGAATAGACACATATTGATTCATTTAATAAAAATAATGGATTATGTATGCGGAGGCAATCCAACTGTTAAACTTTTTTCCTTTACGCCAACCATTTATTTAAATTAACTTATAGGCATCAAAATGTGTGTTTCTTTTCGTTTATACTGATCCCGTTCAATTTTCTGCCAGAAATTTGATAACTTGAAAAACAAAGCTTACTTTAACATATTAAAACAGCAAATATATAAATTCAAACATAAAACATTAGTTAATTTATCATAAATCGCTTTCGCCTAAATGAAGTTGCACTAATTAGATAATGTGAAAAACTATTATTTTACATTTCAGTAGTTATTTCTCTTGTTTTAATATATTAAGTTTAGTTTTATTCCCGCCGTTTCAAAGATTTTTGAGAGAAAAATATCCAAAATTTGTGTAAATGAAAGCAAACACACAAATAGATGGCCTATAAGTTAGTTTTGATAAATAAATAACTTAAGTTGGTTTTTACTGCTTGTCATGTACTTTTCTTTAATTTTATTTTATAACATATACTTCTTTTAACATTACAATTTTAATGTGATACAAAGTTACAAGCGTAACAATCCTGTATGTGTTTACTTATAGGACATAGTAAAACTTTGTGCATTTCTTAATAATGTGTAGATTAGAGTGTAATAAGCAAATAACACGTGTTTTTGATACGGTGGTTGAGTGGTATATGACATTGTTTTATATGTTGAAACATCTAGACCAGAGAGGTGCATGTATAGTAATAAATAAACATTCAACATGAGTCTTCAATCGTTGTCAACTCAAAAATAGGAAAAAAGGAAAATCTCCTGTCAAACTCATTTCATGACAATTTCTGAGTTGTTGACAAATCGTTGTCTTACTCCTCCCCTACGAATTTTAACGTATGGCAAGAGAGAATATGCTGGTTTGTTTTAGTACAGATTTCCTTTGTGGGCTATTTAGATAGTTTCTTAGCGGTAGTTAGGCAGTCTATTTTGAGGAGAGCCCAACTTATTGATTTGGTAAGCAACAATCAACTGTTTTGTTTACTTGTTCCGCTGTGTTGGTTTGTTGTAAATAATTTCATAACATTTTTCCAGAGTATTATTATTGCTCTATGGTGATAGACCATGACAACTATGTCGAGCTCTTGTCCGCAATGTTTTTGTGTGTGTCGAGCTTTTCTAAACAAATTGACCTCATCATATTTGTGGAATCAGGTTATGTATTTGAAGGTGAAACCATTTGGAAAAATCAATGCATTTTAGTTTTAGACAGAAATAATTTAACTATGTTTACTGTTTACTAAACAGTAGATATATTGTCCTTTTCTGAAAAACGTTATAATAAATACTCCCTCCGTCATAAAATAAATGTCCTGTTTTAACTTTTTGATGTCTTTCTTTTTTAATTTAATATTTTTGTTTGTGTTTTATAATACTTGATGAAAATTATACAAATTAAAATACGTTTAAAACTAATCTATCTATATATTTTGTATCAGGTAATATTGCTAGCGTATGGAGCCTTCAGCCCAACTGGCTAAAGCCCATACACTCGAAATGGGCCTACTAAGGCCAAAACCCATCACAACCTACATGAGAAGCAACTTCTCAGGACATGATGGAAGCCTGACAAACACAACAGAAGACCTATAACTCATTTGAGGACCGTTACAAGGCACTCAACACGTGTCATTACCTCATTCACATAAAGGTAGTGCTACGTACGAATATCACACTAGCATATAATAATCGTGAATGGATCATTTCATGCACCTGACAGAACCAAAGATATCACACCATGTGTTATTCTTGTTTCCTCCCTTGGAGGTCCACCACGTGGACCATCCTCAAGCATTGTTGGCGTTTAAGGGTGGCTAAGCTAAGTCAAGTGAATTCTAACACTCACACACGACTACACACACACAATAGTCACCTTGTGACCGTCACCCCAACTCTTTACTCCAGTCACTCCTTGGGGTCTTTACCGAATGCAGGAAACCAAACGAGTGACTATCCTCACCCCAATACATATCATACGTAAACATGGCGCCATTTGTGCTATACGTAACATAACGTTGGATGAAATTCTACCAACTCTTTCCTCTCAGATTCAGCAGCATTAAGAGCTACCTAAGACGAACTCTTAACTTGCTAAGCTTAACCTCAATTCCTGCCTCTTTTCCTTACGCTTGAGTAACGACAAGATCATTCTCCTCAACTGCTTGCTTGAGCGCTTGAGTCAAGAATGCTTTCTCAGCTTCCCAATGAGCCCTTTCAACATCAAACTCCTGCCTGGACTTGATTGCCCTTTCTTTTGCCTAGGACAAGGAAGCCTGCAAAATCTGAATTTGTTCCTTAGAAAAACTATTCACCTCGGCCCTCTGAAGCAACTTGGCATACTCAGAAATTAGATTGGTCACAGATCAATCCATGGCTAATTGAATCTCGTTTAAGGACCTAGGCCCACTAGTAGCCTATGAGAATGGAGGATGATCAAGCAAAGATAAGCACGTCGAGATGTCGACTCATCACAAACTTTCCATCGCAAGAACTCCTACCTGTAAGCTGGTCAACAAATAAATCAGCAAAACATGTTAGAAAAACAAAAGCATCATATAGAATGTGCAAACCAGGAGCAGAGAAGGGATACAGGAGAGCCACACTTAACTGCTTTCAAGCGGATTCTCAAATATGTTAAGGGACTTTTGATTTTGGTCTTCAGTTGTATGCCTCTTCCATTGCATCTCTTGTTGCATACTTAGATGTTGGTTGGGCAGGTTGCCCTTCTACACGCCGTTCAACTTAATGTTATTGTGTTTTCTTAGGTGATAATTAATTATCATGGTCCTCCAAGCATCAAAATACTCTTTCTCGCTCTAGTATTCAAGTTGAATACAAGGGTGTTGCTAATGCATTTGCTAAGACCGTCTGGCTTTGTAATTTGCTTAGTGAGTTTGTTTGTGACATGGTTACTGCTTGGATAGTAAGAGATTTTCATGTTGCTTCTCGTTATTAGTATGTAGACATCTTTACAAACGGTTGCCTTCGGCACTGTTTGAGAAGTTTTGATCCGGTCTGAGCGTTCGATTTTCTCCCACTCCAACTGCGGGAGAGTATTAGTCGATATTATTATGAACCCGCTTATGTATTTTTCTAGGCCAAGCCTATTGCTATTGGTTCTACATTTATCCTTTGTAACTATAAATACTGATTATGATGTTTACTGTGATTAAGGGAAAATAACTTTCCTATAGTTTTAAGTTAGTCATGGAAGTCAAACATTTCTTTCAAATGTATCGGCTTATAAAACATACATCTAATTTGGACATGTTTGTTTGCACTTATAACATGTACAAGTGATATCTACATCTACAAACATGTAATGAAAGTCATAAACAATTTTCTCCAATGTGAATAAGCTAAAAAGACTTTATCTTATTTGTCATGTCATCATGCAACAAATTTCAACCAATATGTGTCGTATCTTATTTATTAGTTGTTGAAAACCTAACTAGTTGAATTTGGAGTGTTTTTAGAATTCGAAATTCTTCAATTTTTTCATTGAAAAGTTCTTCTCAACAACCTATACACTTCTATAATTATAACAACAAAAATTATTATAATTTTGGTATTTTATAAATGTCACAATTTGTCCCCGTAAGTTAGGGTTTAGGAATGCATCGTAAAGCAAATGCCATGAGTTCAAATCCTTTAACTTGTCCCCTTAATCATGTCATTACACGATTTACTTATCTCTCTAATATTGTTCGTGTGACACGTTGAGGATCGAAGACTTTTTTTTTTTTTTTTTTTTTTTTTTAAGTGTAACCGTTTTATTTATATTCATAATTGCGAACAACCTGATTTTTTTGATGATCTATGTAGAAAAGGCATGGACACATGAGAAAATTGTTGAAGTAACGTTCCACAAAACTTAATAAAAAAAGAGAGAGAAATCTATAAATAAAACAAGGTATTCGCTCCCGCCGCGTTGCGGCGGGTACTTTTGATAAATCGAATATGGATTAATCAGATTCTTGACTCTGGAAAAGAACTTGAGCTGTAAGCATCAAGGTCAAACCTTCAGGGGGAGAGTGAACGGATGTCTTTGTGTGGAGGTGTTGGCTCTTATAGTTTTAAAAAAATTTAGGATAATTTTTAAAGTTATTTGATAGGTTAAAGAAGCATTTTGAAAGTTCTTTTTACTTAAAAACTATATATATTAAACTTCAACAGTTTTTATAAAACCGAACGTACGTAAAAAAACATATCAATATTGGGCTTGTTTTGTTCGTTATCGAGAGTGTTTTTTTTTTTTTTTTTTTTTTTTTTTTTTTTTTTTAATTCAAGAAACCGCTAAATATCTGTTAGATATTTGGCAAACAAAGTTTGTTATATAAAAAAGTCGTAAATATTAAGATGTCCAAGGTATGTTTTGTAAGTTTTCTTTTTTTTTTACTAATAAAATTTATTGTTTTTAATTTGAAAATTTTTTACTAATAAAATTTAAGGGTAGGTTAAAAGTACTTAAAACATATGCTGGTATTGGCTACATATTACACTTGTGACAGCGATTTATGAGTCAATTGACACATGTTTCGTCGTAAACCAAAGAGAGCTTAATGGGCTGAAATTAGCCCAACATCGGGCCATTAAAATTTCGGAATATTCAATTGGAGCCGTTTGAAGCCGAGAATATTTAATTTGAGCCATTTGCACGCCCCTTAATATATACGGAGTATATAAATGAAATGATGCCGTCATACATTCGTACATGCATGCCTGCATGCATGAACTTTCTAAATCTAATTTAGAGTAGACGAAAAAAAGTTGTATCTATTATTTGAGGATGTGTTTGATGACTATATCATCGTTTACTTGTTCCACATAATTTTTAGAATTGGAGCGAGACACTATATGGCTGCTTGTATGTTCAACACTTTTACTATAAAAGCATTACCAAGATACGTATAATCTCACAAGTCACTTGGATTAATTATATTGCGTGCATGAATTTAGGATAAAGAAGTTCAAAACCACATTGCATTTCAAGAGTAAAGACCACATAAATTTAGGAGAAAGAAGTTTCAAAACCACCGCATTTTCATAAAGAGTATTGTTATTTAGTTCTAAAACACATGCCTAAATAACATAATGCATAAATCATTTATACAGTTGTACCATGTATTTTCTCTCTCAAAATCCCACAAATTAGTTTTTCAGATCAACCAATCAAATCATTAGATATATAATTAGAGGAAATGATTTAGTGAGAACAATTATTTAAATAAAAATAGTGTGAAGAAATTGTAGCTACATATTTCAAATAAGGAGAAAGACATAATGGAGAGATGCATATGTTTTTGTAGATGCATATTAGATTTGTCGCTTCTTCTTATTGTTCTCATTTTAATTATATTTCTCATTTGATTCTAATTCTTCTCATTAGATCATTTCCCAATAAGTAGGCATAATTATATGGCGAAAAATCATTTCTCTTTAAAAAAATACATGAATTTTGGAGAAAGAATTTAGGAGATCGAAAAAAGTTTCAACCAATAGCTTTTTTCAAGAGCAAAGACCAAGTTCTAAGAGGTGCTGATTCAATCTATGATTTCCGCAACGTCCATTTGATGAAGTTCCCATTCCTTGAGTCTGGACAAGCTGTTTTACCGAGTCATGGACGTAAACAAATTAATATCGTGATACTATACCAATTCTACAAATATGTAAATAAATACGTAAATTAAAGTGTAAGCAAATAACATATGTGATAATTTTGTTACAGTGGTAAGACATTAGTTTATATGTTGAAACATCTAGACCAGAGAGGTGTATAGTATTAATAAACATTCAACATGAGTCTACAATCGTTGTCAGCTTAAAAATAGAAAAAAGGGAAAAACGATAGTCAAACTCATTTGATGACAATTTCTTTGAGTTGTTGTTGACAAATTGTTGTCGTACTCCTTCCCTACGATTTCTAACGTATAGCAAGAGAGAATATGCTGGTTTGTTATAGCACAGATTACCTTTGTGATCAATTTAGATAGTTTCTTAGCGGTAGTTAGGCTGTCTATTTTGAGGAGAGCCCAACTTATTGATTTGGTAAAACAACAGTCAACTACTCTTCTTTGTTTGATGTGAATAATTTCATAACATTTTCCCAGAGTATTATTATTGCTCTGTGGTGATACATCATGACAACTATATCGAGCTCTTATCCGTAATGTTTTTGTGTGTGTCGAAATTTTCTAAACAACTCGACCTCACCATATTTATCGAATCAGGTCATGTATTTGAATGCGAAACCTTTGGAAAAATCAATAAATTTTAGTTTCAGACAGAAATAATTTACATATGTTTAGAGGCAAGGGTACCATAACTTGAGTTGAAAAATAACTCAGCGCCACGTCAGCTTAACACCAAATAACACAACACCAAAAAACACCGGGAGATCATAATAACCAATAACTCAACTTTTTCAAATTCTACCCTCAACAATTTCTTACATTAAATATTCAAACCTATATTATTAAATATATATCCCGCTCATATTTGAATTTGAATTTTAAATATATCCCGCTCCTATTTGAATTTGAATTTCAAATATAATCCGCTCCTATTGTTTTAAACGGCTATATTTAGCATATCAATTTACAAAATATTTTCAAACTTCAAACATTTGAAAATGAATAATCGTTGGTCAGTAGAAGAAGAAATTTTGCTAGCTCAAGTTTGGGTTGCAGATCATGAAGATCCTGTCATCCACAATGCATAGTCTTTTTGGAACCGGGTTGTTATCATTTTCAACAATCTTTCTGATGGTGTCAATCGTAACAAAGATATGGTCATGAGTAAATGGAGCAGACTCAACTGTGAATGTGTTGTATTGAATGGTATTTACCGACAGTTGCTGCAAACAACCGGGGACGATCACACTGTTTGTCTCACGAATGCAATGAGAAATTTTAAAGACCGCTATGGTGGGAAAAACTTCAAATATGTTCAAGCTTTGGAGGTTTTGAGAACCCACCCCACATGGGCCGAATAAATCTGTCATTTGTGTTGTATGTCTTTTTCGTATCGTATCTATTATTTATGTTGTATGTGTTGTTTTCATATTGTATTGTAATGTTTTCTTAAGGAATTGAATTTATTTAAAAGAAACACACTTAACAGAAATACTTAAACGTTACATAAACATTACATAATCATAAATTAAAAACGATACTAAATTAAAACATCACATAAACCTAACTTCAGCTGTAGTCCGGGTGATCTCAGGTTTGAGAGTTGTTTGAGTTATAACCGTCGTCGTAAGGATCAAAGCTCGCCAACCTCTCTGCTTCTAACTCAGCTTCCATCCTACTCAGCTCACGCTCTTTGTCAGAGTTCCAGCCACTATCATCAACAACTCTTGGTACAGATGAGCTTGATGCACCTTTCTGTTGTTGTTGCTCAACCATAGCAGCTTCCGCATTTTCTTCATAACTCCAACGAATCTTCTTTGATTTTTGGGCATGTATCTGACTCACACAGCCCCTCAATTTCTCAACAACGGCATGATCTTTGCAAAATTCATCGTACAAAAACTGGTTAATCACAAATTTTCTGTCGTCAGAGATGTGATTGCACTCTGAGTATTGTGTTCTCAATTGTTGTTTGAGTGCCTTTGTGAGCTCAAACATGTTAATAACTTCGAGAATAGCCTCTTGGCGAGCCGTGTCATCTATCTTGCCTGTTTTCTGACATATTCTTGATGTTGTTCGACGGTATGAGGGAGGTTGTTGCAAGCCATTGTTTTTTGTTTTATTATTATTATTATTATTTTTGAGTGAATAACATAAGTTTTGTGGTATTTATAATGGTTTAAAAAAGTTTTATTTTGAAAAATTTATAACCGTTCGAATATAAAACGGTAACTTGCAAATTTTTATTTTATTTTTTTTCCAAACCAACGGCTAGTAGTTTTGGGGGGGTGGTTTGTATTTTATTTTATTTTTTTTTACACAACAACACGTTACAACGCAAGTTGGTATACCAACTTACGTTGAAACGCAAGCCCAACGCAACAAGCTAGGAAATGGTGGTAACGTGTTAACGTGAGTTGTGAGCATGCCACATCAGAATAACGCAAAGGGATCACTACAAAAATGGGATCGATTTGGGTCGACAATGTCGACCCAAACGCTGAAGTGGGGTCGTACCAAACGATTTGGGTCGACAATCTCGACCCTTTTTGGTTGTACCAATTTCCCCGTCCCAAAAACGTTTGGGTCGACATTTTTAAAACCAATGGCACGACACCCACTAACCAGTCAAACAATGAATATTACGTTTGGAACGACATTGTCGTTCCAAATCTCTATTTGTTTTTTAGCAAATCATTTATGTAAATACATGAAATATATTGGAAAATGACCAATGGAACGACAATGTCGTTCCAAAATTTGATTTATTTTAAATGTTTTACTAATTTAAATACTAAAAATATTTTGGTAAATGCCCGATGGAACGACAATGTCGTTCCAAAACTTGATATATTTTCCGTTTTTTGTTATTTAAATACTAAAAATATTTTGGAAAATACCCAATGGAACGACATTGTCGTTCCAAAGTTTTTAAATATTTAAACATTTTACCAACTGGAACGATTTTTCCTTGTAATTTTGGGACGACATTGTCGTCCCATTTTGTGAAGTATGCAAAAAAAAAATGCAGCAGCAGCCTGCATTTCCAGGGTTTTTCCGGAATATTTTCCGGAAAAAACCTACCATTACACAAGCTGTAAATCAACCAATATCCGCAATACCAATTCGGCAATATGATACAATACCAAATTACTCATCTATGACTTAAATTCGACAAATACGATACAAATTAAACTAACAAATACGAACTTTATACAAAAACAAACCAAGATTCGGCAATATATAGATTCTAGTATTACATAACTAATAACAAATAGGATACAAATTAAACTACGCCTACGCCTACTCCTCCTCCTCCGATTCCTCCCCCTCCTCCTCCTCCCCCTCCTCCTCACTACCACTATCATTAAAATTCTCGGGAATGTGGCTCATATGAGGATTAGTTTGTCGTATATATTGGTTAAGGTCGGGTGTCGGGTCGGAATAATTAAAATTATGATCCGGGTTAGAACTAGTACCCGGGCATGTAGTAGAGTTATGAAAGACGGGAAGATAACAATTTTCGAAGGAATTAGGGCTCGGAAATGGGGGAAATGGGGGATTTTGTGGTAATCCTGAAAAGTCAACAGGAAACGGATTACCTGAGCTGCTGTTGTTGTTGTAGTGGCTGACAAACTGGCCAAACATAGATTCGAAGTTGGCTTGTCGAGACTGAATCTGTTGCTGCTGAAGTAGGAGTATTTCATTTTGCCTCCTCAACAATTCATTCTCTTGTTCCTTTTGTCTTAAGACCGCCGAAATAGCCTCAGTAGCATTGTTTTGTTGAAGCGGATAATGAGAGTACCTCGATGAAGCTTTGCCGCTACCCGGCATTAGCCTGCCAACGCCCTTATAATTTTGCCGGTTGTTACTGTGGGCTGTCTTATCGAGTACTTGCTTCTCAGTCATTAACGGGGCCGTACCGGCTTTAACTTGTTGCCACAACTCCTTCATCGCCAACTGTGTAAGTCAATATATATATATATATATATATATATATATATATATATATATATATATATATATATATATATATATATATATATATATATATATATATATATTTTAACTTACCTCTTTTTAACATATATATATATATATATATATATATATATATATATATATATATATATATATATATATATATACACGTTAACCAAAAAAAAAGAGGTAAGTTAAAAAAAACAAGTAACTTGATATTAATTACGCATGTTAGGAGATAAATTACTTACATAAGCCTTCTCGTTTTCTTCACTTGTAAAGACGCCATCTTTTCTTGTATGGCCTATCCTATACGTCTCCACGAGTTCTTCAGTCTGCCCGTTCTTCGCAACCCGCTATACATACAACATAAAATAAATTAATAACGAGTTATATATAAACATTATATAGACATTTGAAAATCAAAAAATTATAATGAGTCTTACGCGCTCCGTTCGTCCTTGTACGAACGACTTCCTCCCTTGGTGGCTTTTAGCAGTGTTCTTTGCCCGGTTTTCTGCATTTTTTGCAGATCTCGCCATTCGTCTCGGATCAGAAAACCAGTTGACCAACGACTCCCACTCCGCTTGGCTTCTGCTACCCCACACTGTCGACGGCGGCGGATTTTGCTTTGCCGTCTCGGGTGTCGGTTGTGTGTCAAAGTATGCGGTTTTTATCCTGTTTCTATGCTTGCGCCATAGTAACCGCAGCTGAAGCCCAATCCCAGTACTTATCCGTTCCCCAACCGTGTAGACATTCTGCCCAACCCTTATATTGTCCTTCCTGTTTAACCAAGGCGTGAGCTCGAAATAAGTCTGCAAATAAATATACACATTTAAATAAACAAACAATTTAAATATAGCACGCATATCTAAACGGTCGATAATGATAAGAATACAAATATAATAAACAATTAATACCTCGAGTGCGGGAAATATGTGAGCCATAAACGGCTCCGGAATCTGCTCCCAGTGCTCGCAGTCAAAGGGAAGTGGACTAACTAGTTCCCCCAAAAGACTACTGAACTGCGGTGCCCACGTGCCCATAGCTGTAAAGGTACCTAGATCATCAACGTCAAAGCCGATGGGCAAAGGCCGATTACCGTTCGATTTGAACGCACTCCTTATGACCCGATTTGAGGGCACACTCGAAACCGAAGCTACAAATATAAGTTACTGAGTCGTGAGAATACAAGTAAAAAAATTTAGTTTTATCAATAAAAAACTTCAAATAAAAATCACAATTTCTTACCGAAACAGTAGCCCGGCGTAGTAAAATAGGGTCGGTGTGGTGGTGGTGGATCACCACCGGCATCCCCGCCGTGTGCTTGGGGACCTACACACGCCATCTGTAAAATTATAAGTACAGGAACACACAAGTTTAACAATACAATATCATTCCAATAACAAATACATTACTAATTAAATTACATACTAATAAACAAAAACAAAATATGGAAATAAAGAAAACATACTAGATGTCACAGTTGGTACACGGCTCAAAGAGAAGAAGAAAGGAAGAAAGATAGAGAGGTGGTGCTTTTGCGATGGTCCTACACAAACATACATTTCATAAAAAAAATTACAATTCACATAAGTTTAACAATTATACTAACCAAATTACAATATCATAAGAGTAATTAAATTATATACCTAGTTCGCAGCTAAAATAGAGGAAGAGAAGAAAAGAGAAAAAGAGGAAAAGAGGTGTTGTCCCGGCTCTCCCGGCTGTCCTGGCTAACCAAAAACATACAAAAAAAAAAAAAAAAAAAAAATGAAAAAAAAAAACCAACCTAAATTAATACCAACTTCATTTTAGCACATCAATACTTGTAAACTTTACTACAATGTCTAACAAAACACAAGCTAAATTAATACCGGCTGTCCATAACTTTTGAGGACGACATTGTCGTACCAAAAAAACACTTTAATACAATAAAAAAAAACACAAGCTAGAGGTGGTCCATAACTTTGTCCCGGCTGTCCATAAATTTTGAGGACGACATTGTCGTACCAAAACACTTTAACACAATAAAAAAAACATACCTTTAAATTAACAACAATAAAAAAAAAATAAAAAAAAATAAAAAAAAAAAAAAAAACATACCTTTGACGGCGGTACTGCTGTTGCCGTGGTGGTTCACGGTGGTGGTGCTGCTGCTGCCATCTAACGCCACCACAAACACAACACAAAATAGAAACAAAGATTATCAAACCTAGGAATATCAATAACAAAACTAATTAACAAAATGAAATTAACAAAAAATTCATACCTTTACACAAACCAAATTAACAAAAATTAAACAAATTGTGCACAGTGGTGCGTGTGTAATTGGTGTTTTGAGGTGATTGTGGTGTCGAATGTGGTATTAATTTGATTGTGTTGGTGTAGAATCGAAGAAGATGAAGATGGTCCGATATGATGTGGGTTTTTTTTTTTTTTTTTTTTCGCTTCTGATAGAATAGATGGTTTGACTCCTGGGTTTATCAATTATTAAGCCCTTTGGGTCGACATTGTCGTACCAAAGGGAATAAGTTTTTTTCTTTTTTTTTTGCTTTTTTAATTTTGGAACGACAATGTCGTTCCAAATATTGTGGCGGGATAAATTAATTCACGGCGCGGGTACCTTAAATTTTGGTGAAAATTTTGGTGAAAAATTTTGGAACGACATTGTCGTTCCTTATGGATTTTTTTTTTTCATTTATCTATTACATACTAAAAATGATTTTAATTATTTAATTCATACTAAATAAATTAAAAATGATTTAAATTATTTAATTAATACTAAATAAATAAATAATGATTTAAATTAATTAAAAAAAATATTTAAATAAATTAAAATTATTTAAATAGATGTTGTAATCTTGTTTTGAATTATTTAATTAATACTAAATAAATACCAAAAACGAGACAATCTTTTTTTTAATAAAAAATATTTAAAATTATTTAATTTAATTTAAAATTAAATCCAATAATCTATGCATAACGTGTTAAACGGATGAGTCGAGTTATTATGACTATGCATAACATGTCAAGCGGATGAGTCGAGTTGTTATGACATGCATAACATGTTTAGCGGATGAGTCGAGTTGTTATGGATATCCATATATAACAAGTTTAACGGATGAGTCGAGTTGTTATGACATGCATAACATGTTTAGCGGATGAGTCGAGTTGTTATGGATATGCATATATAACAAGTTTAACGGATGAGTCTAGTTGTTATGGATATGCATAACATGCTAAACGGATGAGTCGAGTTGTTACGGATATGCATAACACGTTAAACGGATATGCATAACATGTTTAACGGATGAGTCGAGTTGTTACGGATATGCATAACACTTGGCCCATAGTTAGGAGTTGCATCTTTCAAACTAGAACAAGATAAGCTGGAACTTTGTTGTTGAGCACGAGTTCCATAATTGCTCGGCTCATTCGTTTAACATCTTGTGTACAACCATATCATCTCGGCTCATTCGTTAATAAACTGCTTTACGCATGGTGAGCAATTATGGAACTCGTGCTCAACAACAAAGTTCCAGCTTATCTTGTTCTAGTTTGAAAGATGCAACTCCTAACTATGGGCCAAGTGTTATGCATATCCGTAACAACTCGACTCATCCGTTAACGAATGAGCCGAGATGATATGGTTGTACACAAGATGTTTCGTTTAATCTGGTTCGTTTGCTTGTCGAGTTGTTTAGTTTGAGTCTGTATGAAAATGTATCTGGTTTACAACTCTTGTGTGGACATCAATTTTCACAACAACAACATTTTATTAAACAACAACAACAATAATACAACAAACAACAAACAACAACAATAACACAAGAAACAACAAACAACAAGAGTAACACAAGAAACAACAAACAACAACAACAACAGCAACATCAACAACAACAACATTACATACGAAGATTTTCCATGTCACCTAACAGGTCACGGAGTATTGCATCCGATTGACATGCGTGGTCATTGTTGTCGGGATTCGTTGCCATTGCAAGTCTTGCCTCGAGCAACCTGACTTTTGTCTCTAGCACCTGTTTTTGTGCCTCCAGCATATTTATCCTAAGATCTTTTTCATGGCTTTGTGCACCCAGAACCGTGAGATGTTGAAGCAGAATGAATTACTTGTAATTGTTCATCAAATTCACTCTTCCACATAAAATATCCACATCCATGACCTTTCTCTCTTGGCTTCGAAAGAGGACATGCATAATACTCCCATCCAAATGTATCTTTTTGATGTGATGTTCTTTGTTTTATATTTCCTGCTCCACAAGTACACATAAAAGGATTATATCGCTGCATCTGGTTGACAGTGTATGTTTGTAGTTGTGTGTGGTAGAATCGTGATCAGGGTGGCCCGATCTACAAGTTGAGTTGATAAAAGGTGGTGGCCAGAAAAAGATTCCGGCGGCCGGAATCTGCTGGTGTCGTCGGAAAACAGAAACTGTTAGAGAGTGTGTGTGAGATGATATGGGTTAGATGAGTGTGTGTGAGATGGGTTAGATGAGTGTGTGTGTGAGATGATATGGGTTAGATGAGTGTGTGTGAGTTTATATAGTGAGGATAAGTTGTTAGGTGGGAATACCACATCATCTCGTGTAATACCACATCATCTCAACTCTTTCGTTTAACATCTCGTGTAATACGACATCATCTCGACTCGTTCGTTTAACATCTTGTGTATAACCATAGCATCTCGACTCGTTCGTTTAACATCTCGTGTAATACCACATCATCTCGACTCGTTCGTTTAACATCTCGTGTAATACCACATTATCTCGACTTGTTCGTTTAACATCTCGTGTATAACCATAGCATCTCGACTCCTTCGTTTAACATCTCGTGTATAACCATACCATTATTGGATTTAATTTTAAATTAAATTAAATATTTTTTATTAAATAAAAGATTGTCTCGTTTTTGGTATTTATTTAGTATTAATTAAATAATTCAAAACAAGATTACAGTTCTCTCATCCACGGGTCGTCCCATTTTGTTCATAAAAATTTAGTAGGTATAGCAGAACACAGTTCTCTCATCCACGGGTCGTTTTTTTTTTTTTTTTTTTTTTTTTTTTTTTTTTTTATTCTAATTAGGCAAGATTGTCTCGTTTTTGGACGCGATTTATTTTTTATTTATTTAGTATTAATTAAATAATTCAAAACAAGATTACAACATTTATTTAAATAATTTTAATTTATTTATATATTTTTTTTACTTAATTTAAATCATTATTTATTTATTTAGTATTAATTAAATAATTTAAATCATTTTTAATTTATTTAGTATTAATTAAATAATTAAAATCATTTTTAGTATACAAAAGATAAATTAAAAAAAAAAACCCCCAGAAGGAACGACAATGTCGTCCCTTTGGTAATTAAATAATTAAAATCATTTTTAGTATACAAAAGATAAATTAAAAAAAAAAAAAAAAAAAAAAAAAAAAACCCAGAAGGAACGACAATGTCGTTCCTTTGGTAATTAAATAATTAAAATCATTATTAGTATACAAAAGATAAATTTAAAAAAAAAAAAAAAAAAAAAAAAAAAAAAAAAAAAAACCCAGAAGGAACGACAATGTCGTTCCTTTGGTTTTTATGTAAATTAAAATTGATTTTTAAACCATTGGCACGACATTGTCGTTCCTTTGGTTTTTATGTAAAATAAAATTGATTTTTAAACCATTGGCACGACATTGTCGTTCCAAAATGTGTGGGCCCAAAATATTCGCGTTGACTGCTATATTTGTTGAAGAAAGTGGGACCCTTTGTCCATTTGGGACAACATATGTCGTCCCATATTTTTGCCCCGTCCTAAAGGTGCTCATTTGGTGTAGTGGATGCATTATGGCTCCGTTTGCTCTTACTATTCACTAGACATTTGATATTTGTCCTCTTTTCCTGAAAAATGTTTTAATAAATACTCCATCAGTCCAAAATAAATGTCCTGTTTTGATTTTTTGAAATATTTCTTTTTCAATTTTGCTTTTAAATATTTTTCTTTGTGTTATATAATACTTATGACATTAGTCTCCGTGATCAGCTTAGATAGGTTGTTTAATTAGTTCATTTGATTTTGCATAAGTATGACATGTTATATCTTTTGCTATGTTATGTATTAAGTAATGTAGGTGGTTTTAGTTTGCCTTTTTGGGCTGAGAGTTGTGGGACTCACCCACATCCCTTATACTTAATTGTTTTTTGGAGAAATAATATTTTACTAGGGGTAATCCTTTATCCCAAAAATATTTTTGGGTAAAAGGTCAAAGACCTGGTAAATATATTACGCAAAAAAACGTTTAAGTACAAAGGATATGGGTGAGTCCCATATCTCAGCCCATTACATAGGCGAAAAAACTTACATAATAAGATACTTCCTATTCTCTAAACAAGAAAATAAACCACTACTCAAAATATAACATTAGACTCCTATGAAAACAAAGTTACTTCCTACCAAGGCCTTGGAGCTGGATATCATACGTGCCATAAAAAGCATCCAAATTCCCTGAAAGATCGTATACCTGATCCGCATAGTCATCATAATCATAGTCATCATAATCTTCTTCACGATCATGACCACCACCAAATAGGTTCATTGACTTATCAAAAGTATTCACAACCTCCTCTTCATCACTATCAGAATCAATAATCTCTCCCACCTTAGAGAATGGGTTAGCCCTTTTAGTAGAAGAAGTAGACGGAGAATCCTTTTTATTACCCGGATAAACAACCTTTTTAATAGGATTACCATCATCATCCACAAGAGTAGCTTTCCCATCAATAATTAGATTTTCAAGCTCCCCAATTTTCTCATCAATAGGGGTAGGACCAACCTCATAAGCTTCCATTGAATCACTCACAAGCGGTTCTTGTGATGAATTACCACTCATTTCTCCCATTGTACCACCAATATCCACATCCATATTCACTTCTTTAGTAGGAATACCAAAGTCATCAGTATCGTCCATTTTAAGGGCATCAAACTGATTGGATGTAGTAACCTTCGTTCCACTCGTACTAGGCACAACAGCAGCCTTTTTCTTAGCGACATCCACTTTCTTAGGTTCAGAAGGAGGCTTTTTGGGTTGATATTGGAACTTCTTACCCACAACAGGTTTCGTAAACCCTTCTTGACCCAGAGTAGTTGGACCACCTTGCTTACCCTTCTTCTTGTTGTTGGCAGTTTGGAAACCATCATTAACATTCTTAGTAGGCTGAATAGGGGTAAGATAGATTTTGGACAATCAACGAGAGCATGACCAAAGATCTTACAAGTATCACAACGGGGTGGTTTCCACTCGTATTCAACCCGTATCTTCTCAATAGTCGTACCCGACCCATTAAGTAGGGGTATTTCAACAGTTAGGCTGTCCCTAAGTACCTCATCCGCCTTAACTTCAATCAAGCACCTAACAAAACTACTGCGGCCCCACGAGTCCTTGCACATTTGCCTAGTATAAGCATCTATCATTTTCGGTGTACCAATCAATGTAGCAAGAAGACTAAGACCATCATCAGAAAACATAGCAAGAGGAACATCATGAAATTTAACCCACACCGGAATGTTGGTCAAATCTTCTTTAAGTAAGTTGGTATTCCAATGAAAATATAATTTTAAAACCCAATCCATCCATATATTGTAAGAACCCAATGTATCAATATTATGCACACATATATGGATTGTCTTATAAAGAACTTGAGAGAGAAAGTAGATAGAGAGAAGGTGGAACCAAAAGATATGTTTTTGATTCATTACACACACAAAATAATGAATCCGTACCTCTCATCAACTAGGAGAGGGATTATATAGTTACTAGATGCAACGTTGGACTCTTAATGGGCTTGGCCCATTTGGCGTTTACTTGTTACTAACTAGTTTACAAAATAAGCCCGATTACAAAAAATATCGCCACTTCTAATCCTAAAGTCTCTCCCTATGGGGTGATCATACAATTAATTATTTTGTGGATAATCTGTAACACTGGTACCTCGCCTTTGATCCCTACCACCAATAGATCCTTCGATCCGCTTCATCTGCTTGCGGAATTGAATTCGCTTTTCAACCTTATCCTTGATCTTCTCGAGCTTGACCACTTGAGTTGCCAGCATCGGCGGTTGTACATTATGATGTCTGTTTTCGAGCAGTATAGCCTTAATCCCTTCATAAACGCGCTTGAGTGTACTTACGCATAACTTGTAAATCTCTTCAGCAACAATGAAACGTTTGTGCCCCTTGTTGTTGAAATAAACAACCTTGACTTTTAGTTTGGTGATGAGCGTGTACAACACTATATCTTACATATCTGGGATTTCCATCATCGGCTTTGTAAGGTTAAGTCGATACTGATAGCTTTCAATACCGAGCTGGAAGTCATTTACCCTTTCTTCAATTGCCTGACTTCTCATGATACGTACAAGTGGGTGAATGAATTCTTTTTGAAGCTTATGTGTCCTCATAGTGAAGTTGTTGTCTTTTAACGTACAAGTCTTCGAGATCATTCATGTTCATATTCAGGAAGTCAGCTTCAGTATCTCATAGATGTTGTCATCTTCTCCCGGAATCGTAATTTTCTTCACATATTTCCAACCATATTGCTCTTCTATTTCAAGGTCAAAGATTTGTTTGATGGCGAATTATGAGTAGACATATTCCTTTGAACGTCCAGTGAGATGCTTTAGCAAATAAAGATCTCTTTTCCGATTCTGCCAGTTTTCCACATTGTAGTAAGCCATGTGAAAGAACTTCCTTATCTCTCTAGCCCTGTACTTAGCCACGAATGTCGGATGTTCTTCAAGATCATCTTCATCAAAGTCTATGGATTTCAAGTTTCTTTCCAAAGATGGCTTCAAGTCCCATTGGGCTTTTCTTCTTTTCTAAGGTAAATAGGTCGAAATTGTTGTAAGAGACAGCTTGATCACGAGGACGGCTTGGGGGACCGTATACAGGTAGTTCTTCTCTTTCGGTGTAGGAAAATAAAGTGTTGAGGCAGATTTCCAGATTGAAGTTCTCCGACGCTTGATTTTCCCAAAAAGTGTCTTTTGTATTCATCATATCGTTCAGGTTCTTTTCTATGAACTATCTTTCTGCACCGGTTCTAGGATCTTTGAAGTATTTATCCATGAACTCCAACCTTGCCTCCTGAATTCGTTCTTGTTCCCTAATCAAGTTGTCTTGTTTCCCGAAAGTGCTTATGAAAACCATCAAAAAAGATTCTGATGCCCCGTACGGATCAATCTCTCCAACAATATTCCCTTCTTCTAACTCTAGCTCTTTACGGTAGTTAGCATCATAAACCCAATCTGTATCATCACTCAGATCAATCACTTCAGCAAGAACCACTTTGCCGTTTTCTTCGGCAAACTCAAAAACTATAGTCTCTTTTCCTTTACTTGCCACTTCACCCTTATCAACTCCCCTATCTCCAAAATCATACAATTCATCTGTAGACATATACGACACTGGATCTTCATCAACAACCCCAACACTTGTGCTTTGTTGGTGCTGTGATTGAATTTGGCTTGTTTTAAGAACTCGAAATTCTTCAAATTTTTCATTGAAAAGCTCTTCTCCACAACCTATACACTTTCTATAATTATAAGAATAAAAATTATTATAATTTTGGTATCTGTTTATAAATGTCACAATTTGTCCCCGTAATATAGTTAGGAATGCAGCGTAAAGCGGATGCCATGAGTTTAAATCCTTTTCACGTGTCCCTTTAATCATGTTATTACATGATTTATCTATCTCTCCAATGTTGGTCGTGTGACCGGGTCGTTAAGGACCGAAGACTTTTTTTTTTTAAGTGTAGCCGTTTTATTTATTTTCATAATTGTGAACAACATGATTTTTTTTATGATCTATGTAGAAAAGGAGTGGGCACATGAGAAATTTGTTGCGGTGACGTTCCACAAAAGTTAATCAAAGAGAAATCTATAAATAAAATGAAATGATGAAATGTGTTTTGATATAGCGTTAATTTTTGAAAAAAACTTTATTATATTATGGTTCTAACAAAAAATTATGCACCTTGGTCCCGGTTCCGTCCTTGTACATGCATGAGCCTTCTAAATCTAATTTAGAGTAGAAGAAAAAAAGTTGTATCTATTATTTGAGGATGTCTTTGATGACTATATCATCGTTTACTTGTTCCACGTGATTTTTTTTTTTATTGGAGGGAGACACCATGTGTTGCTTCTTTGTTCAAACTCCTTTACTATAAAAGCATTACCAAGTTACATATAATCTCACAAGTCACTTGAGCTACGAGTATTGATCAAGAAATACGTTTTTGCCTATCCCTAATGGCATCCCGTTTCCTTTTAGTTGGTCTCTTGTTGGCAACATGTTCGCTTGTTGCTTTGGCTTCAGACCCTAGTCCTCTTCAGGACTTCTGTGTGGCTGATCGAGATAGCAAAGGTAAAAGATCAATTTCATATAACATTGATCAGATTCAAATCTACTACAATTAAATGTGCTTATGGTACTTCTATTTTTGTTGTCACAGTACTAGTGAATGGTTTTGTTTGCAAAGATCCAAAGATGGTGAAAGCAGAAGATTTTCTTTTCAGAGGGTTAGACAAGATGGGAAATACCACAAATGCAGTTGGGTCTAATGTGACAGCTGTAAATGTTAATCAGTTGCCAGGACTCAACACTTTCGGTATTTCCATGGTTCGTATCGACTATGCTCCATGGGGTCAAAACGCTCCACACACTCACCCACGAGCAACTGAAATCTTAGTTGTAATTGAAGGCAGCCTTCTAGTTGGTTTTGTTACATCTAACACTGACAACAAGCTCTTCACACAACGTCTTGAGAAGGGTGATGTTTTCGTGTTTCCAGAAGGTCTAATTCACTTTCAACAAAATATTGGAAATGGCTATGCAGTTGCTATTGCGGCTTTAAGCAGTCAAAATCCAGGAGTCATTACCATTGCAAATGCCGTTTTTGGATCCGACCCCAAAATCTCTGATGATATTCTTGCAAGGGCCTTTCAAGTTGATAAAAAAGTGATCGATGAAATTCAGTCAAAATTCTAAACACCTATGTTGTTATAAAATGGTTTTGTATCAAGCATTATAGTTTTCGGTTCAATAATGTTTGTTTTGTCTTGTATTGTTTTGCTATATATATATTTATAATTGAATAAATGGAATATATTTTGTGCATCGTCATTTTCATATTCTATGTCTAGTGAGTCGATAAGTAACAGTGAGTCGATACAACAAATCCGTAACCTATCAATTAACAATACTATTATTAATTATATACGCTCTCACATCATTTCATATTTCTTTTGTACATACACGTCCAATTGGCCAGGTTAGTGTGGCTGATATATTAATACTTTTTTTGTATCTGACATTTTTATTAATAGTTAATACGCTAATTATGATGACAGGAACAACGTAATGCAATACTATTCTGAACATTTGCATAATTAAATATGAATTTTTGTGTACATCAAATTGGACAGCAGGTTTGCTCTCGAGTCAAATGTATTTCAAGTTAGTATTTAGTTATTCGAACCCACATTTACATTCAATTGGACAGTATGCAAGCCTCTAACCTTCGGCTTAGGGGATAAACCTCACTACTGCTTCTATTTATTTCCGCCTCTGAAGATCCATGGTGAGACTCGAACCTGAGACCTCTCCAAAGATACCTCTCCAATGAAGTGTATTTTCATCTCTATCTTTTTCAGGTGCTTTAGGCTGATGGTAGAGTACCGCGTTTGTCGATTTTCTTTGTAAAACATTTGTAACTTTGATATATCCTTATTTTATGTTTGTTCTTCAAATAAGTTCAGATTCATCTGTAATTCTTGTTATGATGTTACTACATGTATGACGTATTTCTATCTCAGTTCTGATCATATTTGTACCATGGTAAAATTTCAATTTTCATATATGACTGATTAATCTGATTGCAGACGCGGATAGCGAATTGATTAGTGACTTATATAAATAGCAACAAGAATTGCGATATTTCAAAAGTTGTGACGCCTCTATGAAACATCGTCATTAATAGCGCCAAGAAACAGTGACGTCACAAAGTTTTAGTGATGTATTACAAGAAGTAGTTGCCCTTTTATATTTAGCGACACATTTCACAAGTCGCAAAAATCTTCAAACTCGTTTCCAGCGACCCGCCATCTATCATCGCTAAGTACGTCAATGGCCTAAAATGTTTCACTATATATACAACAACACACTCAATCCTGCTGGAAATGTGTTGCTATATATGAAGAGGTTTATTTCAAATGCGACAAAGTTATTATACATAAACTATGTTCTCTACGTAATATTTGTTTATAAATCTTTATGCAAATAGACGTAATAGTCTTATATGTATCTACATTTACAACTGATATCATACTTGTAGTATAGTAGTAAAAATTCGTCGTTCTAGCTTCTTGAAATTGGTCATTCAAAGAAAAAGTAGTAGAACCTAGTTGTTAAAAAACCTGTATTAGGATGATAGCAGCGTGCAAGTAAATATTCAACGTGAGTCTACAATCATTTTTTATTAGATAAAAATATAGAAAAAACATCAGTCAAACTAATTTGGTGAAGTTTTTTTATAATTTATTGACATAATCGTGGTTTCATGCTTTTACTCCTTCCAAATGATTCTTTTAGGTGTGGCAAAAGAGCATGACCTAGTTTGTAATACAATAGATTTCATCATGTTGACATAATCGTTATTCTAGACCTCGGCTTGTCCTTTTCGATCCCTTAAATAACAGGTTTTAGCGGATTCAGTTTAATGAAATGGATTTCAACTTGGTCCATAGTCCAGACTATACTCCAACATAAGTTAGGATTTATTAATTCACAAAACGTGTCAAACATAACAATTAGGGATATATTAGTTATATATATGTGAACTTTTTTAAACTTTGACAATATCATGACAAAGACCGAAATATTCAAACCCTGCTCAATCTTTTTTTCGTTGATTAGTAATAGATTTGGTAACACACAGTCAAAATGTTTAATCTTTATAATTGATTTGATAAACAGCAATCAACTGCTCTTCTTTGTTTACTCGTTCTATTGAGTTAGAGTTGTTTGATGTAGTAAATAACTTTGTTAAGTTTCTATAAAATTATTATTTATACCCGAGAAAAGATATCTATTTAAAATCTAAAAATTTAGAAATAAGTTATGTTATTTTCCTAAGACAACTTTATTTATAAAATGAAACGTAATCTATTAAATTATTTAAATAATTAATTACACTTTAATACATAAACTTTATTAATTTTCATTTATTTCACACCCATATGTACACGCAAAAGAATATATGGATACACAAATTGATGCTACATTACATCATCGTCGCTATGCACGGGTAATCGTCGCTATGCACGCAAAAGAATATATGGATACACAAATTGATGCTACAATACATTTTAATTAAATAGGGCTAATCGCACAGAAGTATAGCTTAATTGTCACCTTCTATATACAGTTTTACGTAATCATCTAACTTTTATTTTATTTTTTTATTTTCTAGAAGCACTTTTGAATTCGGTCTTTTGGTATTCTGTGTGATCAGTCGTGTGTATTATTTGACTGATTTACTCCTTCGCGATTGAATAGCAGTGTGTAAAATAGTTAAATAATACACACTAGTAGTCATACGATACACCAAAAAGACGGAATTCAAAAGTATGCTACATACATAAAATTTTAAAAAATATAAAAAAAGATGGCTGCATAAAATTATAAAAATCTGGCAAGTAAGATACGTTTTCGTGTAATTTGGTTCTGTAGAGCTAGAATACATGAAAATTTTGTTGCACTAACATTCCACAAAGATTAATCCAACTATAAAAAATAAATAAATAAATAAATAATAAATTATAATGATGCCTTCATACATCCAACATGTATAAGCCTTCAACTTAAATCTGAGTTAGAATTATACAAAAGTAGTATGTAATTCTAGAGATGTATTTGATAACTATACAAATCTTCATTTACTCTTTCTGCATAATTTTTTTAATGAGACCGAGTCACCATATGGTAGGTTTAATGTTCACATCCTTCCACTATAAAAGCATTACTATGTTACACATAATCTCACAAATCACTTTAGCTACCAAGCATTGATCTAGAACAAGTTTTTTTTTGCCACTCACAAATGACGTCCCATTTCCTTTTAGTTGGTCTCTTGTTGGCAACATGTTCGCTTGTTGCATTGGCATCGGACCCTAGTCCTCTTCAGGACTTCTGTGTGGCTGATCTTGACAGCGATGGTAAAAGATAAATTTCATAAACATTGATCGGATTCAAATATACTACAATTATATATATGTGCTTATGGTACTTCTATTTTTGTTGTCACAGTACTAATGAATGGTTTCGTTTGCAAAGATCCAAAGATGGTGAAAGCAGAAGATTTTACTTTCAGAGGGTTAGACAGGATGGGAGATACAAATAATCCGGTTGGGTCTAATGTGACACAGGTAAATGTTAATCAGTTGCCAGGACTCAACACTTTAGGTATTTCCATGGTACGTATCGACTATGCTCCGTGGGGTCAAAATGCTCCACACACTCACCCACGAGCCACTGAAATCTTAGTGGTAATTGAAGGCAGCCTTCTTGTTGGTTTTGTGACATCTAACCCTGACAACAAGCTATTCACAAAACGTCTTGAGAAGGGTGATGTTTTCGTGTTTCCACAAGGTCTAATTCACTTTCAACAAAATGTTCGAAATGGTTATGCAGTTGCTATTGCAGGTTTAAGCAGTCAAAATCCAGGTGCCATTACCATTGCAAATGCCGTTTTTGGATCAAACCCTGATATCTCTGATGATATTCTTGCAAAGGCCTTCCAAGTTGACAAAAAAGTGATTGATGAAATTCAGTCGAAGTTCTAAACACCTGTGTGCTTATAGAATGGTTATCTACTAAGCTAGTTGCAATCTTTGCATCAATAATGTGTGTATCGTCTTGTCCTATTTTGCTATATCTGTAAGGGAATAAAGGAAATATATTGTATTAGTTCATAGTCATTTACATTTTCACTGCCTAAAGAATCGATAAGTAAATTTTGAGCTTAAAATTTTGTTATAAGGAAGGAATCTTTTATAAAACAATTCCTTTATATCTCAAGTGAGGATACTAAAAACTTAAGGTTTAATGTATTATCTTTTATTTATTTATTTTTTTTTTGGTAAAAGGGTTAAACACCCCGGTAAAATATATTACGCTAAAAAACGTTGAAGTACAAAGGATGAGGGTGACTTCCATCATCTCAGTCCCTTAGGACACTTACAGACTCTCCTATACGAATGACAAACATTCCTTTAACTTACAATATAAGAGTGACATACCACACTTATAACTAATCATCAGACCACAACGACTTAAAAATAAAACATAAATGCACTTCAAGTAAAAATACTTGAATCTTCAAGTCATCATAGTAGTCCAAACTTCCACCTGTAGCACCTTGATCACATGTGATCTAGAAATGGATACGAATTCAGCATCAAACTCCACCAACCATAATGATCTAAGGAACCACATAACGTACCATGTTTTCACACCAAAACATAGGGATTACCACCCTAACTTCCACATAATGTAACCACACGTGTGGAAACCTTTTTTAAGGAACTTGGTGCACTTTTGTGTATCATAAAAGGTATCCAACTTAAAAAGAAAAATCCGTAATTCTATATGTGATCCGATCGCCCAAAGTTTATATATTTTTAGACATAAAAAATATGACTTCTCAAAATGCCCCAGGAGACTTGAGCTACTTGGGCGACTTATCCCCCAACTCCTTTAAATATCGACAAGTGTCCCATACAAATACAAGTCGCCCAAGTCACTCAAGTCGTCCAGGGACACTTATCTTTATTATTGCACTTATATGGGACACGTGTAAACATTTAAAAGGTGGAAGAAAAGTCGTCTAATCTCTCAGGGAAGAAAAATCATTATTATACAAAAATAAAATATAACATCTATTGAACATTTTCGTTGTTTGATACCGGTAATAGCAATTGACCAATAATTCGATACCCCATTAGTGCCTTTTACCTTAACCTAACCAGACACTTATTTGGACCTTTTGATTACACTGCTTAAACAAAACATTTGTTATAAAACTAGACGAGTACCCGTGCATAGCAATGGGATTTTATAGCGACATATCGTTTAGTGATAAAAAAAAGTTTATGGGTTATAAATGAAAAATAATAAAAGTTTGAAGATTTAGAGATTAAACATAATGTTTTGAAACCCGGTTCGACCCGTTCTGGATGAAAAATGGGTCGATTTAAATTGAGTGAACCCGACGGGTTGGGTCAAAAATGGGTCAAATTAAACCGGGTCAACCCGCCGGGTTTGAAGCGTCCCAGGTCAACCCGGTTTTCGATGTGTATTAATAGTTTCATTTTGAAATATATGTTTTCGTATGGCTTTTATTAGTTAGAAGAACCGGTGGCGACACTGGTTCTTGGTTGAACCCGTTGGTCCAGTCCAGTTTTCAAAACTATATGTACCATCAACTTGTTAGCTTGTATGAAGCTTTGTGTGTTTTATTAATTTGTATAACGTGTAAAATAACATTAGTTAGTGTGTTAATTATTTTATATTTAGATTATGTTGTGGCTTGTTTAAATTGTACATTGTGAAAATTTTATTGTACTTTTTAGTAAGGAGAGCCGAGGTCAGGGTGTTCCCGCCAATCTACATCTTTTTGTGGAATTGGTTGTTTTTAGTTTGATATATATGCTTTTAGTTGGTTGTACAATGTGAATAAATTATTGTACTTTAAAGTTATGGGATGTTTTAATAAGAGTATTAATTATACTATGCATTTCTCTCATCTTTGACTTTCAAGATTTCAGTTTTCAAGATTTGACCATACATTCTTTATAGCGACAAATAGTTTATTCGACAAATAGTTATTCATAAAAAAAAGTTTATAGGTTACAAATAAAAAATAATAAAAGTTTGAATATTTAGGAATTAAACAAAATGTCTTGAAACCCGGTTCGACCCGGGTGAACCGTTCCGGTCAAAAAATTGGTTGATTTAAACCGGGTCAACTTGCTAGGTTGGGTCGAAAACGGGTCATATTAAATCGGTTCAACCCGTCTGGTTTGAAGCGTCCCGAGTTAACCCGGTTTGTAATTTGTATTAATTGGTTATATTTAACTAGTTATAATACCCGTGCACGCACGGGGTTTTTACATAAAAATTTTATCATGTATTTAATACCGAATATATTGTCTTAAAATGTTTGGAACTTTACGTCTATTAATTTAGTATAAGTCAAATTTATTTTGCAATAACAATGCCTATTAAAAATAGTCCCAACACCCTTGTATTCGGCTATTATTAAAGTTCCAAACACCCCTAAAATTAGCAATTGAAATTGTCTTAAACACCCTTGAATTCAGCTATCAAGCCAGTTTCATGCACCCATCAATTCAGCTATTAAAAATTGTCCCAAACACATTGAATTCTGCAATTAAAACAGTCACAAAAACCCTTTAATAACTATTAAGGCAACCATTAAAACAATCCTAATCACCATGAATCTAACTATTAAGACGGTCCCAAAACCCTTTAAAAACTTACTATAATTAGTAGAAAATAACAGTCCCAAACTCCAATAACTTAAGCAAGTCCTACTTTAGTAAACCGGCTCACTCTTTTCGCAGGAGATTTTCAAGTGAATAAGACATATTAGTTACATCTCTTTCTAGATCATCATTATCCTATATTACAACAAATTCAAAAGCAATTAACTCATCAAATACTTGTGACATTTATTTTTTCGTTGCAACTTTGTAATAAGGTTAATTCAATTCAACACATATCAGTGCCTGAGACAAAGGCATTTATATAACGTTACTTGGGATTATATAAGTTAGCCGTTTAAGTATATGAAAATTCAAGAGACAACTTGATTTTAAAATTCAATAAACACGTATACCATATAAGCAAATTATTATATCAAATATATGTTCTAAGTAACCTTCAAAGTAAATCCGTTGTTGATGCATCAGGTGTAGTTTCGAGGGTTTTTATGGTTCCTACTTTAGCATACTTGGTGATGAATTTGTATTCCTAGTCTCTTAATGTGTCAAGTTCGAATAAATAACGCATAAGGACCAACTGGTATATAAAACATCATGAAAAAAACATCAATTAGCTAATACTCAAACTATTGGCACAAAACGTACACTTTTTTTCTTCATTTCTTTCAGACTTAACAACGCGCATAATACACTTTCTGCTAAAGTAATAAAAAATAGAAGGTGCAGCCTATTAGAGCATATCACTTGTCAAAATGAGTAAATTAGCTTTGTATAACGATTTTAACTGACAGACATGTTGAGGTTGATGTTGATGTTATTGTTTAACTTTAACTATTGATATCATGTTTTACAAAATGTGCGAGTTTAGTAGCACATAATGCGTGTTAATGAAGTTAAAATATGCTCCGTAAAGTTTTTAAAATGTTTTTATAGATATTCATATATAAATTTTAAATAACAATTTCATGAGTCGTTGTTATAAGTAAAATCACATATATTTATTTTCATATCACAGTAACTCATACTTACCATTTGATATTTATATTCCCGTTACTAATAATTTAGCCGTATTTAATACTCAAACCCGTGTACGCATAAATTAAACTTTTAAATAAAATAACATGAGTCCTTAAAAAAATTTTCTAATGGATGAAAGTCTAAAACTAACAATACTAAAACTAATTCGCATATTTACCAAATTTTGTAATTTTAATGGATAAAAGTCTAAAAACTAATACTAATACTAATGTAATTTTAAACAAAGTTAATATTATAAAGTATAAGAGGTATAAAGTGTAAGGGGTTATTTGTTTTTTTTTCTAAAATTATTAAAAAACATGAAAACTTCTAATTTTACACTTAACTCTATATAATTTATTTAAAATTCAACCACCAAAGTTTTATTAATTACTCCCTCTTTTTTTAAGTTTTTGTTTTCATAAATTTGGCACCTATATTTTTATGCATTTTTTTTCTTAACCAAATTTCTCCACCAAATTTATTAAGTTTGACCAAAATCAATTTAATTTTGACTTTTTATTGACCAATCACATTGCTCGATTTTGCAAATGTGGCAAAATCGAGCTCTCCTATTGGTCTAATTTTTTTTGTCAATGAGAAGGGATTTGCAAAAACACTCCGAAATGATGTAATTCTTTTATTATATAAAAGATTTGGTAGATATGTTTTTAATTGGTTGTATAATGTGAATAAATTATTGTATTTTTAAGTAATGAGGTATTTTAATAAGAGTATTAATTATATTTCATAATTTTCTTTAATAAGATTTTTCAAGATTTCCATTTTTTGACTATTTTTTCAAGATTGACCATTTTTCCTTTATGTAGTGTAGATTTTGATTAGTTTCCTATAAGTGTGTTTTCGATTGCGTATTTATATCAAAAATAATTTTCTTTCCGACAAGCCTTGAAGCTTGTGGGATCCAAGGTAAATACACTACTGCAACATGTATATTTTGTTTCATATATGCTTGAATGTGCTCAATTAATGGATACAATGAACTTGGTTTTGGGGGTTTATATGTCTTCATTGTTGATTTAGACAATTAAAGTTTTTTTTATTTTTTATTTATTTTTTTATTTTATTTTTGTCTGTGTGTGTACTATGTGGTTGTGAAGTGCCCAAAAATGGACTTATCTTTTATAAATTGGCTAAATTTGAGACTAGCCCAGTCGCTCAAGGTGGTGGACTCTTGTGTACCTAAGTAGGTTGGTTTCTTGAAATGGCCCGAGCGACTAGCGAATTGAACATAAATTCGACATGTGGCACCCCAAAAGTAGTGCCCAATCATAATGTGTAAGGCATACTTTTGTGCTACTTATCACATGCGACTTATCAAAAGTTCGAGCGACCTTCTATTTTGTCACTTTCCTCCAAAATAGTCAAACTTCCACAAATAATATTTTATTCATTTTGAACCTTCCCAAAGCCCAGCGACCTAGCGAAAAGTTTTAAGCGACTGACAAAATGTCACTTTTTTGTACATCACACATCAACCCTTTTTGTACCTTTTCAACAACTTTTTTTTTTTAATAATAATTCGTTTTAAAGTATTTTTAACACAATTTTATAATTCTAATTATCCAGCGAAATTAATTATTATAGCTGAGCGATATTATAAAATCCGAGCGACTTTTTTTATATCCCCAACAACAAGAACCGTTTTGTATATTATAAATTTTATATCACAAAAACACAAAAAACACTACTATACTCTCACAAACCAAGACCCAGCTTCTTCAATTGCAAACTTGTAACCTTAAAAGAATCTTAATGTTGTTTCATATCAGGGTATGTTTACTATGTTTCGACCATTATTCTATACCTTTTGTAAATCATATTCGTATTCGTATAATCAAAAGGCTTTACACTTGCATATATTGTTATACATGACATGTCTGCTTATTTATTTGATTTAAATTGGTTTAATTATGTTTGTTTACCTTTGCATTCGATTTCATAGTTTAGTTTGCAACCAAATATTGTTTCACCAGATCCATTATATTCATGTGGTGGTTACTATGTTTTGGTGTTTGATTATCTTCTTTTTTTTTTTTTTTTTTTTTTTGTTAATGTAGGAATATCAAGCCAAACCCATTATTAGAAGTAAACCCAATTACTTTTGTCTGATAAAATCAAAATTGGATCAAAACCGTAGGAAGTTGTTTCGGGCTACTTGTTTTGGTAAATGGTTGGACCTTTCTTATTTTGATCACGAACCACATATGATAGATTATATCTTACAAAAACAATGTTGTCCGAGTAATGCTCATTATGATATGCCAATTGTATATTATGTTGAAGAGCGTCCTATACATTTCGGCAGACCAGAATTTTGTCTTATCACAGGTTTTAGTTTTGGAAATGTAGATTTAAACTCATATAAGTCAGGACATCTCAATTTTAGGAACAGGGTTTTCCCAAACCATGTAGGTAAAAAGGTCACTAGTTTAGATATCTTTGGTCTCATTGAAGATGAACATTCATTTGGTATTATATACGATGAAGATGCCGTACGTCTTTGTCTATTGTTAGCCTTGGAGGTTATCTTTATGGGCAGATTATTGGTTGAAGAAGTTGATGATACACTATTTCGATTGATTGAAAACCTTGATGAGTGGGATGCTTTTCCATGGGGGGAGTATATTTGGAGACGATTATATGATCAAATTTTGGACGTGGCTTCTAAACACAAGTATAAATTTCTTGAAGGTATTAACAAAGACCGAAAGTTTGTTCCAACATATACGCTTTCAGGCTTCGTTTGGGCTTTCAAGGTTTGTATTTTTTTAATCAATATACTCTTTCCCACTTACCTATGGTATTTTTTTTTCAACGAATCTGAATTATTTCGTGCCATTTTATAGATATGGATACTGGAATTATTTGAAAGAAGCATTATTTGGTGGAATAAATTGCCAGAAATGGTACCCAGAGGAATATCATGGTCAAAGAACACAACATTTAAGATATCAGATTATAAATACCTATTTGAAAAGGTAGATATCTTCATCCAAATTGGGGTATTAATGATTTATTTTATTGTTAATTAATTAAATTTATTTTTTTATTTTTTGTGTAAGGAATCAAATGTTGTTCAAGATCTTAGGCCTACATTAGCTGAGAGGAAATGTGATTGGTATATACAGTTTATGGATTTTTTCAATGATTACATACCTAGAACTCCCTCAGTGAAAACTACACATATCGGTGATGAGTATTTAAACAAGTTGGCCATGGCACGCAAACGTGGCAAAGTAGAGCGGAAACATTTACCTATTATACGCAATAGTGAAAGCAGTTTATTAGAGATTAGCATAATTCAGGATGGTGTTATTACAGAGCTTAATGCCCGTTTGTTCAAATTAGAGGGAATTATTCAGGTTCTTGCTCGAGAAAGAAATGGGGTATTATAACCTGTTTCCTTTTTTACTTACATTTACATGCCAAGGTTAAAAATATAATTTATCTTTTAACCAGTATATTTTCATTCGCAGGAGAAATTGGTTTTTGATGATGATCTCCGGAATCTGAGTGGAGAGTTTTGTGAGGAGCTCAATGATTGTTTTCTTGAGTTGTTTCATTCAAGCATGGATACTGCCTTCTCACAATCTGTAGAATTTGACGAATATGATGATGTTTCAAAGGTGAATTACAATTTCACTGTATATATATGTACAGTAATTTTGTCCGATAATATATGATAATAATTATAAAAAGTAAATTTACTTTCTCAGGAATTTATTATTCAAGAAGAATTGAGATCACGACGTGAAACATTAGAAAAATTGCAGGAAGAGCAGAAGAGGTTGATGAGGGAGGAGGATAAGATGATAAGGATGCAAGAGGAAAAGATGTTACACGCTGAAAGTGAACGAAAGAAATGGTCAGTAGCGCTTAAGGGAACAAATCACTAGAAAAATAGTTTAGCTCGCTTCGTCCCTGCAAAGAAGAGTAAATGTTCCGGTGAAGCTAATGTGTATTACTGGACTAAAGCATATTCAGAAAAGGCGGTAAGGAAAGCACAATGCTTTGGCTTACTGAATCCAGATTTGACGGAACAGCTTAAGCATGTTAAGCCGTGGGTTGAGGTATTAAAACTTGTTATTTGATTGTATGAATTATTTTGTAATTTTCATTTATGATCATAAGTGTAATTGTGTCTTATAACAGGATCTCAAACGCCGACACAAAGATGTCAACAAGGTTTATTTTTCAGATCAGTACCGCCAATATCTTTGTGAAACTGGTCCGCTAAATTGTAAGTTCCCATGGTGTCAAGATGTGACTGTTGATAGAAGGTTCTGGGAAAGTTTAGTTTGCTTAGACCCCAAAAGGCAAGGTTGGCTACTAGATGAGGCAAGTAATATAACATCTGTAATTCACCCTACAAATAGTTTCTTTTAAACTAGCCGGATGATCAGCAGTATGATCTTTTGAACTAGCAGCATGATCACCTGATTGAAATATTTTATTTAAAGTTTTTTCACACTTGTTTACGTTTCCCAATTTACAGCATATAGATTTGTGGGTAAACTACATGTGGCATGTGAGACCCCAAACCGCTGATTGGGCTATTGTTAGTGGCTACTTTGTACAGCTTATACTTCAAAACTCGCTGCCTTTGTGGTACGCTAATGGGGAGAGGTACTCCATTCCATGGTCCGATGTTAAGCAGGCAATTCCTTTTTTTTTTGCTCCCGTATTTTCTTTGCTTGTCATATTATTTTGATGATTTTTGCCACACATCCACTGTAGGTTTTTATCCCTATTAATGAAACAGAAAGTCACTGGTTTCTTGCACATTTCGAGATAGAGACGGGACTAGTTACATTTTACGACAGTGGCCAAGTTTTTGTCGATGCATTGACAGATTTTTATTTCCAAGTGATGGAATGTTTAAAGGTTCGTTTAAATATCCGTTTAATTAAGGTTTATACATTACACTGTTTGAATCCTTATTACACTTTGCCACAGACTCAACTACCTGAGGTGCTAAGTCAAGCGCAAGTATTTCAGAATAAAGGCATAGATCCTTCAACATACACCATTACCTTTTATCACCCTGACAAAGTACCGAAACAGAGCGGGATATTTGGTGATTGTGGTATTTGGGTATGCATCTTTTTATATCGCTTGGCTTACGGTATGTCGTTAGATGTTGAGGATCCTGTTCAGGCTGCACTTGCATACCGTGAACAAATGACTGAGTTTTTTTTACACACAGGGTTTGTGTTTAAACATCTATCCATTATGTTGTACCATTTTTAAACAATGACTGACCCAAATACCTTTAATGGGTTAAATTTATTGTATTTGTACTCTAGTTCTTTGTATCGAGACCATCCTTTTGGGTCAATATTAGCCTTTAAAATTTTGAGCAACTTCACTGTTAGGAGGATGTGTATAGGTTGGTCATATTAGCATCATTTAGTTTATGTTTTACTAATATTTTCCTTAGTCATTTAGTGTATATTGTATTAGCTCTCTAATGTCGTCGAATCTACTTAATTAATAAGTATGTTCATGACATTTTATTTGAGCGATAAAAATGATAGTAAGAACATGTTTTCTAAGGACTTAAAGCTCAATTATAGTGGAAGATCTATGTAACGATTTTTTGTTTTGAGCTTTAATGCTTTATTTTCAGGATACCTTTTTATACAGGTTGGTGTTTGATCAAACACCAATCTGTATAAAACTGTATCCTGAAAATAAAGCATTAAAGTTCAAAACCAAAAATCGTTATATAGATCTTCCGTTATAATTGAGACGTCTTCAATGCGAGAATGATATAGTGTGGACTGTTCATGACATGTCACACTCCTTCATTATCGCATTCAAGATGAGTGATGTTTCTTAGACTATTTTCTTTACTAAACATCTGTAACGTTTCATCTCAATCTGTTAAAAAAGATAAATTTAGTGTGTAAGGGAGTAAATGTTAATGCTAGTATAATGTTGTACTGATGTTGTTTCTAATTTACTTGTTTTTGGTGTCGTCAAGTTGGGGATTATAACATTTTAACAAAACTAATATTTTCCTTAGTTATTTATTGTATATTTTATTAGCTCTCTAATGTCGTCGAATCTACTTTATTAGTAAGTATGTTCATGACATTTTATTTGAGCAATAAAAATCATAGTAAGAACATGTTTTCTAAGGACTTAAAGCTCAATTATAGCGGAAGATCTATATAACGTTTTTTGTTTTTAGCTTTAATGTTTTAGTTTCATGATACCTTTTTATATATGTTGGTGTTTGATGAAACAACAACCAGTATAAAACGGTATCCTGAAAATAAAACATTAAAGCTCAAAACCAAAAACGTTAGATAGATCTGCCGTTATAATTGAGACGTCTTCAATGCGAGAATGATATAGTGTGGACTGTTCATGACATGTCACACTCCTTCATTATCGCATTCAAGATGAGTGATGTTTCTTAGACTATTTTCTTTACTAAACATATGTAACGTTTCATCTCAATTTGTTAAAAAATATAAAGTTATTGTGTAAGGGACTAAATGTTAATGCTAGTATAATGTTGTACTGATCTTGTGTTGATCTAAGTATATTATTGTTACAACATGTTTAAAAGTAGTGTTTTCGGCCCATGGATTGATATTAGAACTGAAGATCATCACAACCATGTTCTGAATTTCCTTCTTTGGCATCAAAGGAATGTTACAGATTCAACTTATGACACCCCCTTTATTTTTTACTTTGGCCAACACACAATACAGATGGCCACATGAGGTCAATAACCCACAGTTTGTTTACAACATTAGTAGATACACCGTGTGCCAATGGAGTAAACATGTAACTGATATCATGCAAACTCATATTTCGACATTGATAAAGTGAAGTGTAGATATAAGGTTCCTACCAATACAAACAAAAAGAAGAAATTGATCACCGAAACTGATAAACTTTTGTACATTACGACATTGATAAATTATTGTACATTACATAAAATAAGTTATCATTATATGATATACAAAACAACAACTAAACATTGTTCATAAGAAACCCAAAAATGATGTGGTTTATCATTATAGTGTTGCCATGCATATTGTACTAAGACCATCATCTTTGTTCAATAAAACAGAAAAATAATTGTCCCTTTTTTGGGAATTTGCTCTTCTATCTATTGTCCAAAATAAAAATAGCATTAGGTCTCTTATCCAACATGTATGAGATATAAAAAGCCCCACATATCTAGGGAACCATCACCTTAAAAACCTAATAACCACACAATTTTCTTTGTCTTTTAAGTTTTTACCATAGGGATGGGATCTTTAAAATCGTCACCAACAAGATCTGGTGACATGGTGTTTGACAATTGGATGTAAGTTTGTGTATTATTATTTATATTCTAGTTAAATGATTTTTTTACTAATATATGTTTCTTATAATTATTTAAACTGTTACACAGGGACTCCCATAATCTTGATGAGTTCGTCTTCGAGGTGTGGCATGGTAGTATTTTTATGGTTCTTCCCTTAAGGTACGCCGGTGGGGAAATTATAAACTTGAAGTTACCCAAGTCATTTAGGTTATCTTATTTTGAAATGTGTGACATTTTGTTGAAAAACATAAAAGAAGATATATGGGCATGGTTCTATTGTAAACCTGGATGTAGTTTAGAAGAAGGTTTGACCATTGTCGAAACTGATAGTGATGTTAAGAAAATGTTTGAGTTGGCTAACATTCATGGCGTCATTGAGGTCTTTGTCAGTGCAATTCCCTAGTGAGTCTTAGTTGACAGTTATTATAAGAACTTGCTTTTTGATGACCCTGACGTTGAGGTAACATCTCGAGTTAGATTTCATGAAAAAAGAAGAAATGATCTGGATAATATGAATTTGGAAGAAATACGTGCATGGGAACAATCAGAAGAAAATTAACCTGATATCCTGAGGACACCTTATGTTAAGGTTTAGACTGAAGCAAGTGAAGCTAGTCTTTTTAGAGGGATGGGAGAGCTTCCATATAATGATGATTTTAATGATTGCCCGTCATTTTTAAGGTCTGTTAACAAACCGTACATTCCAAAGGACTGCAAGTGTGGCTGTAGGTCTCCGATTTTTTTAAGGTCCCTTGCTGAAATTGAAAGTGGGTATGGTTCTAGTCCTATAAAATGTTGCAAGGTTGTTAATGATGTTGAGCATGGTCTTACAGTTGGATCGTCTATTGTTATCCAAAATGAGTCAAAGGAAATTGGTTTCAAAGCTACTTCATTCAAAAGTAGGAATTTTTTTCATGAATTTGAAGATGCTGTTGATGATGACATTCATGATGTTGCGGCTTTGTCAAGTGTGGGCGGGTCTACTGTTATCCAACATGTTTCTAAGGAAGCTTGTTTTAAAGTTAGTCCATTTAGATGTAAGAATCTTTTTAATGACTTTGAAGAAGCTTTAGATGATGACACTCATGATGTTCCAGCTTTGTCAGTCGTGGGAGGGTCTAATGCCATCCCGTATGTGTCGACCAACAATAAAGTTTGTGAATCTAGTCCTTTAAATGGGAAAAGGCTGTTTAACAACCTAGATGAAGTTCCTGCATTTGGAGGCGCAACTGTTATCCAGTATGTGTCAAAGAAAAGACATTTTCAAGGTAGAACTTTAAAAGGTAGGAATCTTATTGATGAATTTGAATCTGTTGGAAGCCATGTTTCTGTTGAGTTTGAGCGTGTTACTAAGGATGAAGAAGTTGCTAAGGAGGAAGAAGTTGCTTGTCAAGATGTTGGACATACAATGGTCAAGAAAATGTGAAACAACAATGGTTCCCTTTGTTGATGTTATAATATTCAATAACTCGATAAGTATTTTGTTTATTTGCACTTACTAAATAGTTGTTGTTTAACCGTTGTTGTAGTAGGTTAATCTATGTCGAACTTTTTAAGTAATGTGACTTCATGTAGTTTGCAAAGCTTTTGTTTAAATTTTTCAATGTTGTAACAAAATGCTTTGCAATATTACATATATTATGTTATAAAGTTATGCATTTTGGTTATGTTTAATTATGAATATAAAATTGATAAGCATAAAATGTAACACTACAAGTTGATAAACATTGACAATTCATGTAACATGGCTAACGATACAAAGAAGTATAAATTTGATACACTTAGGTCATTTGAGCGACTTTAATACCTTCAATTCCTAACCTTTTAGCAATCAAACGACTAAATTTAAGCAACTTATCAACATGTCACCATTGGTACTTTACACACCAAACTTTTCAACACTTTTTCCTTTTTGTACTTACACATCATCTCTTTACGTACTTTTACACAAAGGTACCACCTTCATTAAATACTCTTAAAAGTACTTGTTTAGCGACTTTATAAAAAATTCGAGTGACATACTAATCTTCAAGCGAAATTTAATATTTCCCCAAGTAAGTGGTCCCCTTTGAATTCTCGTAAATTTTGTTCATTTTTTTAATCACAAACCATGATCTTTTTCGAATAGGCTATCTAAATAATCAACTAAATTTGAGCGACTTAGCAACATGTCAACCCTTGGTACTTTACACTTTTACCTTTTTGTACTTTTCACATCAACTTTTTACGTACTTTTGCATAAAGGTACCAACTTCATTTAATACTCTTAGAAATACGTGTTTAGCGACTTTATAATAAATTCGAGCGCGTAATAGTATTTAAGCGAGATTTTATATTTCCCCAGGTATGAATGCTATTTGATATATTTGCATGGGAAAATAAACCATCTCTGCAAATTAATTGCTCACTTAAATTTAGTAATCATGAATCACGACTATTTGTATCAATCTTTAGCCCTATATAATTACCATTCATCTCAACTTTTTTTATACTTAACTTTTCACCCAAATAAAAAATTTGTACCCTAATCATTTGTTCAATGGCTGCTGATGATCAAACTCCCATCCTTGCCGAAATTAAAAATGTTTCTGGATCTGAAGAACTACACAAAGCTTTCAAGTTTGTGTATGGTCATGAGCATGTTGAAGACGAAGTTTTCATAAGGTTTCTTGGAGAAAGATGCGATGAAATACAATCAACAATCCAAAAAAAAAAAAAAAAAAACAGCTAGGTTGGCAGAGTTATGGTCCTTGAATCATGATGAAGAAGAGTCTGCTGGGGATGTGTATCATTGTGAACATAAGTCTTTGGTCAGGCTGCGTAGAAGGTTGGAGATGGTCACTGCTATGTTGATGGAACTTCGTCAAGGGTTGACTGAGAAAGAAAAGCACATCTCTATTCTCGAAGTTTATGATTAGTTCTTTGTTGGAACTTTGTCAAGGGTTTCTTTTGGTAATCTTTTGCTTTTAAGTTGTTTTAAATGGTAATGCTTTAATGAAAATGATGTAATGAAAATGATGTAATCGTTTAAGCCCTTTATGTTAATGAAAATGGTTATTTAAGTTTATTTTTATTTGTGTATTTAATTTTTTTTTCTTTAATTACTTTATACAAAAAATGTGTATCTGTATGAATTGGGTTGATGGAAGATTGGAGATCCACAGTTGTTAGATTACTTTTTACATTTGTACTTTTGTTTTGAATCGTTGTAATTATAAACTCATTTAATTTTGTTTTAGCGACTTTATAAAAGATTTGAGCGTCATAATATTATTTAAGCGACATTTTCTATTTCCCAAATAAGAGGTTCTCTTTTTTATGTACTTTGTATAGTTGGTTTACTTTTGTGTTTTTATTGGTTTGCTGGCAAAAATGGGTACACAGCCAAGTAAGGGGTCCTCTTTTTTATGTACTTTGTATAGTTGGTTTGGTGGCAAAATTTTCCATTGGGAATAGGAACTAAGCGACCTTTTAGTTGAACAAAAAAGCGACTTTTAGTTGAACAAAAAAGCGAGTTTTTAAAATCCAACTTTTATACTTTGCACGTGGCCTGCACCTTTTTGGTGAATGCAATTAAGTGACTTGACATGTTAGGTGGCACGTGGCCTGCACCTATGTGACTTGTAATTATTATGATTATGCATTTTTGTTTCAGCGACTTTTTTTTATAGTTTAACTATTGAAACCAAACAACTGTTGATATTGGACATTGGTTATGAGAATCTTGTGAGATGTGTAGTTGTCTAGTTGATATATTAGTTTTGTGATCCAATTTTGTTTTTCCATGCCACAGCTCTTTAGCTTATTTTAGCCCTTGATATTAAGCAAAACTACTTACGGCTTAAAAGATTAAGCGACTAATTTGTGTTTCCCAAAATAAAATACATTTAAACAAAAAGATAGGCTTGTTAGTCGCATTAAATAATGTCATAAGCATAAGATGATTTTTCCGACTTATGCTACACCCCTCGACGGTTGGCTCCGGCAATATGATGATGATACCACCTAAAAATAGGGAGAGAAATATATAACGATTTGGTCATTATTTTACAAGCCAGTATTTACAGCATGTACAAATTTTACCTGATATGTTTTTGGGCCCTTTTTAAGTAAATAGCCAGCAATGTTTAGATTTTCCACAAATGTATCAATATCTGGAACTCTTAACCCGATCTTATCAGCCAAACTGTAGATTTCCTGAAAATATTATAAGGAGGTTAGTTCCCCATTATAACGGATAGTAATCACCACGCATAAATGCTTATGATAACAATACGAAATTGGTGTTTACCGATATAGAAAAGCAGTCTTTCTGTGTCAACTCTGATTCCTTGTTTAGAGTACTTAAGAATCGCTTTGCTTCCTTCTGATGACTCATCCCACTACTCCGAGAAAAATCCACAAGTCCATGCTCGTCAACATACTTGTCAAACAAGGATTCCTTCATTATCTCAACAACATCCTTTTGGATACATATATTGAGCCAACAAACCATTAAGATATTTTGGAATATAAACATTTATTAGTATATAAGAATGTGGCATTGCAGTTGTACTAAATGAACTTACCATAGCATCTTGAACGGTTATTTCTTCTCTCAACTCAATCCTAGCCCGTGCTTCTGCCAACCTTACTAGACTTTCTAACTGCCTTGCTGTTATCGGTGTGCCATCAGCAGACATGTTGCGGTCTCTGAGTTTTAGGTAGAACTCCTGCAGGATTTTTGCTGCTTGTCTTGTCATCCTTCATAGAAAAATAAAAATAATGTAATGAAAAAGGTTGAAGAATGGATGTTGCATCAGGAATGGTTTTTTATTTCACCTTGGAAATATAAATTTTTTTGCATAGGCGATATATTTACGAAGAAGAGGACCAGGCAATGGAACAAAATCACGGTCGTGCCTCAGATCAATTCTCAACCTTTTAACTAATGAACCATTCTTTCCATTCAAGTATGTGAAGTTATCACTTGGAGATTCTGCAGTATACATATAAAGAGCCCTCTCATTCAAACACCCAATGGGATAAATAAATCTACTGAGATAAGTACACACCTTTTAGTCTTTTCAAAGCTTGTGATGTATCCACATGCCCAGCATGCAGCTGCAAGAAAAAGAAACCGTTACACTGTGATTGTCACTCGCGGCACAAGCTATAAGATAAAACGACCAAATAGGTGACATAATGTATCCTCAAAAGAGGTAATCCACTACAACGGAAGGACTTGGCATATAGTGACTTACTGACATAATGTGTTCCGAAACTCGTTTGTCAAGTAGCTCATCATGCTTGTCAAGTAATATGAAAACCAAATCAAACCGTGATAGGAGAGGAGCATTCATTTTCAAATTTTCATTCACAGTTTTCGCCCGGCTACAACCAAAATATGCAATTAGTAAAATGAAAGCAATTTTAAAAAAATGTTTATTGATAATAAATAAATAAAATCGAAAACAATATGTACTTGTAATGACCACCAACAGGGTTTGCTGCTGCTAAAACAGTTGTTTGAGCCGATAAACTTGCTACTAGTCCTGCCTTGGCAACTGATACACGTTGTTGCTCCATAGCTTCCAATAGAGACTGGTGCTTATAAATGTCAACAGATACTTCTATATATAGCATTTGTTTAATATACTTTTTTAAACTATGTGAGATATTAATTGAAGACTAACCTGGTGTTGTGCAGACATTTTATCAAATTCATCAATACAGCACAATCCCTTGTCTGCCAGTACCATGGCACCTGTTGAAAAACACAACATACCCGATCAATGTAGAAGATTTCAAAAAAAATAATATTAATAAAAAAATTAAAAAAAAATGTACCAGCCTCAAAGGCATAGTCACCGGTCATTGAATCCTTCACCACCGCAACCGTGAGTCCAGCATTTGTTGTGGCATTCCCGCAAACATATATACCTCGTGGTGAAACTGAAGCAGCTGCTTTCAGTAGCTGACTCTTCCCTAGACCAGGATCGCCTAATATGTGACATATGGTTGTCACAGGTCAGTCTACAAATACTGATTGGCGAATACACACAAATACAAAAATAAAAGGCATGATTTAAATTATTTCGTACCAACAATGATTACGTGAATGTCTCCTCTGACAGGAACTTTATTCTGATCCATTGAATGCTTTCTTACTCCTCTAAATAGTGTCAATGTGATTCCAACTGTTTAACGAAAACATACATACTTTCTTATACCTTAATATTTTACCAAGGGTACACGTGAAAAAAACTTGTTTCTGTGTTTATCTAAAAAGTTGAAAAATATAACGAACGGTTAATCAGCAACAATTAGTGGAAAAATAATTTCGTATAGCATTTTACGGACCTTTAACAAGTTCATGCCCATAGATAGAGGGGCAAACTGATTGCAGTATTTGACGAAAGACGTCTGAACCATGCTCTGAAGAAAATCTGGCAACAAATTCTAAATCCCGTTCACTGAAAGAATCCTGATCCAGCAACTCCGTAGCTACAGCCACATGCTCTGTATCTTGTAAAGTCTCGGACACATATTGAGACTTGGAATTTTTGACTGAAATTCCTTCTATATACAAGTAATACAATCCTCGATTCTTGCCCTTAACTAAAACACGCATAAACAATTTATAGGTATATAATAATTTGATGTAACTAGAATATGAAATAATTCGTCAGAAATTATGGAATGATAACGTGATGGAAAATACCTCCTCCTATATCCATGTAATTGTTAATCACCCTTGGTATACCGGTAATGGTCACAACATCTCCAGGGATGCACAAATCTACAAGATCTTCGACCAACTCACATTCAACAGTTCGTGGTACACGGCCTTCTTCGTGATGTTCAGCTTTCAACATCTCTTGAATTCTAAAAGAGTAAATACATAGTTAAAGATTATAATATAAATTCATAAAAAAATATGAAGCATTTTATGTAAGTGCACCTTATTTTCTGAAAGTCTATTGGTCGTGCACTTGATCTAATTGGGTTAAAAGATCTGCTTTTGCATCCGTTAATTACACAAGCAGAAGGAGGTGAAAACTTCCCATCAGGGAAGTCACGGTGAATTTCCGTTCCACATTTGCTACAAGTAAAACTCATTTGTACCACCAAAGGCTTTACAGTGCTAACCTTTACCACATTACCACGCACATAAACTAGCCTTTCTGTATAATTACATATATATAGTGAACTGGTAAATGATACTAATCCGTCATAACATAGATTATAAATTAAAATTTAGAATTCAGAAATAAATATACCAATGTAAGCTGCCTTCAAGTTCTTCAAGGAAATCATAGATTCAGGGTAGTTGTGCAAACGAATGTTTACCTTTGCACTCTCATGCCATTTTTCGTCATTTGAATTGGAGCAAAGGACCTATTTAAATTAAAACTTCATAGTCAAACGCCATAGGAATCGAGTAAACAAACATCTCTTACTCACATATTCTTACATTGTGTACTGCAGCGCTCATGCATAGAAGTGCTTCTTTGGGTTTTCTTTCGAACGCATCATAAAATTCTTGGATCACACACACTTCCTGAAAATGTTGGAAATCAAGTGGCAAAATGTACAAGATGTCTTCTTTCTGTACCTATTAATAAAATATTGTAAAAACAACTATATTCTCATAAACTCTTAAATATGATAATTAAAATGATAAGTAAGATGAAGAGATGTGTATATATACGTTTGACAGGAAGACTAATCCGTAATCAGTTGCGAAAAACTCATCGTGGAGCTTGGACGTTATGTAGAGGAGTTCTTTCCCGTCGCTGTTAGTGTAGTCGATTTGGGGGAAATATTTGGGTAATATTTGTGTCATTTGATTTTTTTGACCGGATCTAGTCATCGTTTGCTTGTTGGCACCACCGCTGCTGGTGGTTTGTTACTTTTAATTTTTAAGCGACTAAAATACGTACGGCTAAAAATTTTAAGCTATTAATATGTGTTACTCAAAGTCTCAAATACACCTTTGATGTACCTAAATTCAAATTGACAAATATGGGCGGGATTTTTTGTTGGTTTGAAATTCTAATCTTTTAAAGTAGCCTATAAAAACACATTCATGGCATACACTCATCTAATTCAATCAACACATACACAAATAATACACTCAACTCTCAAGCTGATTTTCATTAAATTTCAAAAAAAGATTTCTCTCAGCAATTCCCAAGTCCACCACAAAATGAACAGGTTTATTACACTTCACCGGAACATACCTTCCCTGTATTCCCAAATGAAAATGAGACGCTAAACGAAGATGAACCGGCAAACATTATACCTAAAGATCTTTTGCATATGCTCCCACTTGAGAATGATCCACCTCTGGAATACGAACCCAATCCCCTTGGTTTAAGTGACGAACAACTCCGGCAACTTGAACAAGATGAAGAAGTATTAAGGGAGTTTGAAGAAGCTGAAGCACGTGCTGCAGCCGCTCGGAGGGAGCAGGAACAAGAGGATTTACTTCACCAATGGGAAATGGGGCTTTTCAATGAGCAACTAGAAACTTCAAGTGATGAGGAGGGCTGGGTATCGGATGATTCGTTTTACTAATGTGTTGTTTTATTTAGATACCATTGGTGAATGTCATTATCTAAAGTGTATTATTCCTATATGTAAAACTTGATTTGAACGTATCCTAATAATATTATTTACTCCAGCGACTTTGTTTCAGAAAGTACATCAATAGTTTTAATGGTTTAGTTACGGATTTAAAAAACACACACAACAAAGAAAGGTAAGTATACATAGTTGCGGAGTTAAAAAAGCACAAACCAGACCCACTAAAAAAGGGCATTATGTCAACAACATCCAACATATCCCAAATAAGTTACAATCCATGAAATTTTTAGTTCGGAAATTAAAAAAACACAACTTAGTCATGCACATATAATATGACAATAGCTAAAATAAACTAGAAATCGTCCAAATGAATACATTGGCGTTGACCGGATGACCCTGGTTGTGATTAAGAAATAGATGATTCACAGTTCCATATGAAAGGGGTGCTTGACTCTCTCCGGTTGACAGCTGAATGTGTTATTTGACTGACCCTTCTGTTCTGCCCTTGTTGTTCATGTGTTTGAGATGCAGGGGAGCTCGATTATGATGTTCCTTTACGTTTCTGAGATGTAACGTAATTTTCAAAAACAATGCTACTAAAAAATAAACAAAAATATGTAATTTAAACTAAATATAAAGAAATACCTTTGTTGTTACCAATGGTACATAACATGACTCTCTTGTGTGTCCTGTTTTGTCACACCTTGTACATTTTGTGCTTTTCGGTTCCTCCCCTAGTGAACGGATACGGTCTCTCTCTTTTGGTCTACCTGCTTGTCGCTTAACAAGAACCGGTGGTTTTACAATTTGGAGGTCAGCAGGAGTACGCCACTGTTTACTGTCTTTTAAAGGATACACCTTTTCTTGGTAAGTATTTTTTAGTTCTGTTTTCTTAAACCATTTTAACGCCCAACTGCTATTGTTATTCAAAGATTCAGCTCTAGATACTGCACACACATGGCCACAGGGTAAACCTGATAATTGCCATTTACAGCAAGTGCATTCTCGTTTTTTAAAGTCAACAACATGAACCAGTCGTGAATTAGTAACTTGGTACAATTTGAACATCTCAATCCCTTTAACAACCCAAGTGGCGCTCTTGACCATTCTATCATTTACTTTTGCGGCTGCCCAATCAGTAAGTTCATCCCTTGGTGCATCTAAAATTAAAAAATTACAATATGCTTAAATATATGAAACGGTCAACAAAACAAAATATACATTATTATGAATTACCTTTATATCTTTCTCGGCGGTCACAATACCATTGTTGTAGAAGCCCTCTGTAGTACTCCATTTGCATGGTTATTGGAACTTTCCGAACTCTTGCTGTCAAGGAATTCACTGATTTTGTAGAATTTGATGTCAAATAGTTGTACCTGTTTGCAGGGCAATATGCTCATGACCACCTTCCCCATCCAGCATCCTCTAACTTTTTATAAACCAGTGGTTTTGAGGCTCGAATCTCAGAAATTGAATCATCAAACTCACGCTCCGTGTAAAGTTTGCAAGTCCTCCAATATATAGCCCTCCACTTTTTACTCTTCAGATTGCAATTCATCATTAAATGACGACAACAATACCCATGAAAAGCATTAGGAAAAATGGTACTACATGCATGTGCAATTGCCAGATGCCGGTCAGATATGATGGACAAACCTTTAACCTCACCAATGCATTCTTTCAATTTACTCATAAACCAAGACCATGTTTCGTTGCTCTCACCTTGACAAACATCAGTGGCAATTGGTAGGATCTGGTTGTTTCCGTCCATTCCAACAACAACCATATTCGTTCCAAGGTATCTCCCTTTAAGATGTGCGGCATCAATTATTATCAATGGCCGCAAATGACGCAAGAAGCTCCGAATCTATTTAAATAAAGCACATCTTCAATATTCAATACAATGTAACTAATAATATATGTACAATTTAAGAAAATATAATTTAATAGACACTTACAGCAACACCGAACCCTATGAAGCACATCTTAAATCGATCATCATCATCTATCTCAATGTGTGTTACCGTCCCCTCATTCTCCAACTTTAAGTTGTAGCAATAATACGGTAACTGCTCAAAAGATTCCTTAGGGCAACCGTTTATCAACTGTAATGCGATGTTTTTCCCACCCCAAGCTCTTTTATAAGAAACATCAATTTTCCACTCAACATTCAAATCCTTTTGTATGTCCTTACCTGTATAGATCCTTCTGCTATCTTTTAGTTTCTCCATAAGTATGCGAGCAAGTATTTGTTGTGTAGCGTTTCGATGATTAGGATTTATTTTAGTTCTCGAACATGTATGCACGTCGTTAATGCCGGAAACATAGAATTTACGAGTAACAATACTTTTTCTTGTGTGAACGCTCCAGTTGCAACCCATTTGCATACAATTTACATCGTACCTAGTCGGACTAGACTTGATTACTTTATACTCAAACCGTTCAACTATAGCTTTTATTCCTATTGAAAAAATGCACAAATCCTTATCATCAAACCTACTACCCAACTTTACTTTAGATATTATATTTTGTTTCAGGTTATTAACTACCTTAATTAGAGGATCAGGTGAATGGGGTGGGATAGGCATATTTTTAAATGAACATTTCTCCCAACGAGGCTAAACATCCTCAATCACTCGTTCAGTATTATCAGGTTCAGATGTTGGTGCTGGGAGATCAAACTCATCGGGGAACAAAGAAACATTTAGATCTATATCAAGATGCTTAAAAGAAGAAGACGGGGTTACCTCCGAAGTGTGCTCAATAACATCGATAAAAAGTGTCTGAACAATGTCTTGCTTACAACAAATTTCTTTAACAAAGAATGATACATCACCATCGTCACGTAGAGTAATATTCTTGGATCCGGATATGTAGTGTAAATTGACGCTCTTGTCTGTAATATCGTATTTCTTCTTGACATACTTTACCAAGTTGCGGTAATTAACGTCAAGTGGAAGCAAAACTCCACGAATTTTTTTTTTGATAATCCAATAAAAGTTTTAATTTTAAGGAATTTGATGAACTCATTTTTTATAAATTTATGTTTTATTTTTTTTTCTCTGGACTGTGAAGAAACCCAGTACCAATCAATTAAGATTGGTCTATGTGGTCGCTCAATTAAGATGTCGCTTAAAAATATACCTCAAAAATTTCATTTTCCCTCGGTCTATGTGGTCGCTCAATTAACATGTCGCTTAAAAATATAGCTCCAAAATTTCATTTTCCCTCTCATTTCCAGTCTACATTTCGCTCCAAAAATTCATTTCCCTCCCTAGGTATGTGTGATTTTACTATTCACTTTCTATCTATATAATCTTGTCAAAGAATAGGCCAAAGAACACAAACAATGACTTCCTCTTCTTCCAATTCTAGGTCAAATATAAAGTCCATCGAATACTACATCAATGCGAGTAATTGCGAATGTCCAATACCATTGCCGGTCGAAGTTCAAACTTCTTGGACACGAAAACATCCTGGTAGAAGGTTTAAGGCTTGTCCAATATGGGTAAGATTATTATAACTACAAAAAAGTACTTAATTATATTGTTACTTTTCATCAATAATTGTTAACAGCGTGACTTGTTTAGGACAAGGAGACGAAATGCGGATTTTTTGGGTTCATAGACCCGGAGCTACCAAGTGAGTACTACAAAGATTTGCTTTACAAAGAACATGAGAAAAATATGTTAAACAAGAAGAAGGGGGAAAATATTGTTTCTAGTCAAGCTGTTGGTGTCTCACAAGATGAAATGCTGATGAACATGAAGAATGAGTTGGCTACCATCAAGTCAAAAGTTAAAGTTCATGACAAATGTTTATTTGTTTTCGGTTTGCTGGTTGTACTCTTCGTTGCTCTTGTTTTAGCTCCAAGTATTAATTAGTAGGTTGTAATAAACTCGTTTATGGTTGTTGTTAGTAGTAATGAATGTTTCAAATGTAATTCAAAAGCATTCACATATGAAGGCACTATATATTTAAAATCAAACAACATAAACCTACGATATCCTTCAACATACATTGTACAATGACTAAACCAGTACACAAAAGGTGGTGGCAACATTAGCATAACAAACACAAAATAAAATAAAACAAAACCCACCTAACAAATAACTAGAAATCATATAAACATAGTCTATTCAGTGTTTTTACCACAAGCCACCTTATACTTCCAAAAATATCTAACCATGTGCTCTCGATAGGCTAACGCAACCTGAAGAGGATCATCAACCTTCATACTTAGATTCTTAGACAACCAGTACAAAAAAATGCATACCCATACTCCACAGTCGCCATATAGATTAGCTTGTACAGGGACATTATCAGCCACTCGAAAAGATATCTTATAATTGGAAACAGATATGGATTTGGTTTCAAAAACTTTACATTTCTCTAGATACTTTGGAAGAATTACCTCAAAACTGGCCCTCATTTTTAAATGATCCGGTCTCGTTTCTGGATTTAGGGTAGGAAGTGAATCGTAAAAAGTTACAACGCCGGTACTAAAAACTAATTCTGCGAGCAACCAGTGGTCCGATGTTACGTTCAAAGGAAAGTAGACCTACATTTTAACAAAATAATATTATATGTTAATATAACCATTATGATTAAGAAAACTAAAACTAATAATAATAATAATAATAATAATAATAATAATAATAATAATAATAATAATAATAATAATAATAATAATAATAATAATAATAATAATTAAGAAGTGGCGTTGAATTATACCAACCTTGTCAACACTAGGCCATGGCACAGGATACCTTTCTCCGTTGCCATAATAAAAAGGCAATGATCCCTTAAGAAGGGTAGACGATAAAAAAGAGCTGGCCATCGCCCAATCTGCATTGGCGGGTCTAAAGTGCCACATTAAGTCTATCCAAACATCCAAATGCTGAAAAGTATTTATAAAAATAGGATTGTTAAACTATCAACATATAAATGTAATGTTTTCTATTTAAAACGAATACACCAACTGGTAAATTAAGTACCTTATCGTTGAGCCATCCTCTTCTGTTACCCCGGCCAACTCCCAGCAAAGCTAGCCAAAATTGCCGATTAACAACAACGTCGAAACCCCAAGGAAACTTATGCGACGACTTTTTACCTTTTGTCATGAAACAATTCATACTTTCTGGCTTACTTATTTTGTTACCTAACTTCTTGTTCTTAAGGAAACCAACCGGACGCTTCAGATTCTGTAATTTATTTATTTTAAGAGAAAAAATGTTAAGGCATCATCTATTAATATGTATGGAGATATATACAAGGGGTGTTTAAAAATAAATAGTCACAAACCTCTACCCAAGGTTCCAGCGGAAATTGTTCAACATTGTTTCCGAGGGCACAGGGTACACCAATCACTTCACTAAGTCTCTTGGACCGCCTTTTGGGCAATTGTGGAGTTGTAGCCGGTAGCTCCACAAAGGGGTCCTTCAAAGACTTGCCAACCTGTTTTGTCCTCTTTGGTTGAACATCAGGAGTCTTCTCTCTTGTGACACTCTTCTCTTTTGGTACATATTTCTTGCGACGTTTCTTCTTAAGTGGTTGACTTGGTTTGGGTTGTTGTGGAGACTTACCCGGTTTCCTCTTCCTTTGAAGACGCATGAAAATGTCCTGTAAGCACAGTTCATTATTGATATTAGTATCGCTATTACAAATGGTATTTAAAGTAAGTTAACAACGTACTCATATGGTAAAGTACCTCAGAACCGTCATTCGAAGGATTATTTACTTGTCCTTCTTTAGAAAGGTCCAGTTCAGTATTTTTGTCGTAATTACAAAAAGTGACCTTTCTTGCTTTTTCAGCTTCCTTGTCGATCTTGTTCAAAATCGACTTGGTATTTCCATTATCAACTTTTTCATAGGAACCAGACTCCATTACTTCATGACCACCAACACCTTTTCCTTCAGTGGTCAAATGCGCATCAACTAATTTCACACAATCTTTTTCAGTTGTCCTAACAGAATCTTCATCACGATCTTTTAATACCTCACCACCCAAATTATCAATTGTGACACAAACATGGCCATGACAACCTTCAACATCCATATCAACATTCTCATCAGAAACACAATCCATTACTTCATCAACGTCCACACATTTGTCTTTGGTGGCCAACTGCGCATCGACTAATTTGACACAATCTTTTTCGTTTACCCTAACACAATCTTCATCACCCTTGTAGTCATCAGCCCTCGTATCTTCCACATGTAAGACACCATCACACTTGTTCTCATCAACATCCATGTCATCTGTCACATCATCTTTACCACATGTATCTGTAACATGGCCCACACTAACATGCCCATCGCCCATATTCTCTTCAACATTACAACCACGACTTCCCGCATCTGTACCACATGTATCTGTAACATGGCCCACACCAACATGCCCATCGCCCATGTTCTCTTCAACATTACCATCACGACTTCCCACATCTTTACCACATGTATCTGTAACATGGCCCACACCAACATGCCCATCACCCATGTTCTCTTCAACATTACCATCAGAACCATGCTTGCTTACTGTCTCAACGACAATACCATCTGTATTAGTAACATGCTTGCTTACTGATACGTCCACGTTTTGATAATGATTATCAGTAACATTCAGATCTGCATTGTTGTCTTTATTGTCACTAACATGGGCATCACCGTCGGTGTCGTAAGCAGTTACGGAATGCGATGGCGAATCTACCAAATCGGCAAAATCATCTTTATAGATCCCCTGTTCATAAAAAAACATAAATTGAATAAGTAACTGAATATTAGCAAACAACTATTAAGTGAGATTTCTTATGCCAGCTTATAGTTACATGAATAACAAATTCAGAAAAGCGTACATTTAAATTAGTTAGGTTATCAAGTTGGATGTGATCAACTGCCGTAAAAGGAGAATTCGGATGACATAGATTCTCAAGTTGTGACATGTAGGATGGGTACGCGGCAAGGTCAAGATAATTAAGCTTTCCATCATCGCCATTAACAGAGGAAAGGCATGTTGATTTGTCGCATGATACATCATAAACCGGGCAGGTCTGTAATTAAAAACTTATTAGTAGCTGGGTTAAAAAGTAAATATAAAATAAAATGAAATATTAAGCAGAATATTACCTTTTCAGCATCATTGTTTACCGTGTTCTCATTTTCGGCGTTAACACGACTACGAAAGGGGCTTTGAATAGGTGTTAAAGCCTGAAATAAAAGAAAAATGGTGTTTGAAGGATGATTTTAACAAAAATTTTAAAAATGAACAAACAGAATAAGCACAATCTGATCTAGAAGAAAAGCTATAGTTGCAAATTACTTAAGCTACTCAAATTAAACTCAGAATCATACACTAAACACAGATACAAGCTCATATGCACAATTGCAGGCTTCAAATGCAAAAACAAACCCATGTCTCAAACAGGCCAATGTACAGAAGCTATAAGCTATCAGTTTATACCTGAATTGACTAGCTTATGGGGGCAAACTATTGATTGGACTACTAAGAACTCAGAACCCAAGTACAGAATCCATAAGCTATCAGTTTAAACCTTAATTGACCATCTTATGGGGGCCAACTATTGATTGAACTGAGAAATTATAACTGTTTTTTACTTTTGATTTTAACTACAACTTTGACCAAAATGAAACAATATCTGATCTAAATGACTACTGTAATTATGATAAGCAATTATTAATCTAAATTAAGCTACCTAAATATTATTGTAACTAGCTATAAATATAATGTTTATGGAACCTAACAATTACTAACAGTTAAACTTTTGATGCTCCAAAATATGTCTTGACCTCTTAATATTGAACTACTAATTTTTATGCAAGCAAGTAAAGACTTAATAATTCCCTAAGTAATGTATCTAAGCAAATAAAAAACTCTGAAACAGTGTCCACTACAACAGACTACTCAAATCCAAACACCCTTTAAGTAATTGTGATTACACTAGGTTTCAGATTACAGGGCTAAATATACTACAACTGATGCTCAAATTTTAACACTTATCAATCCTAAAAGATAATAGATGCAGATACAGAATCCAAAACAGACACAATAAAAAACAAAACCAAACACTCCCTTATCTGTCCATATTCACTACACTAGAATGAGACAGATATTACCATGGCATCTTTGGAATGAAAATCTTCATTCGCAGTTTCTTCTGGCTCTGGATTGGCATGAAAAATATTTGAGCTTTCAATACATGTCGACTCCTGAAATAAAAGAAAAATGGTGTTTGAATGATGATTTTTTTTAAAAAATTTAAAAATGATTAATAAACTAAAAAAATTATTATCAATAAAAGAATATAAACTGTGTATAGGATATTACCATGGCATCTTTGGAATGCAAATCTTCATTGCCAGTTTGTTGTGGCTCTGGATTGGCATGAATAACATTTGAGCTCTGAATACGTGTCGAATCCTGAAATGAAAGAAAAATGGTGTTTCAAGGATAATTTTTAATAAATATTTTAAAATGATTAATAAAATAATAAAATAATTATAAATAAACGATTATAAAGTGTGTATAGGATACTACCATGGAATCTTTGGAATGCAAATCTTCATTGCCAGTTTGTTGTGTCTCTGGATTGGCATGAATAATATTTGAGGTCTGTATTGGTGTCGAAGCCTGAAATTAAAAAGACATTTATATACGCTTTTATGGTGACCTAAGATTGTTATTATCAAATTGTCGTATAGATTAAAAAATAAAATTAAACCGCTGACCTCAGGATGATGTATGTTCAAAGCTTTCTCAACAATGGCAAGCCTTTTTTTAATATCATTGAATACTTCAACATTCGATCCTGAGTTACCAATCAAATGAACTATTGTCTTCAAGGCCTCAACCTCAGCAACTAATTTAGGTACTTCGGTAATTGATTCTGCTCCGGCTGTTGGAATCCCTCCACCTGTTGCATTATTGAGCTCTTCCGCTGCATCGTTGACCTCTTCTGCTGCATCGTTGACCTCTTGTGCTTGTACCTAAGTAACAAATAATTTTAAAAGATTTAGGAGATGTACATTAATAATTTATATCTTATAGGCCTTAAGGGTCAAACATAATGTTTTCAAAGTTAACAATGTACCTCAAAAGGAACTTCTGAAAGTTGAGGAATGGCATCATCTGAATCATCAGCGACATTTGCTACATGTCCAAAATATGCAGTACTACGCACAAAGCGTGGGTTCAACTTTTCATCATTAGTCGGAACAAGTTCCACAGGATTTGAACCCTGTGTAACAAATTTATTATAAAACATCAAAACAAAATTTATACATAAGTCATAAATTAGTAAACAAATAACAAAGAATAATGACAACAAATACCTGACCAAACAGTATAGAATAATCACGTTTTCGGAATGTTTTAATCTTTAACCAAGAAAGACCACGTGGGATGCTATTAGGAACTTTTTTAAACCATTGTTGACTATTGGGATAACTCTCAAGAATCCATATCTAAAATTAAATAAAACGATGAATCTAAAGTTATTTTTGGTACAAGAAAACAATCATACCTTTAAAGCCCAAATAAATCCACAAATATTATATGTGGCAGTTTTATCTGGGGTTACTGCCTGCTTCTTCTTGTAATACCTTTGATAATGCTTAGGAGCCAAATTGGCTAGACTGGAGTACAAATGTCTCCACAAGTACTCTCCCCATGGATAAGCATTCCAAGCATTAAAATCCTCAACGAGCTGCAAAAATTCATTAGGTACATTGTACCAAGGCCCACGACCGGTAAATATGACCTCAGCACATATCAAAAGACAAACCCTGACAACATCCTCAGTTGGCAAAGCATCAAATACTTTATCGTTGTTCAAAATATGTAAAAGTTCATTCCCTTTTACAGTAACCTTTCTATCAAACTGCTTATGAGGGAAGATTCGCAAGGCAAACGGGCTACGATCAACTACTACGTGGTCAGGCAAAGGGCCGAAAACAAAACCCGACACCAACAAAAACTCCTCACGGCCAAACCGCAACAAATTATCCCCAATTCTATATGTAATGGGTGGACAAGTATCAAGTAATTTAGGAATATATACCTGATGCTGTAAAACGAAGTTTAGGAGATGGTTATCATTTGAATGACAAGGGGGAATATCCAACCATTGCGCGAATACACTTTCCTGAACAGGCTAATTCGATTTTGATTCTTCCCCAACTTACTTTTAATCTTTTCCAGCAACTCTAAATTGGAACGAATCGTTACCTTTGCATGAAAGTATCCGTCAATATTTTCCATTTGCATTGACTGACTAATAATTTGGGGTTCGAAATGAGTATACACAAATTAAGGGTTAGGGTTCTAACGTTTGATTTTGATTTGAATTTTTAGTGGGAGTAGGTGTGGAAAGGAACTTGAGAGTTTCTTGGTATTTGAAAATATACAAAACGGTTCTTGTTGTTGGGGATATAAAAAAAGTCGCTCGGATTTTATAATATCGCTCAGCTATAATAATTAATTTCGCTGGATAATTAGGATTATAAAATTGTGTTAAAAATACTTTAAAACGAATTATTATTAAAAAAAGTTGTTGAAAAGGTACAAAAAGGGTTGATGTGTGATGTACAAAAAAGTGACATTTTGTCGGTCGCTTAAAACTTTTCGCTAGGTCGCTAGGCTTTGGGAAGGTTCAAAACGAATAAAATATTATTTGTGGAAGTTTGACTATTTTGGAGGAAAGTGACAAAATAGAAGGTCGCTCGAACTTTTGATAAGTCGCATGTGATAAGTAGCACAAAAGTATGCCTTACACATTATGATTGGGCACTACTTTTGGGGTGCCACATGTCGAATTTATGTTCAATTCGCTAGTCGCTCGGGCCATTTCAAGAAACCAACCTACTTAGGTACACAAGAGTCCACCACCTTGAGCGACTGGTCCGTTTGTAGAATTGCCCCTTTATAAATGGTTGATTTCTCCAAAGTTAATCAACAGAACTTTATCTTTGACCAGTGGTTGTATTTGTTTGAGTGTCACACTAACTTATGATAAGCTTAAATGTGTTTGGTGCTATACTAATTGCTTGATATTCAAGATGAACATTTGCTCGTGCATTATGGCGAGATCGTAACATACACTTTAAATGAGAATTAAGATAATTATTTATGTGGTATTGGTGTTGATTTGGGATTGCTTTTATTTCTTTCTATTTATCAAGAACGCTATTTTACTTTTCTATTGATCAACTATCAATAAAACTTATCAGGGTTGTTTGGGAATGCTTTTTTAAAATAACCGCTTAGGTATGGATTGTTTGAGATTGATTATTGAAACTGATTGTGATAGAATGTCTATTGTTTGTCAGATGATGTGATGAAGGAACTTATCTTAAGGCAAAGTTGTTGCATCATGAGAAGAAAAGCTGGAGACGGGGACAAAACCATTTTATGATTGCAGGTTTAGACTGGTTATTTTAAATCTTGTGGCATCGATGAACCATGGTCAGTCTACTTTTGCAACAATTTATATTACTGTATATGATTTTAGCAATTATATATTATATAAGTTTGTATGTGCTTTTCATGGGCTTACTTTGAATAAATGATTGTTCTAATCATTTGATAGAGTTGGTTGTTTTTGTTTATGCATCTACTCATGGCTGTCAAGTTTAAAGCATGTACTTAAATAAATGGTTGATTGGTTATTTGAAATGCTTGATTAAGTCCCAATGAATATCAGTAGAATGTTATCTTTGACTAGTAGCTTTGTTTGATCGAGTTATAGACTAACTTCTTATAAGCTTACAAACGTGATGGTGCTATATTAATTACTTGTATTCGAGGTTGTTTGAGATTGCTTATCTATCATCCCTTTATACGTGCATTTGTTTGTCATGATTAATTGGTACTTTAACCTCAACTCTGAGCAAGTATTTGTGTATACATCAGCGTAGATGGTCTTAAAGTCGATAAATCTTAGGCTAACTTGTCTTTTTTTTTTTTTTTTTTTTTTTTTTTTCCAGATTCTGTAATGACATTGGAAAGAGCTTATATTAAGGAAAAGTTGCAGCTTGAGAAGGAAAAGTACCCACTATTCTCAGCTTTTCATTTAACTTACGTAATCAGTATGATCTTGTTTAGCATAATGTGATTTCGTGAATTAATATTATATGGTGTTCTACAGGATGCATATCTTGTGGGGTGACAAGGACAAGGTACTCACCCTTGAGCTTGCTAAAACCATGAAAAGGTTAGATCACAGCATCTACATACATATCTATATATGTGTTTTTCTATTCAATTTTTGTGGGTCTGAGCAAATGATTAGAACGCAAACAATGTTAGAGTACATACAGAATGACAGATACCTTGTACCCCTTGAATTCACATGACAGTTTAGTATGTTTATTTAAGTTTTTGTTCGTGGTTGATGTGGTGTCTTCAGGTACTATTGTGGTTCGGAGCATGTACCAGGATGGGCAAAGTCAAGATTTGTAATGTATTCATCATCTGGTGTGACTCTCAACCCTAAAGATAGTTTTGGGACGTCATCTATATCATCAAATTCCATCTGTTTTGGCCACGGTATTTAAAGGCAATGTATAATGTTGTAATTTTTACTTTCATTTTCGTTGCAAGAGTACAAGATTACTCTCAATGTATTAAGACAAAGTAAGCTGTAACTCAATGAATCGTCTTGGTTTGAAAAATTCATTTTGCAAGAAAAAATTGATTTAATTGCCTGGTGTTACAGCAATGTATAATGTTGTGAGAAGATTTTGCATTTTTTTTAATATTTTTAAACTCACATAGAGCCATGTTAGTTGATTGAAACAGGGCTCTATAAGTGGTAATAGAGCCCTTTTTCAAAACAGTGCTTTATTTGCTTCTCCAATAGAGTCTCTCCCTTTTGTGCCCTCATGCAAAACCGGGCACTATGACCATTTTCAACCGGGCTCTATGGCATTTTTTGTAGTAGTGATTGAAGATTGTTAGTTGAAGACTATTGGTGAAAAAAATTAATTTACATGTCTAATGCAAACTATCTTCATCACCTTACACAATTTATAAGTGTTTTCTTCTTTCTAATATCGGTTTTGATTTTGTTACATGCCATTGCATATTTCTAAACATTCATTTCAAGCTTTAAAATCTACCTTCTTGTGTGAATCGAAAAACTATTTGAAGAAAAATGAGCAAAAGCTGATATATATATATATATATATATATATATATATATATATATATATATATATATATATATATATATATATATATATATATATATATATACACACACACACACATACAAAACCTCCTAGTATATACAAGTATTTAAAATAAAGAGAATATATCTAGCTACATAGGCCAGGAAAAAGTGAAAATCATTTTTAAGAGTCGTTTGATAGCTCTTCAACATAGTGAGATGGTTATTTCCAGTTTATCACCATTCTTATTGTTGTAAGTTGGAGCAGATTTAGTATAAACACGTTAGATTTTTATTTATTTATTTATTTTTTAACAACAATTATTGCTTAAACCCAGCGAGAAGTAAAACAAGTTTGAGATCTCAAATCCGTTCAATCCAATCAGCAAATAATTTCTTACTCTTATGAAGAATCCGAAATTGTGATAAGATCATAATCTCGTCTCAAAGTGCATATTTGCGAGGGTTTTTTTTTTATTTTTATTTTTATTTTATATTATTATTTTTTTTTTAATTATTTTTTATAATCAAAGCGTACTCTATTTTAGTATCTCCAGTGGTAACGGACACATCAAGAACCCATTATACTCATCTCAAATCTATGTTTCATAACTTTGTCAAATTTTAGATCATTCGAATAATGAATTTCTTCTTGCATTGCATTTATCCGATCCAAGTCTCTTAGAGCTTCTAAGTCTTTTGTAGGTTCGAGTTTGATCATAATAGCGGTAAACAAACACCACTCCGAATCTGCACTTCTTGTCTAAATGGTACGTTTAGAGGAATCATCGATTACTTGTTCAAGTGAGTGGTATTTTCCATTTCTTACTGGGAATATGTGGTAGGCAGAAAGTATTCATGTTAGAAGGATCAACATATCGTGAATTTCAATGTTCACTGACCACAGCATTAATTGGATGCAGCAAATGGATTAGTAAATGTTTGATCTTTGTAACAATGTAGTTATGTTTTCTTGATCATCAACGTTGTTGCAGGAGCTTAGAGAATTATTGGTGCCTGAATTAATTTATAGTTGAATTTCAAGGATAGGATGTGCATCAAGTTCATCACTTGCATCTTCAAAATATGTTGTAGATGAACTTGATACTGGTGATGGTATATCTTCAGGGTGAATCTTTGGAATCTAAGGTGTAGCGAAGATGGAAGACATCTTCGATTTGTTTCCTCCCGAGAATTCATCATAGAAATTTCAAACAAATTATCCAAGTCATCCATTGACAAAATATCTTCTGATGTTGATGATTCTTAGTTCGGTACGAATTCTGAACGTTGTGTCCAAATTTCAACCGGTTTAGTGTGTGTCCTGAACTGATTTGCTCAGTAGCCATTGATGATATTTTATCAAAGTTTACGTGGACAGTTTCTATGATCTTCTTTGTTTGAAAATTGTAGATATGAAACGCACTTGAATGAGTTGAGTATCCGTCCAATACACACCGATGTCTCCCTTGTGCTTCGACTTGGTAAGGCATCGCAATCAGTGAGAAGATAACATAAACAACCCAATGTACGTAAGTATTTGACATTAGGACGACGTTTGTGAATGAGATGATATGGGGTTTTGTTATAAATTTTGTTAATGGGTGAACGGTTTGTGTAAAACATGTCGTAGCAACACCTTTAGCGCATAGGAACAATGGAAGTTTAACGGAGGACAACATTGCATGAGCAACTTTCACTGCTAGAATTAAAGAAAGTGATGGTCATTTTATGATTATAGACCATGTAACGTTGTTATAGTATATGTAATAGTTAGTTATAGGGCTCGTGGACTTGGTAAACTAATAGAAATTGTGTTAAGTTAGTAAGCCTTGTAAACAAAGTCCAACACCAACAAAGGCCACACAAGGCCTATAAGTGGCTCCTACTAAGATGTAAAATACCCTAAAATGTGTCATTTGAGGGTGTACTTAAGAGTTTAATGTGCGTGTTTTAAGTGTGTGAAATACAACTTCTAGTTTCTTTCTCTCTTCTTCTCCTCCACATGTCACCCACCTCTCTTCACCATCTTAGTGTGTTAGTTTGATATAATAGAGGGAACTTACATCTGCCAAAGTAAGGTTTTGTCTTTCAACTATATCATTTTGTCGTGGAGTTATAAATGTGAAAATGTTGACAGAGTTTATAAACTTTGTGCTTACAAATATAATAATCTTGTACGTGTTTAAATTTACGGCCAACTTAGTAGAACCGTATGTATTTCTTGATGATATCTCTACTACTATATAATGCATTTGGGACTATTCTATAATTAGAAAGACTTAAATGACTTTTAATTGCTTATTATGGAAGAATTTCAAAAATAGTTGGTTAGGAAACAAGTTGATTAAAAAGTTTGTTAGGAATCAGGCTGGTTTAACCATCTCTACTTATAAAACATAAAAACAACTAAATGTGTAACTGAATAACGCAAAATATAGTTACAGGTACCCGCCACCACATTGCGCGGGTACCGTTCTAGTGTAAATTAAAGTGTATGCGACGATTTAGTGTTTTATATTGTGAAAACTGGCAAATTAGGGAGTTATTTTGAAAACCCGCATTACATTAAAGTTCGTTTATAAATTATATTTGGAATTTTATTCGTAACGAACTTGAAAAAAACCAATATTTTGGTTGATTATATCTAAAACTTTTATGGAATGGAATTTGGTTTATCGATATTATGAGAATTTATTTCGAGATTTTATTGGCACTACGTTGACTCCGGCACTAGGATAACCTAACAAAATTTAATATTTTGAATTTACGGTTTGGTTTATATATTTATGGAACGTGTCGTGGAATTTTAAATTATTGGGTACGAACTCAGTTTGAGTATGTTGAGATATTTTGAAAGGTTTTCGAGTTTGGTCATTTTGTTTATATAACTAGCCAAATCCCCTACGCCATCTTTATTAGTATTGTTAGTTAAAAGAAAGAATAAAAAAAATAAAGAGTAACTACAAAAGGGTCCTCCTTGGTTCCTGGTTCACACAACACCCACACACCCTCACCCACACTTCATCTCTTATCTCACACCTCCATCTTCATCACTAATAAACCCTAGCCGCCACCATTTCCGGCCACTGTAGCCACCACACCGCCACCCTCTACCACTCACGACCACCACCAAACAAATCCCCATCATCTCTTCTCTTAGATCCACCCATACACGCGCTCAAATACCCTCGTTTAACCTCAAATCCAATCATACGCGCCACATTCTATTTTGTTTCTGGCCTCCTCACGTTCTATTCTTGTTGAGACCAAAGGTAAGACGAGTCACAAGAGGGTTGTGACTCAAATTGCAATGAAAACGTGACCAAGAGGTCACGAGTATGATTTTTCCTGTTGGGTTCCGATTAAAAACAACATATATAAGTGGGATTTGGTATAAAACGTGTTTTAAAACTAGTTTGGTATCCGGGTTTTCATGGTTTGAGTGGGGTCGAGACATAAACCGAGAGCTATGGCCCTCGGCTTGTGAATTTTTGGGCTGTTGTGATTTTCTTGTTGTATTTGGTCATAAGATGATGAAATTGAGGATGTTTGGTTACAGAATTAAGTGATTTGATTTGATTTTGGTTGAGATATTGTATATTGTTGTTGAGCTTATTGAGGTTACGGGACCAGGTGGTCCGTTTGGTTTGGTTCGAGCTCGGTTGAGCTAGCCGAGACCCTAGAGGTCTCAGGTGGGACCCACGTGACTCGTGGTGAAGTCTTGACTCGGGTTCGACTTGGTAAGTTGACCCGGATTACATGATATACTTGGTGTTCTTATTGGTTTCGTGATGTTCTTCTTGTTATTATATTGTTATCTGTTGTTGTTATTATTAGCTGTTGTTGTTGTTTCTATTGTTGTTGTGGTATATGAATATTGGTACTTTTGATATCATGGTCGTTACTTTGGAGCCGAAAATGAAAGGGTATCATGATTTATATTGATGTTGGAGTTGTGTTGACGAGTATGAATTGGGGACCGATTGTGAGACGGTCAAATTAGATGACGGAGATAGGTTAGTCGGGTGCCGTAGTCGGACCCTATTGTTGTAGCACGTGTTTTGGGAATTGTGGACGGAGATGGATTACTTGGTTGTGTTGTTTATTATTTCTATTTTGGACTTGGACAATGAGCCGAGAGTGATGACTCGGACATGTGACCATTTTGTATTACTCGATAAATATTTATAATCAAACGCAAATAATAAAACTCGTAATAATATTATTGGTAATATAACCGTTTATATAAATATATAGACGTGAATAACGTATATATAAATATATAAATGCGTATATTAAAAATAAAAAGATCACGAGTAATATTATAACAATAACGTGAGTATAACTATTATACTATGAAAGAAGTGTAATAATATTGGGAGCGTTATTATAACTAAACACTAGAAATAACGATGAAATCTTGACGTTAAATAAATATTAAATAAAATAATTTCTTTTAAATAAATGAGGAAAACTATCGAGTTATACGGGGTCGTGGGCACTTGAGTCCAAGTGGATTATTATTTGTGACGTTCGTGTTGTCACGGATATATGACAATTAATACACTCACTTTCGATAACTACGTAACTTATTTAATCGACGGGTTAAATAAGAGCTATTTAGTTATTGAGTATATTAATGGGCATCGTATCCTACGACGCCCATAGGTTTTGGTATGTGTACGAGAATAATAAGTTACTAAGTATCTTGTGAGATTGCCAAATTGACGAATTTGGTAAGCGTAACGGTATAATTAGTAAATTTATTAAACTTTGATATATACCATATAGTAATTTATGTGCAATGTGTGGCCTAGGATTCGAGTATAATCTTAGAATGGTATATTAAGTAAATAAATATGACCAAATCGACGGATTTGATAAACTTCGATGATTTATTTAAATAATATATTGGACTAATATTAGACCTATAGATTGTTTTATTATCCTTTTTGTTGTGACTCCTTGGTTTGAGTTGTGTCGACCCACCACCCGTATGGATACCAAACGCCAAACTCCAAACTAATACGAGATAATACGAGAAATGGATTTTCGTAAAGTAAAATGGAATACGTTCGGGTTTGGGAATATTCGATTTTGAGGAAATGATTTCTGAACGAGTTGATATTGTTAGGTCGTGCCGAGTCCGTAGTTGCCGTCTTTTGAGTTATTATACGTCTTACTTCTACCGATTTCGTCTTGTTGATTTCTGGACTTGAGGTGAGTCATAGCCCCACTTTTACTCTTGAACTATGTTTTCAATACTTGGGGTGAGAAACGTGCAAATTATTTTATGTGGACTATTATCGCTCTTATATTCTTTCTAAAACTTGCTATGCGTATGGACTAGGATGTATTGTCAACTTTAGTCACATATTTTTGTGTGTACTATTCAAGGTTGGCTTATTTGGATATTGGTGGATTGTCAACTTTAGTCACATATTTTCGTGTGTACTATTCAAGGTTGCTTATTTGGTTATTGATGAATTGTCAGCTTTAGTCACATAGTTTCGTGTGTACTATTCAAGGTTTGGCTTAATTAGATACTATAGTGTGCACCTATAGGTTATTAATACTTCAGAGGTTATCCGAGTATTTATGATATTGCGGGGGTTACCCGAATATCTATGTTAGAGCGGAGGGTATCCGTGTGTTATGTTGGAGCGGAGGGTATCCGCAGGCTTTTAGTGGAATCCTTAGTCTAGCTAGCAAGCGTTTTCCTTATATGTCCAGTATATTGAGTTATGAATTTAAACCTATGATCTCACCAGCGAAAGCTGACTTTTAGCACGTTTTCTCAGGTAATTAAGTGACGATTTGGATGCATGGATTGGAAGGCTCGGCTAAGGCACCTGGTTTATGGATCTTTTTTTCTAAAACTCTGATATTTAATTGTGGACCTACATTTATTTCTTTTGGGTCTGACTCTGAATGATGTTGGGATAAATGTAAACTTTAAAACCCCGTTTTGGTTGTGTTTTTCTTATGTTTACTTTATCTCGTTCTTTTATGTCTTGTGTTGGATACCAATCTCCGTAGCACCCCGAAAGCTTGTTGAGTCTTCCGCTGTACCAAATTTTGGGGGTGTTACAGATTGGTATCAGAGCCAAGGTTATAGAGAACTAGGTAAATAAACACCTAAACTATAACCGATTTTTATAGAAAACGATCCTCGACCAATGCCCGCCAGCCCGCCAAGCCGAAGCATCTTCGATTATATTGAGGTATTATGAGATAATGATTAGAAATGAGATTTTTGAGATGATTGAGAATATGGGATATATTGATTATGTGATATGATGGCGTTTTGAGGAATTATATAGTTTATTTGTTTTATAAATGTTTTAATAATGCGGTATTTGAAATTCTTTATTAAGATTATATGATTGAATTTATATGATGATTTTGATATGGTATTTTGAATTCGCGGTTTAGTTGTTTTGAAACACTTACACCTACCCTACGCCGTTCTCACAAATCATAGCCTCCTTTGCACGTGTTGTTATTAAGAATTGTTATTGCTAGTACGCGTCGCCCCTCGTAAATCACTATGGCCCCTGATGACCCATACGTGTTGGTCATGCGTTCGGCCACTACTTTATCGTCTCATTGTCGCCCTAAGTCACCGATTTTATCGCCTCATGGTTCACCTGCTCAAAGATGACGATTGATGGAGTACCCCTCCGACGAGGAGTATGAGGAGGAGTACGAGGGTGAGCAGAATGATAACCCTCAAGATGAGGAAGAGAATGATGACCCTCAGGATGAGGAAGAGGATGATCCTCAGGAGGAGGAGATGCCTGATGATGATGGATCGCTAGCACATTCAGCTCATTCTGCAAAGCCCGATTCCCCGATACATCCGTTAGAGCCGGTTTCACCTGATCATCCGTTTTTGTTTGATTCACCACCTGGTAGTCCTATGGCGTCGGATGCACCTTCTGAGGTTTCTGCTGAGCATGCAGATTTGGGTGAGACTGGTAGGATGTGGACTCGGATTACTGCACAGGGCGAGTGGATCTCGCGGATGTCTGACCGACTTGAGATGATTATTGCTGAGTTTATTGCTGAGATAAGAGTTGATTTGACTAATATCGTGGGAAGGACGACCGCGATTAGGAGAGGTATGATTGCGATACATGAGCAGATAGAGAGTCTGCAAAGAGGTTTCCTCACGGCTCGCGAGGCAGATCGCAAGCTGTGGCAGAGGAACACGGAGTTGGAGGGGGCAGCAGACCTCAAGAGAGATAGAGATATATACAGTGTTGAGCTCGGATCATTATGGAGAGAGCTTGATGGCTTGAGGCAGGAGTTGAGGAACCTACGCCAGCATCGTGGCTAGATCAATTTGGAATTAGGTTGTTGTGTTGGTATTATGTTTGTATTTCGACTTCCACCAATCGGATTCTTGTTGGACGTTATGGTATGTGTTATTGGAGACTTATGAACCTTGTATTGTGATTTCGATCAATGACTGTACGACGAAACCCTGTCAGAGCTACCCAAACTGGAACTGCCGCTACTACCCCTGGTCGCCGAGGACGCCATCCTACTTGAAATGTTGAGACCCCTACTCCTGATAACCTGGACACTACTAACCGCAACAAGAGGAATCAAGATGTTGATGTTCAGGGAGACAATGATCATGTCCCACTTAACGCACCTACTGTGGATCAAGCAATGATCAATCAACTTGTGGAGCAACGAGTTGCTGAGCTACTAGCTGAGTCAAATCATTCCAACAATTCTGCTGGAACTTTTCCACCTGTTCGTGCTAATGGGTGAAGCTACAAGGAGTTTAAAATTTGTGGACCTATTGAGTTTGGTGGAACTGAAGGAGTGGTCTACTTGGTCAGGTGGATAGAGAAGACTGAGTCAGTGTTTAATGTCAGTGGTTGTGCGGAGAATGCGAAGGTAAAGTTTACTTCTTTTACCTTCAAGGATGAAGCTTTAACTTGGTGGAACAATCACCGTAATTCAGTTGGGAGTGATGTGGCTTATGCTATGTCTTGGGAGCAATTTAAGTCTTTGCTGATTCAGACTTACTGCCCAAAGAAGGAGATTAAGAAGCTGGAGATTGAGTTCTCGAACCACAAGGTGAAAGGTACCGATATGGCAACTTACAATCACCGTTATCGAGAGTTAGCCTTACTTTGTCCCGATATGGTTAGGATTGAGACTCAAAGGATTGAGAGGTATACCGATGGGTTGCCGGTAGCTACAAGGAACGATGTGATTTCTGCTAAGCCTGCACACATTCATGAGGCTATCACAATTGCTCAACAATTGATGGACTCGTTGGCATTGGAAGAAGCTGAGAAAGACAAGAATGGAAAAAGGAAGAGGGATAATCACTCTAAGGGTAATGATCATCGAAACACGCGACAAACAACTACTAGAGCTTATGCTATAGGAGATGGAGACAGGAAGAACTACAATGGAGATGCACCCAAGTGTAACCGATGTTATAAGAATCATTCTGGACGATGTACTGTGATGTGCAAGAATTGCTCTAGGATGGGACACATAGCTAAGGATTGTAGAGCTCGACCACTTGCTATGGTTCAAGCTACTCCTGAAACTATGAGTAAGGCAAATGTTACTTGTTATGGATGTGGAAAGAAGGGACATTATAGGAATGAGTGTAGGGAATCGTGGAACCGAGGAAATCAAGGATCGGGTGGTAATGGGTACAATCATGGAAAGCGTGGACGACAAGATAATGGGGACCAACGTGTGGAAGCTGGAGTTGCTCATGGGAGAGTGTATGCACTCGGGAATGAGAGAGGAGAAGATCCGAACATCGTTACTGGTACGTTCCTTCTCAATAATCGTTATGCTTCCATACTATTTGATACTGGTGCCGATAGAAGTTTTGTGTCCACTACGTTTGCACCCTTACTAGAGAAACCCCCGATGGCCTTAGGAATTGGGTATGATATAGAGTTAGCTAATGGTAACATAGAAAGGATTAAGACTATCATTCGCGGTTGCACGTTAAATTTCTTGAATCACCCTTTCAACATAGATCTTCTACCCGTCACGTTAGGAAGTTTCGATGTCATCATTGGTATGGATTGGTTGTCGAAGTATCGTGCTCACATACTTTGCGATGAGAAGATCATGCGTGTACCTTACGGAAAGGAAATTCTAAATATACTAGGAGATCGAAAAGGTTCGAGGAGACCATCCCGGTTAGCAGTCAATTCTTGCACTAAGTTACCAAAGCTAATGGAGAAAGGATGTTACCTTTTCTTAGCTCAAATCTTTGAGAAAGGAGGGAAGGAGAAGAAGGAGAGGTGCATTGGAGATGTGCCTATAGTTCGTGATTTTCCTGATGTGTTTCCCGATGATTTGCCGGGAATCCCGCCTACTAGACAAGTGGAGTTTCAGATTGAGTTGATACCTGGTGCTGCACCTGTAGCACGAGCACCTTATCGTCTTGCACCTACTGAACTGGAAGAGTTGTCGAAACAACTAGCGGAGTTAGCCGAAAAGGGATTTATAAGACCAAGTTCTTCGCCTTGGGGAGCCCCAGTCTTATTCGTGAAGAAGAAGGATGGATCGTTTCGTATGTGTATTGATTACCGAGAACTGAACAAGTTAACGGTGAAGAATAGATACCCGTTACCGAGGATCGACGACTTGTTCGATCAACTTCAAGGATCGAGTGTGTATTCAAAGATCGATTTGAGAGCGGGATATCATCAGCTTCGAGTTCGCGAGGAAGATATTCCGAAAACGGCTTTCAGAACCCGTTACGGGCATTACGAGTTTCAGGTGATGCCGTTTGGGTTGACTAACGCACTGGCGGTATTCATGGACCTCATGAATCGGGTGTGTAAGCCTTATTTGGATAAATTTATGATCGTATTCATTGACGATATTTTAATTTACTCAAGGAGTGAGAAGGAGCATGAGGAGCATCTAAGACTTATTTTAGAATTGCTCAGGAAGGAGAAGCTGTATGCCAAGTTCTCCAAATGTGAATTTTGGATTCCGACGGTACAATTTTTGGGTCATGTGATTGATAGACAAGGAGTTCATGTGGATCCTGCTAAGATTGAAGCAATAAAAGATTGGGCTGCACCTACGACCCCAACAGAAGTTCGTCAATTTTTAGGTTTAGCCGGTTATTACCGAAGGTTCATCAAGGGATTTTCGAAGATAGCTAAACCGTTGACCAAATTGACTCAAAAGAGTGTTAAGTATGAATGGGGAGATAAGGAAGAGGAAGCATTTCAATTACTTAAGGAGATGTTGTGTAGTGCTCCTATCTTGGCGTTACCTGAAGGTAACGAGGATTTCGTCGTCTATTGTGACGCTTCACATAAAGGTTTGGGAGCTGCGTTAATGCAACGAGAGAAAGTGATAGCCTATGTGTAGGACCTTAGATCTAACTTTATCACTTATGAATATGATGTTAGAGAGAGAAGGAAGAGCTAGAGAGAAAGTAGAGAGAGAGGTGGAGAGCACTATGTGTAAAATAAACCTTTGATTAGCATGAACTCCCACCCTTCCTAACAAGCTTAGGAGGGGTATTTATACTTTTACATAAGCCACCATGGACTTTCTCATGGGCCATCTTTTGGGCCAAGCCATTAAGGCTTTTACTTAAACTTAATGAACTAGCATTTTACTAACTATTACATGAATATATTTAACTAACTATTTGACTCAATAATGATCGTCACTTTTAATCCTAACAATCTCCCCCTAAGGGACGATCATTGAGATCTCACTTTGATTTCATAAATGATCAACACTTCTAATGCTAACAATCTCCCCCTAAGGGTGATCATTGAGATCTCTCTTTTGTGACTTTGATCTTTGATCTTTGAAGCTTGTTCTCTTGAACTTTGAGTCCTTGTGTAATAGTTTTGCTAGTTCCTTTGTTCCAATCATGCTTTGTGATCTTTCTTGCCTTTGATCAACATCTTTACTATGTTGTCTTTATGTCTTTTCCAACATGCTCATACTTTGTTTGACTTTGAATCTTTGTGAAGTTCTCTTCTCTTTGACTTTAATCTTTGTTTCTTTAGTTTGAAGATTCTTTGACTTTGACTTAGAAACGTTCTGAACTTTGCTTTGCTTTGATCTTTGAAGAGAGCTTTGCAGGGTATGAGCATGTGGATCTTTTAGTGATGGTAACGGTCTTTCTCCAAGGAACATTCCTGAGTACCTGCATAAAACAGTTAGCAATAAAGTATCCGGTACTTACAGGTTCGGAATTAGAGATCGTCAACAGCATAGTGTGAAGACTCCTTCTAACCCTTACCATGGCCGTTCCTGAATCAGATACCCCTGAAAGGGCTTACTAGATCCACTGAAGTACATCAATGATTCATGTGAGTTGCTGGAGATCACCCCACAACTGTAGACCATTTTGGAACATAGTAACCATCATGAAAGATAAGGCAAGATCCATAGATCTCATAAAGACTCTTACAACTTGTGTCCTTTTTGGCGAACACAAGTGTATTCATAGGAAGTGTATCCTAAGAGATTTTTAATGAATCTCATGGCTCTAGACTCGATAAGTGCACATTTGGTTTCCTATGCGGAGATTAGGGAGAGGTCTCCTGCTTCAATATCAACCATCTCTGAAAGATAAGTCGATAGATTACACCGGTTCCCCGTGAGAATGAAACAAGCTCTTTTAAGAGAACTTGAGTGGCTAGAAGGTTAAGTGCAATGCGTCACTGGGTCCATGACGTCTTGTCTTCAATACTGGTGTCACCTTAGTAACAACCAATAGCATATGTGTTGAACCCGGTGTCTGCCTTAAGGTTGAACATTTGGAGGGCTATTTCTTTTCACCATTTCATTTGCTTTTCTTTTTAATTCTTCAACCCCTTCTTTCTCCTTTCTCATTTTCTCCTTTTTTCAATCATACCTAAGGACTTCTAATTCTAATCTATTGGATTTGTCCTTGGGTAGATCCTTCCAGCTCTGGCGGATCATAGGACGGTTTTACCTAACCTTAGTCACCTTATAACTCTATGACTATCCTATAATTGCCATGAAACCATTTATGAAAATCTCTCAAAGTGTTTATAATAATAAAACATACTTTGTTAACACTTCGAGAGTTTTGCATTTCATTTGAAGGACTCCCCCTTCACGTGTGCTCATGGATTTTTAAGAAATTTGCACATGCGTGAGGAGTTTGCACTTTTGAATTGATTCACTTTCAATGAACACAACCGATTCGAGACACGCTTACATCACTAGTTAGACTAGCTTGAAGTTATTACCCGGCCTGGTCATATCCACAGAAAGTTTCTCGAAACAGTACATTTCTACTAAGACAAATACTTTTCGAGACACGCTTACGTGGCTAGTTAAAGAGTTCCATTGTCAGCTTTTAGGTGACAACTAGCTCTAGTAACTAACTTGATGTCATTACCCGTCGAGGATAAGTCTTTTCGATTACTAACTTTTGTTGTTTCGTCAATTCTTGGGTCATTTCTGAGTCGAGCTCTTTTGAGATTCAAGACGATCACATTTTAATCACGTCTTCTCCCCCTCAAAAATAGCATATCCATGGTATTTTTGATATCAATTGATTAAAATCTTTTCTTTTTGGATAGCTTATGGGAGAAACGGATGTTTGTAATTGCGTATAAGTTTTCTTTAAGCATGATCATTTTGTAACATCATTTTATTACTCCCCCTCAAAATTAGAACATTTTGAGTAAATATTTGCTTTGAAGAATTTGAGGGAGTAATATCTTGAAAAGTTTTGAAAACCTTTAGAAACATTTTCAAAATTTTGCTCAAGAAAAAAAAAAAAAATTAAGAAGACTTTGATAAGCTTTTTGGTGGGAAGTCTTCTTTTTAGGATTGTCGCACATAAATGTACAACAGGGTCCTTTCTTTGAAAATCACGGGTTATACACTGTTATGTGTGCATAAGCCATAATGTTTTTAGGATAAGTGCTCAAAAGATATTTAAAACCTTTGAATGATTAAGCACTTTCCTTTCTTTGAAGAACGAGTCCTTAGCTGAAATACTAAGAAGTCATTATGTTTTTGGATTAGACAACAACTTTTGGAACCCATTTAAGCACGGCGCCAATGGGTTTACCATATTTTGAAATCCATTTGAAAGTTGTGTCAATCCAAGACAAAGAAGTTGAATTCCAACGAGGACTGAAAACCGGTGTTTCATTTTGAAATAAAGCTCGTGGAATCAACGGTGATTTAAAACTCTTTTGCTTTTGAAAGTTGTTTGAGAAACTCGGTGTCTCTCTTGGAGTTTTAAAACTTGAGGAAGAAGTTTTCCATCCATTGTTGAAACTCGGCGTTTCATTTCGAAAATATGTTTTTGAGATGAATGGAAACCTTCCGGAATTAGGATTTTTCCAAGCATAGCTATTCCTTTGTTGTAGCGGAAGCATTTCAGAGTATGGATATTGCAAATGTTTTGAATGGCTTTGCTTTGGTTTCCACACTGGCTTTACCGGAGTAAAACGAGAGTATGGAGTTTGAAAACCTTGATTCTTTTCTTTATGAGCACTTGCATTTGAAACCTTTTGAGGAGTAAATGTTTCAGAAAAATTAGGTCTCTTTGAAAATTTCCTTCCTTTTTGCAAAGAATAGGTTGTAAACTGAGAAACCTTTTTCGAAAACGGTTTGGAAGATTCACCCGTGTAAACCTTCTCCGAAACACTTACTTGTGGTTTAGACTCGTTTGAAACTTGAGATTTTCCTTTTGACCGGTTAAGAACATCAAACTTTGCTTTTAAGGCATTGTATGACGTTCTCAAATCATTGTATTCTTTTTGAAGAGAAAGATGATCTGATGATGCCAGTTTTTCTTGCAAAGAAGCATTTTGATTTTCAAGATGTGCAAAATATTTTTCATATTTGTCTGTTTCGATTGAAAAATCATTTTTGGCATCACCAAAGTCCTTGGTTTGTTGTGCAATCGTTTTTTCCAATTCAACAATTTTCTGTTGAAGCACAGACTTTTCTTTTTCAAAAAGATGATTTGGTGTGATCTGAGAGTCAGATTTGTTTGAAGTTAGATTCTGAACGCTTGATCGCTTGATTGAATCAAACAAGTTTTTGTAAGTCTGTTTCAAATGCTCATTTTCTTTTTGTAATGATGCCACAGCATGTTCCAATTCAAGATTTTTTGTATCAAGTTCTTCAAAATCAAACTTGATATTGGTATCATTACAATTTTCTTCAAAAATTTTTTCTTTTTCTTTAAGCACTGATGTCAAAGAGTTTTCAGAAGACATTTTCTCATTCTTCTCTTGCAATTTCAGTTGGAAAGAGATACTTTGTGCTTCGAGTTTTGCAAGATGTTTCTCAAACTGAGCAGTTCTTTTTGACAGTTCTTCTTTGACATTGTCACACCCCCAATTTACCTGAATGGCAGCGGAATGGAATACCTGGGGGTGACGGTCATAGCACCATAGTTACAGTTATATTGAACGACCTAAAGTGTCGTTTAGAAAATACAGCGTTTGATCATTAAAACATTCAGAGTTTACAAAGCTTAGGTCCCAAAAGAGTTTGCCAATATAGTTAAAATAAGTTCAACAAGATCAAACGTTTCATAAGTGCAGAAAATATGGTGAGACGCGTCGACTCCGCGACTCCATGAAGGTCCAAATGTATGCAACATGAGCTACCTTAATAACCTGAGAAATACATTGCGAAAAACGGTCAACATAAAGTTGGTGAATAATCATAGGTTTATAAGTTAAATCGTATGTACAATAACCACAAGTATAAAGTAAAGTACTAAAATGTCAAAAGTGCTACATTGTCTCTTAAGCTCATGGCACCGAAGCTCGACGTACTAAAATTGGCCCCAAAGGAGTGTTTATCAGGCACTCTAAATATTCAGACATGAAATGCATTCGTTTTCCTTATGGAGCAACCCAAACACGAATGGAGGAGTCACCCTCGATAGATCTATCCACTCACTCTCGCTTGGCAATATAATTAACGGTCCATGATAATAAAGGGGACTTGAAGTGATAGTACTAACAACTTAAGCAATGTATGGAATTTAATACTTGGGCATGTACAAAAATAATTGTGCAATGTATTCTCCCCCGTGGGATTTAAAATCAAATAAGTACTAAAAACGGGGCTATGAGAACTCACCTGGAGTGATAGTACAAAGATGGTACAACGATGGTAAAGCAATCGGGACAATGAGGCGCGAACACTAGCCGCAACCTAAATGAATAATCGTGATCTTATTTAGATCATGCCGTGATGTAATGAATGCACATGCACATGATACCTATACCACTCGTAATTTGGAAATACTAGTTGTCGTCATAGTAAAATAGTTTCCATACTTAGGAAAAATAAGTCCAATTATAGAAGTATATAACTTGTCGTAATATATCGTATAAAAATGTTAGCGTTATATTCCTCGTATCGAAAACCTTAAAATAACGTCGTTAATTCGTATAAATATTCTATTGGGTCGTACGTATTCATTTGTTAAGATTATAGTCCTTAGTAACGTTTCTAGAAAATATACCATTTAGTGCGTAAGTTATTATTTTTATTTGTGACCAAATATATATATATAGTTTTGACGATGTTAAAACGCGTATAACTTGGTCGTTTTAAGTTTATTTTCCTCGTTCTTTATGTCCACGGATTCGTTTTAGTAAGTACTAATATATTTTTGATAACTCGGCTCCTCTAGGTTACATTTAACGCTTCTATTTGTCCGTCGAAAATTTCCAAACAGCATGCAGTTTTTCAGGAAATAGTTTTCCTCGTTAAATTTACAAAAATCATATCTCCTTCGTTATAAGCTCGTTTTAATCCGTTCTTTCGCCAAAAGTTTCGTTTTTGAAAGTATTTTCTAAATCTTTGGTCAAAAATTAACCACCATCTACTGATTTTCCCACGAATTAAAAATAGGGACAGTAGGTATTTCTATTGTTTCAAAAATCATTTTCCTAGTTTCAAACTTGTTCCAACTTCAACTAAACCACTTTCAATCACCACAAAACTAATCTAATCCTACCATACACCTTCTTAGGGTGTCATGAGTTCCTAAACATCACAAACCAAGTGGATCTAACAAGGATCTAACTATATTCACTTTCTAGGGCTTAAAAGTTAAATATATACAAAAATGGAGTGGTACAAGTTAATATATTCATGAGTTCTTGTAAGAAATATATATAACCATAGTAATAACTTGTAAAAATTATGAAATGAGTTTTGTTAACTTACTTGAAAGATTAGTGGATTAGTGGAGATGAAAAACTTGCAAAACCTTGTGTTTAAACTTCAAAACCCTAACAAGAAGTACTAAATAACCTTAATTATTACTTGATCTTGGAAAAGTTGATGAAAATGGCTTCTTGTTGTTGTTTTGCCGTGAACCACCAAGAGAGAAAAGGAGAAAAGTAGCTAGTTTTGTTTGGTGAAATGAATGAGAAAAAAAAATGTAGTTTATGTTATATGTATTATTGTATCCTAGACAACAAGTACAAGCTTTAAATTTAAGTTGCTGAATTGTGTCAAATGGGGTAAGGGATTGGAATGGGGGGCGGCAAAAGGAGATGGAGGGCAAGAAATTAGAAGATTTTGTAAGACTTTTTGGTTGATTAGGTTAGATATTATTAGTTTTAGGTGATACCGGGTACCGAGTTAACTAGAAATAAATTTCAACGGAGTTAACCGGGATATAATAAAGTCGTAAAAATTGTAAAAATAAATTGGGTATAATTATTGAGTGTTTAGATAATTATTGTTTAATTTCTACGAAAACCATCGTAAATAAATTAGGCGTACGATATAAATTAAATAAATTTCCAAAATACCGGGTAAATTAATAATATAATTTATATATTATTAAAATGAATATAAAAATATATTAGGATCATAGTCGGGAGTGTCGGACGTGTTAGTCACATTATTGATCATTTGTTAACGTTTATATAGAAATAATTATACGTAAAAGTTAATTATACCAAAAGTATTAATTTAATTATCCTACGAGTGGAATAGTATGCAAGTGCCATAATGATAATATGTAGACTATTTCTAGTCCGTACGAAGTGTCCCAATGATAATGCATGAATTCGCTCCTGAACCAATACGGTTACGCGATTCTAAATACTCGTAAACCAAATTTACGATGAAATGAGTAATTCACGTGAATAGTGAAATTTCTTCCGGAAATGAATAGTGTCAAGTGAATAGTAAAATTTCTGAACGCTTCTCAGAATATCAAATTGACCTTAAAAACGATGAATAGTAAAATGATGAATAGTAATCGGTGAATAGTAAATGATGAATAGTAGATTGTCGAAGTTTGGAAAATGACCGGAAATTACGAGTTGTGACAGTCTTCCCCTCTAACAGGAACTTCGTCCCGAAGTTCAGTTTGTGTTGGTTTCTGAGGTGGTATTGGTGAAAAGATGATAATAATTGAGAATTCCAGCGAACTTCCACGATAGGAATTCGACTCTGCTTCAACCGTTTGACCTAACAGTCCATAATTTCTATTGGTTATTACCAAGTCTACGTTTGTTCTTGGGTTGGATTCCTTTCCAAATGGGATTACGAGTGACTAATCTGAAAGTCATTTCCTGGGATTTGAATAGGTGAAACATGGTTGTGTAATCCAGCTGTTCTCTGACAAGGCTCAAGTCTGACGGCCATTAGGCCTACTCGGTCTGAAATATTACGTGGTTCAGTGTATATCGGGTTCAACTTTCCCAATTTTCTGAATGATATCATGCCTTTCCTAGGCAGAACTTTCAACATGATCTGGCTACCAACTTGAATTTTTAATGGTTTACAACTTCTAGAATTTGTAATTGATTCTTGACTTGTAGGAAATTTCTGGTTATTTCATGAATGTCTACTGGCATAGTGAGTTTGGCTTTTTCCGAGTTTGGTTCGTCAATAGATGATCAGTGCTTCTTCAGGTTTATAATGTAATATGGGTAATATATGTTGCTGAACTATGTCAGAACTCAAATCTTATACGTCAGTTGGTCGATTCTAAAATGAATCTGAAATGACCCAATATACTTAAAGGTTCAATCTCTCGTGTTACCAAAATCGTATCATGCCTCTCCAAGGCAAAGCTTTCAATTTAGTTCATTCTTTCACGTGAATCTAGTTAGTTTGTTGTTCAAGGATACCCAAGCCGTATGATGTGCGTCATGTACCAACCTAACTTCTACCAGTTTCTCGTTGCTTGTAACTGGTTCTTGACTTGTGAAATTTCCTTTGTTGTTCCATGGTTTAGTTCTAGACCAGTGAATTTAACTTTCCGATTTCGGTCGGTAAATGAGTAATTGGTACTTCGACCATAAAGTGCCTCAAATAGTGTAGTCTCTATGCTCGTGCGATAACTATCGTTGCAAACGAATCTGATTTATGGTAAATGGTTAGTCCAACCATTTCTAGAGTCAATCGCTCACTCATTGAGCACAACTTTCCTATGTTTGAATCGTTCTCTCGTTCTGACCATTGGTCTGAGGATAATAGGTGGTGTTTACATCTAACTGGGGTTCCGAAGGAAATCTTAAAATGATTGTTAGAAGTCTAAGGTGATTCGATTACCTTTATCAGGAACAATTGAAATAGGTACAATAATTCTTGTGACTAATTCCACAACGTTACGTCTTTCGAACACGGCGCTATACGAAGAAGATAGAATATGGGTAACAATGTTTGATTCTTGTGTTTTGGCCTAATGGATTGCTAAGACATGTGTCATTCTTTGCCTACTGTGCTTGGTTTCCATTACTGACGTTTGTAATCGTTCTATGGTGTTCCTCCTAATTTCCTTCATCACATATTCTAATATTCCTTATTGTCAAATCACAAAGCCCTAAATGCATAAGCGATGTAGTATGGTGATTTGTTTTCAAAATTTATCTCACGATTTTTGAGTTTTTGGTCGAAATCTTTTTCTGAATAATAAAAAAAATAGAAAATGGAACAAATGGTATACTAAATAATAGTTTTCTTGATGATTCAAAATTCAATAGTTATGAAATGTGACGCGGTTTTCAAACATGTTGTGAATAGAAATGTTTACCAAAGTTTGATGTTTAAATATTTCTCATTGTATAGTGGTTCAAGTAAATATTGGCTAAGAAGGATCGTATTTATTCAAAATAGGCAATTCAAAATTATTTTCTACGAGATATGTGATTTGTATAAACACAAATTTTTAAATCGACTTCATTTAAAAGTAAAATACTAACAAGGATAAAATAGTAGGATAGGTAATGTTCGCATAAATGCATAGGTGTCTAACATTTGGTTCTTGATATTTGGATGATGTCTATTGGCGATTATCTGGCAAAACTACAAGCCTAGGTATTCAACCAACTTAAGTCTTGAGATGGTTTATCGTTGTAATTTTTATCATGTTGGCAAAATGAGGGTTTCAATTGATACTTTGTCGATGAATTTCCGTATTGTCTTCACATGTAGCTGGGGAGATATTCTTGAGTCTGATGCCTTTCTCGATGTATAGGTGAGGTTATCCAGAAGTTCTAGAGAACATAATGCTTTAGGGGAATCTATATCGACATCCATAATTCAAATCAATCATTCTTGGCGTAAACTCACTGCAGGGAAGTTTGCGTATGGATGAGACCATGTTAACTCAAAACACTCTACAGTATCGGTTAGGAGGCTTTGTTTATTTCTATAGTGTTGCTTAGCATACCTTCACATTGTGTTCGATCCTATAGCTCAGTCTAGCTAGTACCTTTGAATAATAAAATTGGACAACTAGGTCAGAGATGGTGAGTCGGATGGTCTCGTGGTATCTTAGGATTGTTGTTGGATTATAAATTTTCTTAGTCTAGGTATTATAGTTCCGTAATCCTTTTATTGTTTTTCTTGTATCGAGGAATCCTCCTAGTACTTGATATGGGAAGTCTCTCCTAAAGAAGTCAATGGAAAGTCCAATTTAATGGCTAAGTGGGTGACAGGTGGGGTAAGTATTCAAAGAGTGTTTGTCAGGAAAAGACATTTATAAAAGAGTTTACTTGTTTAAAACGCTTTTAAATGAAGATTGTTATTAGCAATACTTTAAAAAGTAACTATTTCCTTCATGGCATAATCCTTCCTGAATTATACATAGGTGATCAGGCTATGTATAGTTGAGGACTAATGATGCGATGCTTGATTTAGTCAAAATAATATTATTTTTCTCAAAAGCTTTAGATGGTGTTCAACGCATTGTTATTAAAAATGGTATACTAAATATTTCCTTTCAAGGTAATATAAAAATTGTTTCGTGTAATAATAGTAAATATTTGGCGTAATATCGGAAAAATCAGTTTATAGTACGGTAACAAAACGGCTTATTTTAGAAATTCGGTAAAAACAATTTCCCCATAAGGTAGTAAAATAGTTTGAAATAAAACTCGTGGAATGGTTTATTGGATACATGGGTAAATACTATGGAATGGTAATAATCTACTAATCCGTCAAATACGAAGTCGGCCTATTCCCTAGATAAGACAATGGTATAATGTTGCGAAACGATTAAAGATTGAACGATTGGGATAGAAAATGGAGTAGACGAAAGTTATGGTTATCACAGAAGGTAACAAAAGATAGTCATTACATTAGATAGGAAAGTGGTTAATATAACTAGGTTACACCGACGTACTTATGGAAAGTACCAAAGAAAGTACAACCCTAGAGGGCTCAAACTATGGTTTTACAACATGAAATGCCTCCTCCAGTTCCGGTCTCTCAACACCGGGCATTCACTCTTGAAGTGTCCCACTACTCCACATTCACGGCAGATTACCGTGAGTTCCTGATGCTTTACGAGGGTGGGAGCCTTGCAGTCCTTGGCTTCATGTCCGACCTTTCGGCAGTTCTTACATTGAGAGGGGCAAGATCCTTTGTGATGAAACTGACACTTGTTGCACTCGGGTAATTTACCAATATACCTTTTCTTTTGGCTTGACCCAGCAGCACGGGTCTCCACCACTTGTTGTATCTTAAATGGTTGTTGAGAAGCATTAGCATCCAGATTACCGACCCATCTTCTCTTGTTGTTACTATTGTTTCCTGATGTCTTGTCGCGAATTATGCGTTCCTTTGCTTCGATTGCCATCTTGATAGCTTCAGACATGGCATTGGGTTCCCATGCGATGACCAACATACGAATTTCAGGAGAAAGTCCTCCAACATACCTTTCAAGTCTCTTAATTTCTGGTTCACCAATTGCAGGGTCTAGTCGAGCTAATTCATAAAAATGAGCAGTATACTTGACAACATCATCTCCTACCATGGTAAGGTTTAGTGCTTCCTGTTCTATTGCTCGTAATTCACTTCTTACACAAAAGGCTATACCCATCATCCTTCTTAGTTCCTCCCAAGAGCGTGAGTAAGCATCATCAACTCCTACTATCTTAACATGTGTGGTCCACCATTCCTGGGCGAGATCCTGAAAAGTGCATGTGGCGAACTTAACCTTGTCTTCCTTACGACAGTCGCCACATTGACATATCGTTTCTATTTCTTCGAACCATTTGAGAAATTCCTTTGTGTCTCCAATTCCGCTAAAGGAGGGAGGATTACAACCCATAAATTCCACGTGAGTAAGTTCCTTGGTGAGGGCGGTAGTTACGTTCCTGGCGATGAATTGTCCAACAGCAGCTTGCGTCATGCTTGGAGTGGTTTGCTTAAATCTATTTCCATCAACTCATAAGAGTCCATAAAAATCTATAGGTAATAAAAATTATCACAGATAGCACAACCATTCCCTTATAGTAGAGTCAATACTTGATGATTCCGTTTGTACAACAATCAAAATACTACAAGTTTCTTTGAACTATGCCACACCTCCCGTGGCTAGGATAATAGTAAAAGCTAGCAAAGATATAAGTCTAGTTTAAAGATTTCCTGTAGTCCCTCTAAGTGAAATCAGGTTTATGGCATCATAAGGTCGAGATAGTCCTGAAGTGGTGTCTGAAGTTGTGCATCGATCAAGTCCTAGATAGTGTAGATTCTAAGCCATTCTTGAGGAACCTGCAGACGTTCCTGTTGAGTCCGTAATCTTGGTATAATCCACAAGGTGTTATCTAATTCGTGGCAAGTGGAAATGGAAAAGGAAACTGACAATGGTGGTATTCTAAAGGATGAGAATAACATTGATGACGATGAATTCCCAGTGATGAGTTAGGAGATAATGATGATAATAGTGAATGGAATACTACCCTCTTTCGCGCTATTTCGCGACATCTAAGAGGTAAAGCTGAAGTACGCACTATGGGACGACCAATAGTGTAATAAGTAACCAACGGTGGTGGTAGTACCTAAGTAGTAAGCGTCCTACTAGTGAAGGAAAGAAAACATGCTATCTCCCTTGTAATAAGCATCCTAATAAGTCCATTAAAATTAAGTCTGAATACTCTACCAAACAGCATTCTATGTATAGGCTGAATGAGAACCTTGCTCTTATGACAATTCAATAGTGCTAATGGTGGTGTAAGTACAGCTGGTGGTATAATGGTAGTGGAAGATGACAAGGCATCTTCAATGTCGGAATCCGACGAAAGGATAACAGCGTGGGTATCTGAAGACATGTCACTTGTGAACCAGGTCAATATAATCATATATATATATATATATATATATATATATATATATATATATATATATATATATATATATATATATATATATGAGTATGGGTATGAATAACTCGTACAGTGTGTGCGTAAAGCAACATGTATAGTGAATATGCACCTATGATGAAATGATGAGATGCTATGATGATGTGGTTATAGTCTAGGGTCCAAGATACATCCTAGTTCGCTATAACCTTAGCTCTGGTACCAATCTGTCACACCCCCAATTTACCTGAATGGCAGCGGAATGGAATACCTGGGGGTGACGGTCATAGCACCATAGTTACAGTTATATTGAACGACCTAAAGTGTCGTTTAGAAAATACAGCGTTTGATCATTAAAACATTCAGAGTTTACAAAGCTTAGGTCCCAAAAGAGTTTGCCAATATAGTTAAAATAAGTTCAACAAGATCAAACGTTTCATAAGTGCAGAAAATATGGTGAGACGCGTCGACTCCGCGACTCCATGAAGGTCCAAATGTATGCAACATGAGCTACCTTAATAACCTGAGAAATACATTGCGAAAAACGGTCAACATAAAGTTGGTGAATAATCATAAGTTTATAAGTTAAATCGTATGTACAATAACCACAAGTATAAAGTAAAGTACTAAAATGTCAAAAGTGCTACATTGTCTCTTAAGCTCATGGCACCGAAGCTCGACGTACTAAAATTGGCCCCAAAGGAGTGTTTATCAGGCACTCTAAATATTCAGACATGAAATGCATTCGTTTTCCTTATGGAGCAACCCAAACACGAATGGAGGAGTCACCCTCGATAGATCTATCCACTCACTCTCGCTTGGCAATATAATTAACGGTCCATGATAATAAAGGGGACTTGAAGTGATAGTACTAACAACTTAAGCAATGTATGGAATTTAATACTTGGGCATGTACAAAAATAATTGTGCAATGTATTCTCCCCCGTGGGATTAAAATCAAATAAGTACTAAAAACGGGGCTATGAGAACTCACCTGGAGTGATAGTACAAAGATGGTACAACGATGGTAAAGCAATCGGGACAATGAGGCGCGAACACTAGCCGCAACCTAAATGAATAATCGTGATCTAATTTAGATCATGCCGTGATGTAATGAATGCACATGCACATGATACCTATACCACTCGTAATTTGGAAATACTAGTTGTCGTCATAGTAAAATAGTTTCCATACTTAGGAAAAATAAGTCCAATTATAGAAGTATATAACTTGTCGTAATATATCGTATAAAAATGTTAGCGTTATATTCCTCGTATCGAAAACCTTAAAATAACGTCGTTAATTCGTATAAATATTCTATTGGGTCGTACGTATTCATTTGTTAAGATTATAGTCCTTAGTAACGTTTCTAGAAAATATACCATTTAGTGCGTAAGTTATTATTTTTATTTGTGACCAAATATATATATATAGTTTTGACGATGTTAAAACGCGTATAACTTGGTCGTTTTAAGTTTATTTTCCTCGTTCTTTATGTCCACGGATTCGTTTTAGTAAGTACTAATATATTTTTGATAACTCGGCTCCTCTAGGTTACATTTAACGCTTCTATTTGTCCGTCGAAAATTTCCAAACAGCATGCAGTTTTTCAGGAAATAGTTTTCCTCGTTAAATTTACAAAAATCATATCTCCTTCGTTATAAGCTCGTTTTAATCCGTTCTTTCGCCAAAAGTTTCGTTTTTGAAAGTATTTTCTAAATCTTTGGTCAAAAATTAACCACCATCTACTGATTTTCCCACGAATTAAAAATAGGGACAGTAGGTATTTCTATTGTTTCAAAAATCATTTTCCTAGTTTCAAACTTGTTCCAACTTCAACTAAACCACTTTCAATCACCACAAAACTAATCTAATCCTACCATACACCTTCTTAGGGTGTCATGGGTTCCTAAACATCACAAACCAAGTGGATCTAAGAAGGATCTAACTATATTCACTTTCTAGGGCTTAAAAGTTAAATATATACAAAAATGGAGTGGTACAAGTTAATATATGCATGAGTTCTTGTAAGAAATATATATAACCATAGTAATAACTTGTAAAAATTATGAAATGAGTTTTGTTAACTTACTTGAAAGATTAGTGGATTAGTGGAGATGAAAAACTTGCAAAACCTTGTGTTTAAACTTCAAAACCCTAACAAGAAGTACTAAATAACCTTAATTATCACTTGATCTTGGAAAAGTTGATGAAAATGGCTTCTTGTTGTTGTTTTGCCGTGAACCACCAAGAGAGAAAAGGAGAAAAGTAGCTAGTTTTGTTTGGTGAAATGAACGAGAAAAAAAAAATGTAGTTTATGTTATATGTATTATTGTATCCTAGACAACAAGTACAAGCTTTAAATTTAAGTTGCTGAATTGTGTCAAATGGGGTAAGGGATTGGAATGGGGGGCGGCAAAAGGAGATGGAGGGCAAGAAATTAGAAGATTTTGTGAGACTTTTTGGTTGATTAGGTTAGATATTATTAGTTTTAGGTGATACCGGGTACCGAGTTAACTAGAAATAAATTTCAACGGAGTTAACCGGGATATAATAAAGTCGTAAAAATTGTAAAAATAAGTTGGGTATAATTATTGAGTGTTTAGATAATTATTGTTTAATTTCTACGAAAACCATCGTAAATAAATTAGGCGTACGATATAAATTAAATAAATTTCCAAAATATCGGGTAAATTAATAATATAATTTATATATTACTAAAATGAATATAAAAATATATTAGGATCATAGTCGGGAGTGTCGGACATGTTAGTCACATTATTGATCATTTGTTAACGTTTATATAGAAATAATTATACGTAAAAGTTAATTATACCAAAAGTATTAATTTAATTATCCTACGAGTGGAATAGTATGCAAGTGCCATAATGATAATATGTAGACTATTTCTAGTCCGTACGAAGTGTCCCAATGATAATGCATGAATTCGCTCCTGAACCAATACGGTTACGCGATTCTAAATACTCGTAAACCAAATTTACGATGAAATGAGTAATTCACGTGAATAGTGAAATTTCTTCCGGAAATGAATAGTGTCAAGTGAATAGTAAAATTTCTGAACGCTTCTCAGAATATCAAATTGACCTTAAAAACGATGAATAGTAATCGGTGAATAGTAAATGATGAATGGTAGATTGTCGAAGTTTGGAAAATGACCGGAAATTACGAGTTGTGACAGACATCAGCTGCTTCTTTTGAAAGCTCGGTGATTTTCTTTTTGAGACAAAGATTTTCAGATTTCAGAGAAGATGTTTGTTCAAAATTCTCATTCACTTTCTCATGGCTAACAGATGCTGACTTGAACGACTCTATTTGATTTGTGAAAAATTCTTTTTGAATGTCTAGAATTAAGCATTTTTCATCAAATTCGTCTTCCAGAGAGTGAACGTACTTTAGATCTTCTCTCATTTCAGTTACAAGATATTTTTCAAAGTACTCAAAACATAAGTTGATATCTTTCACACGAGGTTCAATCTCATCTTTCAAAATCTTTTTGACTTCTAACTTAAGGCGTACATCTGATGAAAGAGGATTAGAGAAAACGTTGTTTGTGATGTTTTCTTGCTTAAACCAAATGACCTTTAACGTTTGCTCAATGTGATGTTTAAGATTACAAAATTGTTTCCTTGCTCTATTTTGCCATAAATTAGCATCATAGGTAGCAAGTTGAGCTTCTTTGAAAAATCTTTTCACATTTGTGTCTTTTCTTTTGAAAGGTTCTTTTGGTATATATGTCAATTGTAGACAACCATACACAAAGCCGTGGTATGAGAGTGGGTTTTTTGTTTGTTTTACTTTCAAACGTTTTTCCTCTTCAGATTTTAAAATATCTTGAGACTCAAACAAAAGATCATCTGACAATTCTTTTCCCATATCATTAGCGTTATACAAAATAGGTGTCAACTTTTGCACTTTGTTTAAAAAACAAGGTTTTTCATTTTCCACATTAGCATTATTCACAAAACCAATCCCAGATGTTTGTTTCTCAACCTCCTCATCTTTAGTAGGCAGCATGTTGATAGTCTGAGAAGACTGTCCCAATTTTCGAAGTTTCTTTTCAAGATCGTTTGTTCATTTCAAAAACTCTTTGTTTTCATTCTCAAGTTTTGTGTTTACAATCTCAAAATTTGATGTGGTTTTCTGAAGCTTTGAATTTTCACTTTTTAAATCATTGTTCTCTTTTAAAAACGCTTGAACCTTTCTGTTGTTGACAACCATTTGAGTATCCAGATTTTGAATGGAACGTTTTTCACGAAAAACAGCTTCTCTATAACCAACTTCAAGTTCTTCATTTCTTTTTAAAAGTGGTTTGACAGACTCTCCATACATTTCAAACTTTTGAGCTTGAGATTTAAGGTTTGAGTTTTCAAATTTAAGTTCAGCTTTTCTTTTTGTTACATTTTGAAAACCTTTTTCCATTTCTTTAAATCTCTCAAGCTCTTTTGTCAATAAGACATTCGTTTGCTTAGCTTTGCGATTGTCCTCTTTGCACTTTTCAAGTTCATGTTTGAAATTATTGATTAATGAAGCAAATAATGCACGATCTTGTTCATAAGAAGATCCATCCTGGGCAGGCTCACCTCTATTAGGATCCATATCTGGAGTATCAAAAGTGATATTACTATCATTTTGTTCTACCACATAAGTGTCACTAATAGACTCAGGATGCGCAGGATGTGTCTGATCATGAACAAACATATTCTCAAATATATCAACATTATCATGAGCATGTGAATGTTGTACCGTAGCCAATATCTCTGTGTCAGATGAAGGTCTGATATGATCATCTTCGGTGTCCCAAACAGCTCCATTCCTTTGTGTAGCATCAGTATCTGAATCATAGCTAGGACTGCTGCTTTCAACCTGCTGTTCTGAAGATGAATCACTTCCCGTGAAAACCAAACTATTATCTGATGCATCACCCTCATTGACCGTTTCCTTTTTTGCTTGAAAATATTTCTCTGTCTCTTTTTCAATCACCTCTGTTTCCTTTAACTGCATCTCTCTTTCAATCTGCTCTCTTTCCCGTTTCAGCTTCTCAATTTCATTTAACTCAGCTTCCTCAGCATCAAGTATCTTTTCGAGTTCATCCATTTGATTTATGCATTGAGTTCTGAAGGTCGTATATCTTACCCAAATTTTTTTATAAAACGCATCGATAAACACTGTCTGGTTCATTATCCAAGGGTTAAATATTCTCTGAAACTGAGTTTGGATGACTTTAAGAGATTCTTTGCAGTTATGTGTATGAAGTTCTTCTTCATTAAGAAGCTTTTCAAGTTGATTCAGGTTTTGGATGAGTTCTTCTTTGAAATAATGAAATCGGTCTCTGACGTAGTATTCAAATGCCTCATCGAAACTTATTTCTAAGCCATAAATATTGATGACCTTCTCTACATATGATTTGAACACTGTAAACACTTTCTTTGAATCTCTCTCTTTGATTTGCATTTTCATTTCCATTGTAAAGCGATGTGTGATAAAGTGATCTTAGGATCTTTTAAGATAACAAAGGTTGTTGTTTGAAGATTAGGTGTTTTTGGCAAAGTTTGAAAAGCGTATATGGTAGATTCTAGTGATTTCGAATTTTCCTCCAAAAATATTTTTGAAAATTTTCTCTCCCAAAATTTGAAAATCACTAAGAAAGGCACTTCTAAGGTTACCAGAAAAATTTGAGTTTTGAAAATTTTTACGCCAAAATTTACCGAAAAAATTTGAATTTGAATTTTGGTGTTGCCAAAAATGATTTTTCAATCGAAACAGACAAATATGAAAAATATTTTGCACATCTTGAAAATCAAAATGCTTCTTTGCAAGAAAAACCGGCATCATCAGATCATCTTTCTCTTTAAAAAGAATACAATGATTTGAGAACGTCATACAATGCCTTAAAAGCAAAGTTTGATGTTCTTAACCGGTCAAAAGGAAAATCTCAAGTTTCAAACGAGTCTAAACCACAAGTAAGTGTTTCGGAGAAGGTTTACACGGGTGAATCTTCCAAACCGTTTTCGAAAAAGGTTTCTCAGTTTACAACCTATTCTTTGCAAAAAGGAAGGAAATTTTCAAAGAGACCTAATTTTTCTGAAACATTTACTCCTCAAAAAGTTTCAAATGCAAGTGCTCATAAAGAAAAGAATCAAGGTTTTCAAACTCCATACTCTCGTTTTACTCCGGTAAAGCCAGTGTGGAAACCAAAGCAAAGCCATTCAAAACATTTGCAATATCCATACTCTGAAATGCTTCCGCTACAACAAAGGAATGGCTATGCTTGGAAAAATCCTAATTCTGGAAGGTTTCCATTCATCTCAAAAACATATTTTCGAAATGAAACGCCGAGTTTCAACAATGGATGGAAAACTTCTTCCTCAAGTTTTAAAACTCCAAGAGAGACACCGAGTTTCTCAAACAACTTTCAAAAGCAAAAGAGTTTTAAATCACCGTTGATTCCACGAGCTTTATTTCAAAATGAAACACCGGTTTTCAGTCCTCGTTGGAATTCAACTTCTTTGACTCGGATTGACACAACTTTTAAATGGATTTCAAAATATGGTAAACCCATTGGCGCCGTGCTTAAATGGGTTCCAAAAGTTGTTGTCTAATCCAAAAACATAATGACTTCTTAGTATTTCAGCTAAGGACTCGTTCTTCAAAGAAAGGAAAGTGCTTAATCATTCAAAGGTTTTAAATATCTTTTGAGCACTTATCCTAAAAACATTATGGCTTATGCACACATAACAGTGTATAACCCGTGATTTTCAAAGAAAGGACCCTGTTGTACATTTATGTGCGACAATCCTAAAAAGAAGACTTCTCACCAAAAAGCTTATCAAAGTCTTCTTAATTTTTTTTTTTTTTTTTTTTTTTTTTTTTTTTTTTTTTTTTTTTTGAGCAAAATTTTGAAAATGTTTCTAAAGGTTTTCAAAACTTTTCAAGATATTACTCCCTCAAATTCTTCAAAGCAAATATTTACTCAAAATGTTCTAATTTTGAGGGGGAGTAATAAATTGATGTTCCAAAATGATCATGCTTAAAGGAAACATATACGGAATTACAAACATCCGTTTCTCCCATAAGCTATCCAAAAAGAAAAGGTTTTAATCAATTGATATAAAAAATACCATGGATATGCTATTTTTGAGGGGGAGAAGACGTGATTAAAATGTGATCGTCTTGAATCTCAAAAGAGCTCGACTCAGAAATGACCCAAGAATTGACGAAACAACAAAAGTTAGTAATCGAAAAGACTTATCCTCGACGGGTAATAACATCAAGTTAGTTACTAGAGCTAGTTGTCACCTAAAAGCTGACAATGGAACTCTTTAACTAGCTACGTAAGCGTGTCTCAAAAAGGATTTGTCTTAGTAGAAATGTACCGTTTCGAGAAACTTTCTGTGGATATGACCAGGCCGGGTAATAACTTCAAGCTAGTCTAACTAGTGATGTAAGCGTGTCTCGAATCGGTTGTGTTCATTGAAAGTGAATCAATTCAAAAGTGCAAACTCCTCAAGCATGTGCAAATTTATTAAAAATCCATGAGCACATGTGAAGGGGGAGTCCTTCAAATGAAATGCAAAACTCTCGAAGTGTTAACAAAGTATGTTTTATTATTATAAACACTTTGAGAGATTTTCATAAATGGTTTCTTGGCAATTATAGGATAGTCATAGAGTTATAAGGTGACTAAGGTTAGGTAAAACCGTCCTATGATCCGCCAGAGCCGGAGGGATCTACCCAAGGACAAATCCAATAGATTAGAATTAGAAGTCCTTAGGTATGATTGAAAAAAGGAGAAAATGAGAAAGGAGAAAGAAGGGGTTGAAGAATTAAAAAGAAAAGCAAATGAAAGGGTGAAAAGAAATAGCCCTCCAAATGTTCAACCTTAAGGCAGACACCGGGTTCAACTCATATGCTATTGGTTGTTACTAAGGTGACACCAGTATTAAAGACAAGACGTCATGGACCCAGTGATGCATTGCACTTAACCTTCTAGCCACTCAAGTTCTCTTAAAAGAGCTTGTTTCATTCTCACGGGGAACCGGTGTAATCTATCGACTTATCTTTTAGAGATGGTTGATATTGAAGCAGGAGACCTCTCCCTAATCTCTGCATAGGAAACCAAATGTGCACTTATCGAGTCTAGACCCATGAGATTCATTAAAAAATCTCTTAGGATACACTTCCTATGAATACACTTGTGTTCACCAAAAAGGACACAAGTTGTAAGAGTCTTTATGAGATCTATGGATCTTGCCTTATCTTTCATGATGGTTACTATGTTCCAAAACGCTCTACAGTTGTGGGGTGATCTCCAGCAACTCACCTGAATCATTGATGTACTTCGGTGGATCTAGTAAGCCCTTTCAGGGGTATCTGATTCAGGAACGGCCTTGGTAAGGGTTAGAAGGAGTCTTCACACTATGCTGTTGACGATCTCTAATTCCGAACCTGTAAGTACCGGATACTTTATTGCTAACTGTTTTATGCAGGTACTCATGAATGTTCCTTAGAGAAAGACCGTTACCATCACTAAAAGATCCACATGCTCATACCCTGCAAAGCTCTCTTCAAAGATCAAAGCAAAGCAAAGTTCAGAACGTTTCTAAGTCAAAGTCAAAGAATCTTCAAACTAAAGAAACAAAGATTAAAGTCAAAGAGAAGAGAACTTCACAAAGATTCAAAGTCAAGCAAAGTATGAGCATGTTGGAAAAGACATAAAGACAACATAGTAAAGATGTTGATCAAAGGCAAGAAAGATCACAAAGCATGATTGGAACAAAGGAACTAGCAAAACTATTACACAAGGACTCAAAGTTCAAGAGAACAAGCTTCAAAGATCAAAGATCAAAGATCAAAGTCACAAAAGAGAGATCTCAATGATCACCCTTAGGGGGAGATTGTTAGCATTAGAAGTGTTGATCATTTATGAAATCAAAGTGAGATCTCAATGATCGTCCCTTAGGGGGAGATTGTTAGGATTAAAAGTGACGATCATTATTGAGTCAAATAGTTAGTTAAATATATTCATGTAATACTTAGTAAAATTAGCTCTGATACCACTTGTAGGACCTTAGATCTAACTTTATCACTTATGAATATGATGTTAGAGAGAGAAGGAAGAGCTAGAGAGAGAAAGTAGAGAGAGAGGTGGAGAGCACTATGTGTAAAATAAACCTTTGATTAGCATGAACTCCCACCCTTCCTAACAAGCTTAGGAGGGGTATTTATACTTTTACATAAGCCACCATGGGCTTTCTCATGGGCCATCTTTTGGGCCAAGCCATTAAGGCTTTTACTTAAACTTAATGAACTAGCATTTTACTAACTATTACATGAATATATTTAACTAACTATTTGACTCAATAATGATCGTCACTTTTAATCCTAACATTATGCTTCCCGACAGCTCAAGAAGCACGAGAAAAACTACACCACCCATGATTTGGAGTTAGGTGCTGTGGTTTTTGCCTTGAGGATATGGAGACATTACTTGTATGGAACCAAGTGTGTTGTGTTTACTGACCAAAAAAGTCTACAACACATCTTGAATCAAAAAGAGCTCAATATGAGACAACGACATTGGATTGAGTTGCTAAGCGATTATGATTGCGAAATTCGCTACCATCCTGGTAAAGCAAACGTTGTTGCTGATGCTCTTAGTCGAAAGGAGAGAATACCACCATTACGAGTTAGGTCATTGGGAATGACTATCATATCGCCATTGCCGTCTCAAATATTTGAAGCTCAAACGGAAGCGTTGAAAGCAGAAAACCGATCTGCTAAGAACATATTTGGAATGGCTGAAAATGAGAAAGGATTTGTTAAGCGTTCTGATGGAGTATTATGTTTTGGAGATCGGATTTGGGTACCATTGTATGGAGGAATTCGAGAGTTGATTATGCATGAGTCGCATAAGTCAAGGTACTCTATTCATCCTGGGTCTGACAAGATGTACCAGGATTTGAAAAAGTTATATTGGTGGCCAAATATGAAGGCAGATATAGCCTTGTACGTTAGTAAGTGTTTGACTTGCTCTAAGGTTAAGGCCGAACATCAAAGACCGTCAGGATTATTGACACAGCCAGAACTCCCGGTTTGGAAATGGGAGCGGATCACAATGAATTTTATTACCAAATTACCAAGGACAGCTAGCGGTTGTGACGCTATCTGGGTAATTGTGGATCATTTGACTAAGTCTGCTCATTTCCTGGCGATTAGTGAAGATGATAGCGTGGATAAACTTGCGAGGTTGTACGTGAAGGAGATCGTTTCTCGTCATGGAGTTTCGATATCGATTATTTCTGATCGCGATAGCCGCTTCACGTCAGCTTTGTGGCGATCACTTCAAACCGCTTGGGGAACGAGACTTGATATGAGTACTGCATATCACCCCCAAACCGATGGTCAAAGTGAGAGAACTATTCAAACTTTGGAGGATATGCTTCGTGCATGTATAATAGACTTTGGTAAAGGCTAGGAGAAGTATCTACCCCTTGCGGAGTTCTCCTATAATAATAGCTACCACACAACTCTTAAAGCTGCACCATTTGAAGCTTTATATGGTCGTAAATGCCGTTCGCCTATTGGTTGGGCTGAAGTTGGAGATAGTCAACTCACAGGCCCCGAACTTATTTTGGAGACTACTGAGAAAGTGACTCAAATTCGTGATCGATTACAAGCAGCTAGGGATAGACAGAAAAGCTACGCCGATCAGAGACGTAAACCCCTAGAGTTCCAGGTTGGAGACAAAGTGATGCTGAAAGTCGCGCCTTGGAAAGGTGTGATACGTTTCGGGAAACGTGGGAAACTCAACCCCCGCTACATTGGACCATTTCTTATTTTGGAAAGAATTGGGCCCGTGGCTTATAGGTTGGAATTACCACAGGAACTGAGTAAAGTTCACGATGTGTTTCATGTTAGTAATTTGAAGAAGTGCCTTTCTGATGAGACACCGGTTATACCGATGAAAGATATCCGTGTTGATGAGAAATTGAACTTTCTGGAAGAGCCGATTGAGATTTTGGATCTTGAGATTAAGCGACTCAAGCGAAGTCGCATTCCACTCGTCAAGGTTCGTTGGAGTTCCCGCCATGGACCAAAATTTAAGTGGGAACGTGATGACGAGTTCCGAAAGAGATATCCGAAGCTTTTCACTTCGTAGATGGATTGTTCCGAGAGAAACCCGGGACGGGTTTCTTCTGAGGCTAGGAGGATGTGACAACTGGCAAATTAGGGAGTTATTTTGAAAACCCGCATTACATTAAAGTTTGTTTATAAATTATATTTGGAATTTTATTCGTAACGAACTTGAAAAAAACCAATATTTTGGTTGATTATATCTAAAACTTTTATGGAATCGAATTTGGTTTATCGATATGATGAGAATTTATTTCGAGATTTTATTGGCACAACATTGACTCTGGCACTAGGATAACCTAACAAAATTTAATATTTTGAATTTACGGTCTGGTTTATATATTTATGGAACATGTCGTGCAATTTTAAATTAGTGGGTATGAACTCAGATTGAGTATGTCGAGATATTTTGAAAGGTTTTCGGGTTTGGTCATTTTGTTTATATAACTAGCCAAATCCCCTACACCATCTTTATTAGTATTGTTAGTTAAAAGAAAGAATAAAAAAAATAAAGAGTAACTACAAAAGGGTCCTCCTTGGTTCCTGGTTCACACAACACCCACACACCCTCACCCACACTTCATCTCTTATCTCACACCTCCATCTTCATCACTAATAAACCCTATCCGCCACCATTTCCGGCCACTGTAGCCACCACACCGCCACCCTCTACCACTCACGACCACCACCAAACAAATCCCCATCATATCTTCTCTTAGATCCACCCATACACGCGCTCAAATACCCTCGTTTAACGTCAAATCCAATCATACGCGCCACATTCTATTTTGTTTCTGGCCTCCTCACGTTCTATTCTTGTTGAGACCAAAGGTAAGACGAGTCACAAGAGGGTTGTGACTCGAATTGTAATGAAAACGTGACCAAGAGGTCACGAGTATGATTTTTCCAGTTGGGTTCCGATTAAAAACAACATATATAAGTGGGATTTGGTATAAAACGTGTTTTAAAACTAGTTTGGTATCCGGGTTTTCATGGTTTGAGTGGGGTCGAGACATAAACCGAGAGCTATGGCCCTCGGCTTGTGAATTTTTGGGCTGTTGTGATTTTCTTGTTGTATTTGGTCATAAGATGATGAAATTGAGGATGTTTGGTTACAGAATTAAGTGATTTGATTTGATTTTGGTTGAGATATTGTATATTGTTGTTGAGCTTATTGAGGTTACGGGACCAGGTGGTCCGTTTGGTTTGGTTCGAGCTCGGTTGAGCTAGCCGAGACCCTAGAGGTCTCAGGTGGGACCCACGCGACTCGTGGTGAAGTCTTGACTCGGGTTCGACTTGGTAAGTTGACCCGGATTACATGATATACTTGGTGTTCTTATTGGTTTCCTGATGTTCTTCTTGTTATTAATATTGTTATCTGTTGTTGTTATTATTAGCAGTTGTTGTTGTTGTTGTTGTTGTTTCTATTGTTGTTGTGGTATATGAATATTGGTACTTTTGATATCATGGTCGTTACTTTGGAGCCGAAAATGAAAGGGTATCATGATTTATATTGATGTTGGAGTTGTGTTGACGAGTATGCATTGGGGACCGATTGTGAGACGGTCAAATTAGATGACGGAGATAGGTTAGTCGAGTACCGTAGTCGGACCCTATTGTTGTAGCACGTGTTTTGGGAATTGTGGACGGAGATGGATTACTTGGTTGTGTTGTTTATTATTTCTATTTTGGACTTGGACAATGAGCCGAGAGTGATGACTCGGACATGTGACCATTTCGTATTACTCGATAAATATTTATAATCAAACGCAAATAATAAAACTCGTAATAATATTATTGGTAATATAACCGTTTATATAAATATATAGACGTGAATAACGTATATATAAATATATAAATGCGTATATTAAAAATAAAAAGATCACGAGTAATATTATAACAATAACGTGACTATAACTATTATACTATGAAAGTAGTGTAATAATATTGGGAGCGTTATTATAACTAAACACTAGAAATAACGATGAAATCTTGACGTTAAATAAATATTAAATAAAATAATTTCTTTTAAATAAATGAGGAAAACTATCGAGTTATACGGGGTCGTGGGCACTTGAGTCCAAGTGGATTATTATTTGTGACGTTCGTGTTGTCACGGATATATGACAATTAATACACTCACTTTCGATAACTACGTAACTTATTTAATCGACGGGTTAAATAAGAGTTATTTAGTTGTTTAAATTGAGTATATTAATGGGCATCGTATCCTACGACGCCCATAGGTTTTGGTATGTGTACGAGAATAATAAGTTACTAAGTATCTCGTGAGATTGCCAAATTGACGAATTTGGTAAGCGTAACGGTATAATTAGTAAATTTATTAAACTTTGATATATACCATATAGTACCTTATGTGCAATGTGTGGCCTAGGATTCGGGTATAATCTTAGAATGGTATATTAAGTAAATAAATATGAGGGATTACCAAATCGACGGATTTGATAAACTTCGATAATTTATTTAAATAATATATTGGACTAATATTAGACCTATAGATTGTTTTATTATCCTTTTTGTTGTGACTCCTTGGTTTGAGTTGTGTCGACCCACCACCCGTATGGATACCAAACGCCAAACTCCAAACTAATACGAGATAATACGAGAAATGGATTTTCAGAAAGTAAAATGGAATACGTTCGGGTTTGGGAATATTCGATTTTGAGGAAATGATTTCTGAACGAGTTGATATTGTTAGGTCGTGCCGAGTCCGTAGTTGCCGTCTTTTGAGTTATTATACGTCTTACTTCTACTGATTTCGTCTTGTTGATTTCTGGACTTGAGGTTAGTCATAGCCCCACTTTTACTCTTGAACTATGTTTTCAATACTTGGGGTGAGAAACGTGCAAATTATTTTATGTGGACTATTATCGCTCTTATATTCTTTCTAAAACTTGCTATGCGCATGGACTAGGATGTATTGTCAACTTTAGTCACATATTTTTGTGTGTACTATTCAAGGTTGGCTTATTTGGATATTGGTGGATTGTCAACTTTAGTCACATATTTTCATGTGTACTATTCAAGGTTGGCTTATTTGGTTATTGGTGAATTGTCAGCTTTAGTCACATACTTTCGTGTGTACTATTCAAGGTTGGCTTAATTAGATACTATAGTGTGCACCTATAGGTTATTAATACTTCGGAGGTTATCCGAGTATTTATGATATTGCAGGGCTTACCCGAATATCTATGTTAGAGCGGAGGGTATCCGTGTGTTATGTTGGAGCGGAGGGTATCCGCAGGCTTTTAGTGGAATCCTTAGTCTAGCTAGCAAGCGTTTTGCGTATATGTCCACTATATTGAGTTATGAATTTAAACCTATGATCTCACCAGCGAAAGCTGACTTTTAGCACGTTTTCTCAGGTAATTAAGTGACGATTTGGATGCATGGATTGGAAGGCTCGGCTAAGGCACCTGGTTTATGGATCTGTTTTTCTAAAACTCTGATATTTAATTGTGGACCTACATTTATTTCTTTTGGGCCTGACTCTGAATGATGTTGGGATAAATGTAAACTTTAAAACCCCGTTTTGGTTGTGTTTTTCTTATGTTTACTTTATCTCGTTCTTTTATGTCTTGTGTTGGATACCAATCCCCGTAGCACCCCGAAAGCTTGTTGAGTCTTCCGCTATACCAAATTTTGGGGGTGTTACATATATGTTGAAACATCTAGACCAGAGAGGTGTATAGTAACGAATAAATATTCAAGATGAGTCTAGAGTCTTAATCAACTTAAAAATAGAGACAAACATCAGTCAAACTCATTTGATGACAATTTCTTTAAGTTGTTGACAAATCTTTGTCTTATCTTTCCCAACGATTTTTAACTTATGGCAAGAGAGCATATGCTGGTTTTTATAGCACAGATTACTTTGTGACCAATATATATATAGTTTATTTATTTATTTTTTTTTTTATTTTTTTTTTAGCGGAAGGTAGGCTGTCTATTTTAAGGAGAGATGATCAAAATGAACTGATAACGTAGACAACGGGAGCAACAGTCTTCATAAAAAAGTATCCGATATGAATAAAGCTATCGCAACTTACTTTGTTTGTCGTATCATCGTGCGACTAAAGGCATCAATATGATGAATTTTTATAATTTATTTTTTATAATTAAAAAGGTTGACATTAACATTTAACAAAGTTTTATATATCTTGATAACTTATGTTTTGTTAATTATTATACCGTTTTGATTTCTTTGTATTCTAGCATAACTTTTTTCCCCCTTCATGCAATGCTTTACATTTGTATATATCTACTACAACACATTTTATGTGAAACACATTTTTTCTTATTATGGAGAGTTTGATTGAAAATTTTATATTTCATTTGGTATGCTTATTTCCATTTTGTAGAATTTGGCTCATATATATTTTCTATATTTCAAGACATTTTGTATTTGTTTAAATTATTTAAAGGTTTATCACCTATATAATAATACTTTCTTTTTAACCGGTTCGCAACAACGTGCGGCCATCACAACACTTGCTTAAACCATTTTAATCATTCTACCATGACAAATGAATGAAACTTTTTCATATTGTGAAGAGATTCAAAAATTAAGATATTTTCATATCACATATATTTAAAAAAAAATCTATGTTAAGGAAATAAATCTTTAAAAAAAATTTAAAAATACTATTAGAACTTTTTAGTTGGCGTTGCTTTCTTTTGAAGGGCTTAGATAATAGAATACGTTCAACAGGAAGAGATTCGGTGAAAAGAAAATCTAAAGTGAGAAGAATAAGAAGTATTTGTAGCCACACATTTCAAATAAGAGAGATATTTTCAAAAAAAGATGCGTATATTTTTATAGGTGAATATGAAATATTTGGTTATTGTTTCTTCTAATCTTTTTTATTTTAATTTTTTCTTTTCATTTGATCGTAACTCTATGTTCAACTGTTTAATGATAAACTATTCTCAAACATAAACACCTTCATGGTAATTTAGTCTTAATAATAGACTTTTAAGAGAAATCTCTACCTCTCGTTGGATGTTCTTTTAATTATTAAGAACTTTGAGCCTGCACAAATATAAAGTTTATAAATCCTTCAACTGCCATGAACAACTAGGCAAAAACTAAATACTCAAGATAGGTTGCAAAAATTGTACCCTAATAGATTGTATGAATGTAGTCTTGGTGGAAAAGAGGCAGACTCACATGATCACTTGTTTTTTAAGTGTGAGTATGCAAAGCAAATTTGGAAGTTAGTTTGTAAGATTGCTAAAATTCTGTCTGAGGATAATGTTGTAAGATTGCTAAAATTCTGTCTGAGGATAACACATGGGAAGGTCTACTTGGCAAGTTAAATTTTGAGACTAGTGGAAGAGGTATTTGGGAGATCATCAAGAAGCTTTGTACTGCTGCTACCGTATACCATTTATGGAATGAGAGGAATAGCAGGTTGTTTAATGATCACAAAAGAAGTGCAGATGATGTCTTCAATGTTATTTGTGGTGATGTCAGAGCTAAGATGTCAACAATAAAAGTCAAACTTACAACCAATGTCCTGAATGCTGAAAGTATATGGAGTGTCAAGTTTGCAATGAAGATTTGAAGTGTGGTGGGCTAATTATCTTCTTGTATATGAGAATTGGTGATGCTTGGCTGTCTGATGGTATAGTTTTCTGCCTAAAGGGGTGTTTGGATCTCTGGATAACAATAGCAATTTGTCATATAAGTTGCTTTTGTTCTTATAATCAGACCATTACAATGTGTGTGATACCTTGTAACTTGGAGTTCTAATTGGTTGGCTGTACCTATGGAAGCATCTTGAGTATTCAATATGGCCTTGGGAGGATATTGGATAATTAAGAATGGCTAATATAGGAGGCTAACTGATAAGAATGTACCATAAAGTAGGGTCTCCATTGTGAAGGGTAAATGGTCTTTGAGGATGGTGTATGATGAATAGAATAGAGGGGTGTATAAGATGAACCTTCTTGGTCCATTCAATACACCATCATAGGAGGTAATGGTGGTCATCATGGAGGGTGAGTGTTTCCAAACAGTTGAAGCCTTCCTTTGAGAGGGAAATGTAGGCTGTTTGGAAGAGCCCCCCCCCCCCCCCCCCCCCGGATAGGTTATGGGTGCCTAGTGATGCCTCTCTTTACTGTGGTGGCAGGTTAAGTAACTTGATAGAATGTAGTAGATGAAATGTAGCTAGATGGTAGGTGCAACAAAGGTGAGATGATGAAGTGGTATAAGTGGAAGTTTGAAGAAACTTAAGCTTGTGGTTGGATGTCTGTTAAGCAAGCTGTCTGAGATTAGTTCTATCAGATATAGTTTGGTAGCATTGTCTATTATCGGATAGTCATGTTAGTTGTCTGTTTAGTTTCTTGTATTAGATTTGGGAGATGTCCAAATCTTGTTCTATTCTTATGTTTGTCCATATTTTGGAGTATTAATATATATATTCTCACCTTTGCAACAAAAAAAAAAAAAAAGTGTACATTACCTAGCTACTGGATGTATATATTTTGAATGCAATAAAATTATATGCTTGCATGTTTGCTTATAAATGCTTGCATTTATTTAAATAATTATAAGAGCATTTCATCAAGTTGTTGACATAATCGTTATTCTGGATCCAAAATGGTAGTCGCCGTGGGATTAGTCGGCTCGCAATGTCGAGTCGGAAACCCATGTTAAAAAAAAATAATAAAAAAATAAAAAAAATAAAAATTGGGATGTTAATTATTTATGTGAAATTTTCTAAACCTTGACAGTATCATTTCATCCACTGCTCTCTCTTTGTTTACTCGTTCTATTGAGTTAAGTAGTTTGATGTAAATAACTTCAATACGTTTCTTAGAATATTATATCATTTAAAATATTAAAAAATATTTTTGACAACTATATCTTCGTTTACACTTTCTGCATGATTTTTTTTATTAGGACCGAGTCACCATATGGTAGCTTTTATGTTCAAATCCTTCCACTATAAAAGCATTACCATGTTACACATAATCTCACAAATCACTTGAGCTATCAAGCATTGATCTAGAACAAGTTTTTTTGCCCCTCACAAATGACGTCCCGTTTCCTTTTAGTTTGTCTCTTGTTGGCAACATGTTCGCTTGTTGCTTTGGCTTCGGACCCTAGTCCTCTTCAGGACTTATGTGTGGCTGATCTTGACAGCGATGGTAAAAGATAAATTTCATATAAAACATTGGTCGGATTCAAATATACTACAATTATATATATGTGCTTATGGTACTTCTATTTTTGTTGTCACAGTACTAGTGAATGGTTTCGTTTGCAAAGATCCAAAGATGGTGAAAGCAGAAGATTTTACTTTCAGAGGGTTAGACAAGATGGGAGATACAAATAATCCAGTTGGGTCTAATGTGACACAGGTAAATGTTAATCAGTTGCCAGGACTCAACACTTTAGGTATTTCCATGGTACGTATCGACTATGCTCCGTGGGGTCAAAATGCTCCACACACTCACCCACGAGCCACTGAAATCTTAGTGGTAATTGAAGGCAGCCTTCTCGTTGGTTTTGTTACATCTAACCCTGACAACAAGCTATTCACAAAACGTCTTGAGAAGGGTGATGTTTTCGTGTTTCCAGAAGGTCTAATTCACTTTCAACAAAATGTTGGAAATGGTTATGCAGTTGCTATTGCAGGTTTAAGCAGTCAAAATCCAGGTGCCATTACCATTGCAAATGCCGTTTTTGGATCAAACCCTGATATCTCTGATGACATTCTTGCAAAGGCCTTCCAAGTTGACAAAAAAGTGATTGATGAAATTCAGTCGAAGTTCTAATCACCTGTTTGCTTTAGAATGGTTATCTACTAAGCTAGTTGCAATCTTTGTATCAATAATGTGTGTATCGTCTTGTCTTGTTTTGCTATATCTGTAAGGGAATCAAGGAAATATATTGTATTAGTTCATAGTCATCTACATTTTCACTGCCTAAAGAATCGATAACTAAATTTTGAGCTTAAAACTTTGTTATTCGGAAGGAATCTTTTAGAAAACAATTCCTTTATATCACACGTGTGGGTACCTTTAAGGAACTTGGTGCACTTTTGTGTATCACAAAAGGTACCAAACTTAAAAGGAAAAATCATTATTACACAAAAATAAAATATAACAACGTTATTGAACATTTTCGTTGTTTGATACCGGCAATAGCAATCGACCAATAATTCGATACCCCTTTAGGGCCTTTTACCTTAACCTAACCAGACACTTATTTGGACCTTTTGATTACACTGCTTAAACGAAACATTTGTTATAAAATTTTGATTAGTTTTCTAAAAGTGTGTTTTCGATTGTGTATTTATATCAAAAATAATTTTCTTTCTGAGGAGCACCAATGAAGATTGTTAGTTGAAGACTATTGGTGAAGAAAATTTATTAACATGTCTAATGCAAACTATATTCATCACTTTACACAATTTATAAGTGTTTTCTTCTTTCTAACATCAGTTTTGATTTTGTGTGAAGCGAGAAACCATTTGAAGAAAAATGAGCATAAGCTGAAAAAAATAAGCAATACCAAACCTCCTAGTATATACAAGTATTTAAAATAAAGAATATATATCTAGCTACATTTTTTTTTGGGTAAAAGGTCAACGACCCGGTAAATATATTACTCCAAAAAACATTTAAGTACAACGGATATGAGTGAATCCCATATCTCAGCCCGTTACATAGGCGAAAAGCTTACATAACACGATACTTCCTATTTTCTAGACAAGAAAACAAAACCACTACCACAAAATATTGAAAAACTCGGACAAAAATATAAATTACTTCATACGACCTTGGAGATTAAAGCCATAAATGGCATTAAGAGCATCCAATTCCCGTGGAAGATCATAAATTTGCTTCGAGTAATCATCATAGTCATCAAACTCATCTTCACGCTCATGACCTCCACCAAAAAGATTTGCAGATTCGTCGAACGTGTTAAGAACCTCTTCCTCATCACTATCAGTAACCACAACATCACCCACCTTGGAAAATGGGTTAGCCCTCTTAGTGATAGAGACAGACGGAATAGGATGACTTTCATCATCCACAAGAGTAGCTTTTCCATCAATAAGTAGCTTTTCAAGCTTACTAATCTTCTCAACTATTGGAGTAGAACCAACTTCCTTAGTTCCCATTGAATCACTCACAATCGGTTCTTGTGATATAGTACCAGTCTTAACCGACTCATCCTCATTAACTTCCATTGTGCGGCCAGAATCCACATCCATGTTGGTGTCAGAAGTAGGAATACCAAACGCATCCGTATCATCCATATTAAGAGCATCAAATTGGTTAGATGTAGAAATCTTCGTACCACTAGAACTAGCCACATCAGAAGTCGTCTTCTTAGTGCTACCAACATTCTTAGTCGTCTTCTTAGGTTCAGGAGGAGCCTTTTTGGGTTGATACTGAAGCTGCTTACCCACAACAGGTTTAGCAAACCCCCCTTGACCCGGAATTGAAGGACCACCTTGCTTTCCTTTCTTCTTGTGATTGACAGTCTTGAAACTATCATTAAAAGGCTTAGTAGGCTGAACAGGAGGTATAACAACTTTAGGACAGTCAGTCATAGTATGACCAAATATCTTACACTTGTCACACCGAGGTGGTTGCCACTCGTATTCAACCCGTATCTTCTCAATAGTCGAACCCAAACCATCAAGTAATGGTATCTCAACAGTGAGGTTATCCTGAAGCACCTCATCCGACTTCACTTCTATCATGCATCTAGCACATTTGGCTTGTAAAAGCATCTAACCTTTTGGGCATGCCAATCAGTGTGGCAAGAAGACTGAGGCCATCATCAGAAAACATAGCAAGGGGAACATCATGGAATTTAACCCACACCGGGATGTTAGTCAAATCTTCTTTAAGTAGGTTAGTGTTCAAAGTCCATGGTTTAAGAATAATAGGAACATTTATGATCAACCAAGGACCGTTTTCAAGCACATCATCAACACCTTTTTTCGAGTTGAATTTAAAGAAGAAGAACCCCTTAGCATTCATCATTACCTTTTGGACACCAAACTTAGCCCATGCATTGCGAACATAGTAATCAACAACCGGAAAAGCAAGGCGTTGGCCAAGAAAGTAACCGTATAGAGTATTCTCAAACCGCATGTTCACTTCTTCCACTACTTTCCTTGGAATTGAAAGGTCAACATCAGCCTTCTTCTTGCTACATTCCAACCTACGGAAGTTTGAAACATGTTTCAGAGGTTCATTAGAAGTAGCACCCGCGTAAGAAACCGACTTCACTCCAGTACCACTGGTAGTATCAACCTTGGGAGCATTAGGACCTTTCAAATTAGAATGTTGCCCTATAACACTCGTCTTGTGCAAATCAGAAGAGGAATCCTTATTAGCAACAATCTCACGTTGAATATTATTCATGGATTCATCAAAATTCGTATGCGTATTAACTAGCAATTGTTCCACATTAATCTTATCCTTGTCCATATAATCATTATCAGCCCCATGTGGAGTCTCATCAACAGAAACCGGCTTCTCTTGATAAGAACACCCAACTTCAACAACATTAGGAGAAGCATTAGATAAGTTTGCATTAGGACTTCGATAAATTGACTCACCAAGACTAGGTATACATGTATTAGCAGACATACTCCCAACATTAAGCTTCGTTGGCTCAGTTGAACTAACCTTAGAAGCTAGCTCAGACAAAGTCGGGAAGTTAGAAACCATAGACACCGACTCGAAGTTCATACCACTCGACTCATTCTCCTTTTTCTTTTTCTTCTTTTCACCTCCTCCACCCGGATCCAAGAAACCCTTCATCATAACCGAAACACAACCGAATACAAACTAGAAGAAACTATGAACGTCTTGTCTTCACTAACGCAAAACCCTAAGCGATTAGGGTTATATATCTAGCTACATAGGCCAGGAAAAAGTGAAAATCATTTTTAAGAGTCGTTTGACAGCTCTTGAACATAGTGAGATGGTTATTTCTAGTTTATCACCATTCTTCTTGTTGTAAGTTGGAGCAGATTTAGCATAAACATTTTTTTTAACCAACAATTATTGCTTAAACCTAGCGAGAAGTAAAACAAGTTTGAGATCTCAAATCCGCTCAATCCAATCATCAACAAATTTCTTACTCTTATGAAGAATCTGAAATTGTGATAATATCAAAATCAAATCACAAAGTGCATATTTGCGAGTTTTTTTTATTTTTTTTAATAATAATCAAAGCGTACTCTGTTTTAGTATCTCCCGTGGTAACGGGCACATCAAGAACCTATCATACTACGATATTTTGTTGCATCAACAAGTTTCTCATCGTTATCTTCATGTAGTTTTAATCTATTCACCATAGGAGTACTCATGGTATCACTCATATTCATTTCATACTTTTTCAGAATCTTCATCGTGTATTTGTTTTGATGAATAAAAATCCCATCAGAAGTTTGTTTTACTTGAAGACCCAAAAAGAATTTTAACTCACCATCATGCTCAACTCAAATCTATGTTTCATAACTTTGCCAAATTTTAGGTTGTTCGAACAATGTATTTCTTCTTGCATTGCATTTATCTGATCCAAGTCTCTTAGAGCTTCTAAGTCTTTTGTAGGTTCGAGTTTGCTCATAATAGCTGTAAACAAACACCATTCCGGATCTGCACTTCTTGTCTAAACGGTTTAGAGGAATCATCGATTACTTGTTCAATTGGGTGGTATTTTCCATTTCTTTCCGTGCAGATGTGGTAGGTAGAAAGTATGCATGTTAGAAGGATCAACATGTCGTACATTTCAATGTTCACTCATCATGAATTGGATGCAGCAAATGGAATTGAAAATGTTTGATCTTGTAACAATGTAGTTATGTTTTCTTGATCATCAACGTTGTTACAGGAGCTTGGAGAATTATTGGTGCCTCAGTTAATTTATAGTTGAATTTCAAGGATAGGATGTGCATCAGGTTCATCACTTGCATCTTCAAAATTTGTTGTAGATGAACTAGATACTGGTGATGGTATGTCTTCAGGGTGAATATGTGGAATCTAAAGTGTAGTGGAGACGGAAGACATCTTCGATTTTTTTCCTCCCGAGAATTTATCATAGAAATTTCAAACAAATAATCCAAGTCATCCTTTGATAAATTATCTTCTAATGTTTATGATTCTTGGTTCGGTATGAATTTTGAACCGTTGTGTCCAAAATTCAACCGGTTAGTGCGGGTCCTGAACTGATTTGCTCAGAAGCCATTGATGATATTTTATCAAAGTTTACGTGGACAGTTTCTATGATCATCGCGATCATTGTGAAGATAACATAAACAACCCAATGTACGTAAGTATTTGACATCAGGGTGACGTATGTGATGAGCTGATTTGGGGTTTTGTTATAAATTTTGTTAATGGGTGAATGGTTTTGTGTAAAACATGTCGTGTCAACACCTTTAATGCATAGGAACAATGGAAGTTTAACGGAGGACAACATTGCACGAGTAACTTCCACTGTTAGCATTTAAGAAAGTGATGGTCATTTTATGATTATGAACTATGTAACGTTGTTATAGTATATGTAATAGTTAGTTATCGGGCTCGTGGACTTGATAAACTAATAGAAAATATCTTAAGTTAGTAGGCCTTGTAAACCAAGTCGAACACCAACAAAGGCCACACAAAGCCCATAAGTGGATCCTACTAAGATATAAAATACCCTCAAATGTGTCATTTGAGGGTGTACTTAAGAGTATAATGTGTGTGTTTTAAGTGTATGAAATAAAACTTCTAGTTTCTTTCTCTCTTCTTCTCTTCCACATGTCACCCACCTTAGTAGAACTGTAGATATGTTAATTAAAGTGTAAGCAAATAACATATGTGACGATTTAGTGTTTTTTATAATGTTGAAACATCTAGACCGGAGAGGTGTATAGTAACAAATAAATATTTAATCACATGGGGTGACCCAGTTGTTTGGATTTGGTCTCCTAAGTGGTTAAAGTCCATGGAGGTCTGAGGTTCAAAACTTGGGGAGAAAATTAATCTCCATATGCCACGGAGGTTCACTTCGATGACTCCGGACTATCCAAAATGGTAGTCGCCCTGGGATTAATCGGATAACAATGTCGAGTCGAAACCCAAGTTAAACTCTAACCCGAACATAATGCTGCTATAACTACTCCCAGTATCGCAAAATTCACCTCTGAGTCAGACATAGTTGATCAGGCTATGTCCCACTGTCCCTGGTTGAATATAGGTGATCAGTCTATATTCACCCAAGGTTCAATAGATCTTGGAATACTCAGCCTAGTTACACTAGTAGTATGTCCTCTATCCAAAATCATTCCCAAACCATGACAAGTGTCCAAAACTTAAAATCAAATCATGAGAATACGCAAGGAAATAGCGTAACTCTGTGATAGGTATAATGTGTGTATTGTGAGAATCTTTATAGTGAATAATTACCATAGGTGGATTCAAAGCATTCACTAGATAAAGATATATATCAACAAATAAATCATCAAACAATTCGCCAAATAAACCATAAACATCTCATCACATATACCAATCAAATATCTCATCAAACTCATCATTCAATATCTTATCCATCATATCCTTAGTCATCTAATCGATTACATCCTCAAACAAAATTATACGCGAGGCATCAGCTTGGCAGGCAGGCACGTGGCGGTCATAGGATTAAGTTTTCAAAAAATGGTTATAGTCTAGGTTTTAAAATTACCCAGTTCTCTATAACCTAAGCTCTGATACCAACTGTAACACCCCCAAAATTCGGGTCCAGCGGAAGTATACATGCATTGGGGTGCTACGAAATTGGTATGACAACATAAGTACAAAGAACGGTTTTTATTTCACTTATAGAGAATAAAATACATTAATAAAAGTATTAAGTTTTCATTTTATAAATGAAGTGCGGAAATAGGCCCATAAAGAAGTTAAAGCGGTCGCAAATATATATCAGAGTCGCCTATGACCAATGCCCCTTGCCAAGCGCCTTCAAATAGTGAGCTAACGCCTTAAACCTGAAAATACATGCTAAAACGGTCAGCTTACGCTGGTGAGTCCATAGAGTTTTAGTTGAAAACAGTATAGTTGAACCAAAGGGATTTTCGAATTCAAATCACCCTTTTTCAACAAGTCAAACTTTACATAGCTTAAATCACAATTCCGAATCAAATAACCGAAATCAACTCATAATCAATCAACTCGAATCATAATCAATCACATAGATACTACACTCATATAGAGTCACATAAAGTTATCCTGTTACGCTGGCTAAGTCAAATCACAAAAGAATTCCCTATAGGTGCACACTATAGTCCAATAACCAAATCAAATCAAATCAAATCAATTTGTATGCGTAAGGATACGACATACCCAACATGCTTAAGGATACGACATGTTCAACTTACCTAGCTTTAGTCTAGGCCTCGTTGTATAGCTTACCTAGCTCTAGGCTAGGCCTCGCTCCATAGCTTACCTAGTTCTCGACTAGGCCTCGCTCCATAGCTTACCTAGTTCTCGACTAGGCCTCGCTCCATAAACCAACTCAAATCTGCATTCGCAAAGATGCGACATGCCCTTAGGCAGCTCATGTAACAGTTTCATAAACCACAATCACAAATCTCATACCACGTAAATAAACAAGTAACCACATAATGTATTTAAATAACCGAATCAAATATATCAACCAAACAGTCAAATCTTGGGTTTACAGTTCACGTATCCAAATAAGCAAACTTGAGTTTAGTTGAAAATGAGCATGTATTCTCCCCCAAAAATAGTTTAAGAAAACCGTTAAAAAGTAAGGGCTATGAACTCACCTGGGCCACATCAACGCAAAGATCATGATTGACACAACTGGCATCTAACAGATTCACAACAGCATCAAAGAGGCCATACATCGATACGGAAAACGGCGAAGCCTTTTATATGCAAGACTTATTCTAACACAAGATCCACAGCGATGAACCAAGTCTTCCATAAGCTATCTACTTCCAAGCAATACTCAATCCTCTATCTCCAAATCTCTCATTATCCATTTATTTGTGTTTTGTGTTTGGTATCATGGTGTGTGTGTGTGGTGAGAACATGACATAAAATCAAGTGAACTCATGCCAAAGACTAAACAAGCGAAGTCAACAAGAATCGAGACAAGACTCAAGAGTACTCATGCCAAGAGATGAGTAACATACGACTTCCATAAAAAACGAGACAAAACTCAATACGAAACATCCGGGTCAAAGCTATACAATCCATCCAAAGCAATCATACTTAAAAGAGCTACTAAGTCAACCTTATGGTCAAAGTCAATCTCGAGTAACCAAAAGTTTAACAAGGGAAATGGTACAAATTATTGAATACTTATCGTAATTACCAATACGATAATTTCAACAATTCCTACAATATACTTGTTAATCCAAAGTTACTCATACCTAATAAAGGTATGGTAAGTCGTAGGATGGGTCACCCATTAATATTGTCCCCCAACACGTTTGTCGACCCTAATTAGGTTAATACCCCAATTAGTCCATTAACCGTGTCGGATGATTATATTAATGTTAACCAATCCGTAACTCGGCAAATACTAACACAAGCCTTAATAACTCCTATAGGGAAAGTCTTGATAAACGTGCCCTCGAAACGTTAAATAACTCATCCGTATTAAATTCAACACCGTTTCATTTATTATTTCCATAAAATATTAAATAACGTTCTTTTAGTTATTTAATGTTTTCTTTCTAATTTAGAAATATTAATTACGTTTTAACGTCGCTTAATATTCCTTATTAATTAGAAAACATTATACAACTTCTTATCGTCATTTAATAATTATAGATAACTTATAAATATTAAGTAACGTTGTTTAGTCGTTAATTAATATTTAAAGTTACTAATTTAACTTATAAACATGTCACGTAACGTTCAAATAAAATTTATATTTTCTCAAGTTATTTCACGTTTCAAGTCACATTTATCACGAGTCCACTAGTCAACCAATATAAATCTAATAGTAATAACATGTCTCGAAGTACCAGGGAGCCCTAGAGAAGATGAGGGTCCCTGAGAAGTAGATGCAGCAGGCGGTGCAGAAGTAGAAGCTGTCGGTGATGAAGTAGCTGAATGCATGGCAATCCTGTAAGGATCATCAGGAGCCATGGTGATCTGTGCTGGGCGTATAGGTGCAGTAAGAATATCCTCAACAACGTCGAACGTACGGGAGGCCATAGTTTGTGACAACAGCGTAGGGTAGGTGTAAGTGTTTCAAAACAACTAAAGCGCGAACTCAAAATACCATATCCAAAAATCATCATATAATCTCAATAAAGAATTTCAAATACCGCATTACTAAAACATTTATAAAACGATTAAGCCATATAATTCCTCAAAACGCCATCATATCACTTAATCAATATATCCCATATTCTCAAATCATCTCAAAAATCTCATTTATAATCGTTATCTCATAATACCTCAATATAATCGAAGATGCTTCGGCTTGGCGGGCTGGCAGGCATTGGTCGAGGATCGTTTTCTATAAAAATCGGTTCTAGTTTTGGTGTTTATTTACCTAGTTCTCTATAATCTTGGCTCTGATACCAATCTGTAACACCCCCAAAATTTGGTACAGCGGAAGACTCAACAAGCTTTCGGGGTGCTACGGGGATTGGTATCCAACACAAGACATAAAAGAACGAGATAAAGTAAACATAAGAAAAACACAACCAAACGGGGTTTTAAATTTTACATTTATCCCAAATTCATCTAAAGTCAGGCCCAAAAGAAATAAACATAGGTCCAAAATTAAATATCAGAGTTTTAGAAAATAGATCCATAAACCAGGTGCCATTGCCAAGCCTTCCAATCCAAGTGATGAGTGTCTAAATACTCATCATTTTATACCAATCTGAACTGCCAAAACATCCAAAAACACTCAAATATGCATCAAAATACTGAAAATATCTTAGAAGTGTGTTTTATATGTTTCAAATGCAAAATAAGCAAAAACAGCTGAAAAACGTATAAAGTTTGCATAATTGGCAGTTTCAGTCCCTCAAGTTTCAAAAGTTGTCAAAACTAGTCCCTGGTTATTCTAAAAACATGAAAAAGTCACCAAAGGTACTTTTTAATCATAAAGTTACATATTTAGTCCTTTGGTGCAAAGTTTCATAAAATTACAAGTTTAGTCCCTATACTTTGGAAATTGACATAAATGGTCCTTGGGATGTTAAAAACTTTGAGAAATTCAATTTTGGTCCATGTACTATTAATCTTTTGCAGGAATGGTCCTTGGTGTGAAGTTTGGTGAATTTACATAATTGGTCCCTGAAGTTTCATAAATTACAGAAAAGGTCCCTGGAGATATCAAAGTGGAAAATAATATTCATTATTGGTCCTTGGGGTATTCAATCTTGGCAAGTTTAGTCCCTTGATTAACTTTGGAAAGTTACACTCCAAACCCCTCAAGTTTATGGAATTTACACTTTTGGTCCCTTGGGTTTACAAACTATAAATACAAACCGGACCCTATGTATTATTAATAAAACCAAATACAAATCCAATCCAAACCAAATAAAAACCCAAGCCCACTTCCCAGCCCACTCCCTACCAAGCCCACCCTTAATATTTACCAGGTTTAACCTGGTCAACCCCCGCCTAAACCACCACCACTATACCTCCTCCCTAACAGACCACCAAAACCACCTCCATACCCACTGTTTTACTTCCACCTCAACCCCTCTGCCTCTCCACGCAATCCCTCCACCTCACACATACTCCCAAACATCTTTAAATGCCTAAAAAACCTCTCCACGCAAAACACTGACACCATGACTAAATTGGCGCGAAAAAGGTTTTTAAACGGTGAGGATTAATTGGACTAAATCAATGATTCAGATGTGGTGGGAAATGTCATAGTGGGTCCCACAAACCCTGAAAGTGACTATAAAGAAGAAAAGAGGCAGAAGAGAAGGAATATTAGATTAGTTTTAGAATAATTAAATCGTATGTAGTGTAATTTTCAATTCCAGTTGTAATTTCAATCAAATCAGTTGTATTAAGTTATTTTTAGTGAAATATAAGTTTTCTTAAACCTTTAATTACATTCTTGTTTATTAAATTCGTATTTAGCAATTTTATGTGAAATTGCAAATTCACATAACATTGTTATATGTTGTTGTTTTGGATTCATAAGCTTATATAAGCTCTGACAAAGCTTGAATAAGTTTTAGAAAACCTTACTTAGCTGTTTAGTTCATAAAAGAAAAAATTACCAAAAATAATAAATTAAATAGAGAAAAATAAAAAATAGAGGGAAGAACAAGAAGGAGACTGAGCAGGGTATTTATTTGGACTGAAATAAATCCATTGGTGTAGTGACAAGCTATTGGGGGTATTTATGGTCCTTGGTTACTAGTTTCTCAGTCAAACCTTCATTTGTAAGCATTTGATCATTTTTTCCTATCTACTGTATTATTGCTTATTGCACTGCTTGTTACTTCTTTTGTGCTTATTGGATGTTATTTAGTTGTAACATAACTTATAATCTCATTGTTGTTTATTAATATTAATAATTACTTAGTATTTTCATTTTCAGTCAATTATAGTATATTAGTAATTTTTAAGTTGTTGTTGTTATTATTGATGTATTTGTGCTTGAATAGGTCTATATAATCATAATATGTGCCTCTGTGTCAGTTGTATGGTCTAAATCTTTTTATTGTTTTGATAATTACCATTTTCAGTGTGTTGAAGGGGTGTTTGGAATTGTTCTATCATCTGTGTTCAAGACTGTGTGTGTTGTTGTTTCTGGTTCAGTCAAATCATTTTAGGTCTCAATAGCTTAGAACAACAATAAAAACCATAGGTCTTTACTAAAAAAGTCAAAATTGCTTTTAATCTTCCTTAATTAGTTGTCTGTTTAAGTTTTTAAAGTCCATTGTCATCATATTAGCTTAATAGTTGTTTACTTAGTTTAATTTAACCTTACAATAGCATATTATAACATATTCAGTAAGTAGATTAAGCTCAAAGTTCACATAAGTCAAACTAGTTCAAGTTTCATAGAAAGTCAAATTGTCATTCTCAGATTTTCTCAAATCTTGTGGGATTTTTGTAGAATTGTGTATTAGGTTTTAGGTTCTGAAAATTCTTAGGATCATAGTCTACCACCTCAATTTCAGTGTCCCATAGTTGTTATAATTTTAAGATTTTTAGTGTGGGTCCCACAGACTTCCAAAGTCACTTGCAGGGAAGACCCCTTCCCCTGCACCAGCACCACAGTCCTACACCACCAACTTTGGTGGTGTTTTCTGGCCACCTCAGTGGGCCCCACACCTCCAACTTTGTACCTTTGAACCCCCCTCCTACCAGGCTCTTAGTGTTGACCCTTAGTTTGACCTAGCACCCAGTGGACTACACCAGAATTCAACCTTGATCTTTGTCCCATTTTCTGTCTCAGTGCACAATAAGCAAGGGCTTATTGTGGCTTATTGGCTTATCTTGTGGACCCCAAGTGCTTAATCTTGCTTTTACATGTTCAAGTAACTCAGAGCAATCAAGTTTTACCAAGGTGGACCCCACATAAGCTCTTGTGAGCTTATTTCCAATTTCAGTCAACGAAAGTCAACTGATAAGCTTAGTAGCTTATAATTAGCTTATTATTAAGATCTAAAATAGTTGTTTTTATAAAAGTTGTTTATTTTTAGATATAAAATAGATTTGTAAAAGAAAAATCTAGAAAAACAAATATAAAAATAAGTGATAGTTTCTATTTAATATAATTTACTTTTAATTTTCATTTTTAGATTTTTATTAAGTAAGTGGTATTTTTATATTTTTATTAATTTCCTTTTATACTAAAGTATTTTTAATAATTTTCTCAGATTTTTATTCTGTCTTTTAGTATTAATTATAATTAATAATAGTTTTATTAATAATTAATCAATAATTAAGTTATAAATAGCATAATTAATTTTTATAAAGTAACACCTATATTTTATATTTTTCCTAGCTTTTATAAGTCATAATATAATTTTAGTAATTTTTCTAGAATTTTTACTGTTCATTTAATAGCTTTTATAATTTAAATAGTTTAATTAGTAATTAATTAATAAATAGAATAATAATTAGTAAACTAGTTTAAAAATAAATAAAATAAACTTTTTATAATTTTTTAGGATTCCTGTGATGGTTAATTAGATTTATAAAAATCTTCTTAATTGTCTAAGTCCTTTTAGTATTTATAATAATTTAAATCATATAAATAGTTAATTAATAATTAAATAGTTAATAATTAATAATAATTAGATAAATAGTCTTAAAAATATAATTTTATTTTTAAAATAAGTTTTATAATATTCTAGACTTTTACAAATTTTAATTTTATATTTCTAGACTTATTTTACATTTTCTTAATTATTAGTGAATTATTAAATAATTAATAATAGTTATTAAATAATAATAATTAATTAAATATTTAGTAATTATAAATTAAATATTTTAAGTTTATTTAATTTGGATTTAAGCCCCTAAGGTATGCAAATTAATACTTTAGTTAAAATTGTTTTTGTTTCGTACGTTTACGTAGAATTAAATTAAACGTACGCGTTTTTAGTTATTAAACGTTTTTAGATATCTAGGTTTTACGTAATCATTCCAATAGTTTATCTAAGTTATTTTATTTTATAAAACCCTAGTGTAATCACTCACACACACACTTATACCATTTCCTGTTCATATTCACTCGATTACAGATTCGTTTTTAATACCATCACAACCTCGTTGGGACATTACGACCCGGGGAAACACTGTATTCCACGGAAGCATTGGCTTGATTAGTTTGACTTTTACGGTTGACCATTCACAAGTGGTTGACTAATAAAAGTTGACTAGTTTAGACCCAATCACCAAGCATCCAAATCATCACTTAATTACCTGAGAAAACGTGCTAAAAGTCAGCTTTCGCTGGTGAGATCGTAGGTTTAAATTCATAATTCGATATAGTGGACATATACGCAAAACGCTTGCTAGCTAGACTAGGGATTCACTAAAAACCTGCGGATACCCTCCGCTCCATCATAATACACGGATACCCTCCGTAATAAACCTGCGGATACCCTCCGCTACAACATAAATGCACGGATAACTTCCGTAACATCATAAATACTCGGATAACCTCCGAAGTATCAAAATCCTATAGGTGCACACTATAGTATCTAAATAAGCCAACCATAACTAGTTTACACGAAACTATGTGACTAAAGTTGACAATTTATCCTAGTCCATACGCATAGCAAGTTTTGAAAAATAACAGCGATAATAGTCCACATAAAATAATTTGCACGTTTCTCACCCCATATATTGAAAACAAAGTTCAAGAGTAGAAAGTGGGGCTATGACTCACCTCAAGTCCATAAATCAGCAAGAAGAAATCGGTAGAAGTAAGATGTATAGTAACTCAAATGACGGCAACTACGGACTCGGCACTTCCTAACAATATCAACTCGTTCAGGAATTATTTCCTCAAAATCAAATATTCTCAAACCCGAACGTATTCCATTTTACTTCCGAAAATCCATTTCTCGTATTATTTCGTATTAGTTTGGAGTTTGACGTTTGGTATCCATACGGTTGGTGGGTCGACACAACACAAACCAAGAAGTCACAACAAAAGAATAATAAAACAATCTATAGGTCTAATATTAGCCCAATATATTATTTAAATAAATCATCGAAGTTTATCAAATCCATCGATTTGATAATCCTCCATATTTATTTACTTAATATACCACTCCAAGATTATACCCAAAAACTTAAGTCATATTGCACATAAAGTACTATATGATATATATCAAAGTTTAATAAATTTCCTAATTATGCCGCCAAGCTTACCAAATTCGTCAATTTGGCTACTTCACGAGATATTTAGTAATTCATTATTCTTGTACACATACCACGACCTATGGGCGTCGTAGGATACGATGCCCATTAATATACTCAATTTATAGAACTAATTAGCTCTTATTTAACCCGTCGATTAAATAAGTTACGTAGTTATAGAAAATGAATGTATTAATTGTCACATATCCGTGACAACATGAACGTCACAAAAATAATAACATCGCCCACTTGGACTCAAGTGACCACGACCCCGTATAACTCGATAGTTTTCCTCGTTTATTTAAAGATATACTTTATTTAATAATTATTCAACATAAAAGATTTCGCCGTTATTTATAGTCGTTTAATTATAATAACGCTCCCGACATTTATTGCACTACTTTCATAGTATAATATTTATCGTCACGTTATTATTATAATATTACTCGTGATCGTTTTATTTTTAATATACGCATTTATATATTTATATATACATTTTTCACGTCTATATACATATATAAACGTTTATATTACCAATAATATTATTACGAGTTTTATTATTACGTTTGATTATAAATCTTTATTGAGTCATACGAAATGGTCACATGTCCGAGTCATCACTCTCGGCTCATTGTCCAAGTCCAAAATAAAAATAACCAAGTCACAATCAAGCAATCCAACTCCGTCCAAACAATACCCATAACACGTGCTACAACAATCGGTCCCCAATACCACTTTTCTTCAACACAACTCCAAAATATACCATGAGTCCATATTAACTCGTCATCCACTTCAAAATAATATTAGTAACCATAATAACAATAACCAACAATATATACCAATAACCACAAAATAAATTTTAGCCGAAATGTATATATTTCGTCATCTCAAAAGATTTTCAAAATAACCATATTCGGTTCAAGTTACCAAGTCAAACCCAAGTCAAAAATTATTTACCAAACGTTACGTGGGTCCCACCCGAGACCACTAGGGTCACGGCTAGCTCAAAGGAGCTCGAACCAATATCAAATCCGAACCCATGGGGTCGTCGGCTTCAAAACAACCCAACCAAACTCAAATATTGCAATCAAGAATCCATCCAAACACGTAATACTAGAACCAAATAAGATCAAAATAAAAAACCCGGATAATATATATCATCAACATCAAACCAAACCCGGAATAACACAAGTCGAGGGTGAAGCCCTCGGCTTAGGGGTCGACCACGCAAGATATAACAACCAAACACGAAAACCCGGATACCAAACTAAGTTTTAAAAATGTTTTAACAAAAACCCATTAAAGAAAAATCGTGTACCCACGAATTGGATAACACATCGAGACCCACGAGTTAAAACTCGTGGTCACTCACCTTCAAAACGACTCCAAGAATGTATTTCTTCAAAAACCCAACAAGAAAAAGATGAAAAAGTGATGTTATAGTGGCGGTAGTAATTATTTTGTGGTGTTTGAGGAGGTTTTAGAGCGCATGATGTATACCAAAAGATATATCAGGATGAGGTGGTTAAGATGGTGGTGTTATTTTGTGAGTGGGAGTGGCGGTGGTGGCCGTTTAGGGTGGCGGTGGTGATGGTGAAAATAGAGGGAGAGAGAGATATTAGAGGTGATGAAGTTGTGTGTATGTTTGTGTGGTGTGTATCCAGGAACACAAGGACGATTTGTAGTTTTACCTTTTTTTTTTTTTTTCTTTTCTTTCTTTTTGAATAACAATAATAATAGTAATGATTTTAATAAAAATAAGAGTATTATTAACATTTAAGGTTAAGGTGGCTAGGTGTAAAATAAACGGACCAAAACCCGTAACTCGTTTCAAATCGTTTAATATCTCACGAGACGTTTCATAAATAAATATATATAGTCGAATCCGTAAACTCAAGACATAAAATTTTTGTTGGGTTATCTAGTGCCGGAGTCAACGTAGTGCCAAATGGAAATCTCAAAATAAATTACCACATATATATCCATATCGAATCATTAAAGTAAATCTCAAATTCCATAAAGATTTTCAATATAATCAACCATAATATAGGTTTTACAAATTCATTACGAATAAAATTTCAAATATAAATTTATAAACGAACTTTTACGTAATGCGGGTTTTCAAAATGGCTCCCTAATTTGCCAGTTGTCACAGTTGTGGTAGGAGTGCGGGATAATAAGCTACTAAATATCTTGTGAGGTTTACCGAATTGACGAATTTGGTAAGTTTTACTATATATTTAGGAAACTTATTAGACTTTAAAACTTACCATATAGTAATCTACGTGCTATGTGATTTAGGACTTGGTATGATCTTGGAATAATATATTAGATAAATAAGTTGTGGAGGATTAGCGAGTTGACGGACTTGGTAAACTTCGATGATTTATTTAAATAATATATTGGGCCAATATTAGACCTATAGAATGTTATTGCTTCTTTTGATATGTTTCATGGATTGTGTTGAGTCGACCTTCCACCCGCATGGATACCAAATGCCAAAACAAATATGAGAAATGGATTTTGGAAAATAAAAAGAAATACGTTCGGGATTGGGAATATTTGATTTTGAGGAAATGATTCTGAGAAGAGTTTATATTGTTAGGAAATGCCGAATCCGTAGTTGCCGTCATTTGAGTTGTGAAACTTCTTGATTTTACCGATTTTTGTGCTGATATCTGGACTTGAGGTGAGTCATAGTCCCACTTTTACTTTTGAACTTTGTTTTCAATACTTGGGGTGAGAAACGTGCAAATTGTTTTATGTGGACTATTATTGCTATTTATTTAAAACTTGCTATGCTTATAGAGCTAGGTAGGTTATAGCGCATGTCCTATCCTTACGAATGCATGAACATGTCGTATCCTTACGAATGTTGGGCATGTCACATCCTTGCGAATGCATATTGATTTGATTGGTTTTGGACTATAGTGCGCACCTATAGGTTTGGTTTAGTGATTCGAGGCCTAGTCTAGCTAGCAAGCATTTTGCGTATATGTCCACTTGATTGAATTAAGAATTTAAACCAATGATCTCACCAGCGAAAGCTGACTTTTAGCGCATTTTCTCAGGTAATTAAGTGATAACTTGGGATGCTTGGTTTGGAAGGCTTGGCATGGCAACTTGGTTTAAGGATCTATTCTCCAACTCTGATAAGTTATTGTGGACCTATGTTTAATCTATTTTGGGCCTTACTTTGGATATTTTGTGATGAATGTAAACTCTAAAAACCCTGGTTGGTTTTGTTTTTACTTATGTTTACTTTATCTCGTTCTTTTATTACTTGTGATGGATACCAATCCACGTAGTACCCCGAAACCTTGATTAGTCTTCCGCTGTACCAAATTTTAGGGGTGTCACAGAGCTCGCCACGCTCGACGTATCCATCGACTTTTGTTTCTTTGAAGCTCGACTCTTTCTGGCGCCATCGAGACGAGGTCGTTTGTCAAGGCCGAATATATCCACGAGACATGAAATGTCAATCGGGTCCTTGGCATCCCATTTGGGATAATTTTTCCAAACCTCCCAAACGTGAACATACATGAATTGTTTCAAACCAAATCGTTGTTCAAAGTTGATCTTAGCATTCTCGAGATGATCAACGTCATTTTCACTGCTTCTATGCTGCAAATGTTTGTAAACATCGTTGAAATTTTAACAATCACCATTAATCCTTGTCCATTTACCCGTGAGCATATTTTTGCTATGAGAGTCACGGTCAGTCTGAAGGTTGAACATCTCCAAAATCTGGTTCCATAAGAAATCATCGGAATGGTCATTTTGGATTTCTTTATCTTGCGAAACTTCTATCCAAATTTCCGCAAGCAACTTTTCTTCTTCTTTGCTCGACTTCCTATTCACACGCGTACCTAGTTCCTCCACGTCATCTTCATCGTCCGTGTATAAATCCACGACTTTTTTTTTGATTTTTTTGCCACCGTTTTTTTCCTCGTAGTTTGGCCGATTCACGGGGTTGTGGTACTTTGAATTGTGAACTTGATGGTTGTGATTCAAATTGTTTTTGTGGTTGAGATTGAGGAAACGTTGAAGGTTGTGACAGGTTAAAAAACTGCTTAGGACATATGAGATAGCTGTGGTGTATAATTTGTGAGATAGTTAGTTGCCGTCCAAAAAAATTAAATAAAAAATTGCTGTTGTCGCTAAAATTTATAACAAAGGTTCCTCAATTTTTCATCGGAAAGCTCTTTGTCAATAACCTAAACACTTTTTATAGTTTTGAGAGCAAAAATTATACTCGCTCATTCTTTTTTAAAATGTCTCAAAATAATTGTTCTTTTTCTTTTTTATATAATAAAAAAATTAGTGGTGAAATATTTTATTTGAGTGGATGAAATTATACTGGTCTCACTTTTATTAAATTATGTGATTTTGTCTTCTCATAATTATTTAGAGATGGGAAAGTACTAGTTTTTGTACAAAAATTGTCCCCGTAAGGCATGCATCGCAAAATGGATGTCATGAGTTCAAAAACTTTGTCGTGCACAATGATGTTATTGTGCGGTTTACTTATCTCTTCATTGTAACAACATATATGTTTGTCGTGTGAATGGTTGTTGAAGGCCCGTGGCTTTTATATTTTTAAATGTAACTGTTTTATTCATTTTCAAGATTAGTAACAACATTTTCCCCCCTTTTTTTTAATGATCTATGTAAAGAGAAATCTATTAATAAAATGAAATGATTCCATCATACATGAATGCCTGCATGCAGGAGCCTTCTAAATCTAATTTAGAGTTGGAAAAAAAAGTTGCATCTATTACATGAGTATGTGTTTGATGACTATATCATCGTTTACTCATTCCACATGACTTTTATAATGGGAGCGAGGTACCATATGGTGTAGCTAGTATGTTCAAACTCTTTTACTATAAAAGCATTACCAAGTTACGTATAATCTTTCAGTTCTAATGAAAGTGGTGGAAGAGGTGAACATGCGGTTTGAGAATACTCTCTATGGTTACTTCCTTGGCCAACGCCTTGCTTTTCCTGTTGTTGACTACTATGTCTGCAATGCATGGGCTAAGTTTGGTGTTCAAAAGGTAATGATGAATGCTAAGGGGTTCTTCTTCTTTAAATTCAACTCGAAGAAAGGTGTTGATGATGTGCTTGAAAACGGTCCTTGGTTGATCAGAAATGTTCCTATTATTCTTAAACCATGGACTTTGAATACAAACCTACTTAAAGAGGATTTGACTAACATCCCGCTGTGGGTTAAATTCCATGATGACCCCCTTGCTATGTTTTCTGATGATGGCCTCAGCCTTCTTGCCACACTGATTGGCACGCCCAAAAGGTTAGATGCTTTTACAAGCCAAATGTGCAAAGAATCATGGGGTCGTAGTAGTTTTGCTAGATGCATGATAGAAGTAAAGTCGGATGAGGTGCTTCGGGACAGCCTCACTGTTGAGATACCATTACTTGATGGTTCGGGTTCGACTATTGAGAAGATACGGGTTGAATACGAATGGAAACCACCTCGTTGTGACCACTGTAAGATCTTTGGTCATACGCTGGTTGATTGTCTTAAAGTTGTTGCACCTCCAGTTCAGCCTACTAAACCTGTTAATGATGGCTTCACGACTGTCAATAATAAAAAGAAGGGTAAGCAAGGTGGTTTTACTACTCAGGGAAAAGGAGGGTTTAATAAACCTGTTGTGGGTAAGCAGTTTCAGTATCAACCCAAAAAGATTCCTCCTGAACTTAAGAAGGTGGATGGCAATAAGAAGAAGGCCTCTGATGTACCAAGTGTGAGTGGAACGAAGATTTCTACATTTAATCAGTTTGATGCTCTTAATATGGATGATACGGATGCTTTCGGTATTCCGTCTAATGTAAACAACATGGATGTAGATGCTGGTCTTACAAGGGAAGTTACTGCGGATGAGTCTACAAAGACAGGTAATACAATGGAAGGTAATGTGGAAGAGTATGCTGGTCTTACAAAGGAAGGTACTTCGGATGGTTCTACCCCTATTGTTGAGAAAATTAGTAAGCTTGAAAAGCTAATTATTGATGGGAAAGCTACTCTTGTGGATGATGAGGGTCTTCCTATTCCATCTACATCTGTCACTAAGAGGGCTAACCTATTCTCTAAAGTGGGTGAGGTTGTTGTTTCTGATAGTGATGAAGATGAGGTTCTTAACACGTTCGACGAATCAGCAAATCTTTTTGGTGGTGGTCATGAGCGTGAAGATGAGTATGATTATGATGATTATTCGAAGCAAATTTATGATCTTCTAGGGGAATTGGATGCTCTTAATGCCATTTATGGTTTTAATCTCCAAGATCGTAGGAAGTAGTTTATCTTTTGTCAGAGTCATTACTATCATGTGATTAATGGTTTGTTTTCATGTTTAGAAAATAGGAAGTATCTTGTTATGTAAGCTTTTCGCCTATGTAACGGGCTGAGTTATGGGATTCACCCATAACCATTGTACTTAAACGTTTTTTGGAGAAATATATTTACCGGGTCGTTGACCTTTTACCCAAAAAAAAGTTACGTATAATCTCACAAATCACTTGATCTACCAAGCATTGATCAAGAAATACAATTTTCCCTATCATCCATTTCCTTTTAGTTGGTCTCTTGTTGGCGACATTTTCGCTTGTTGCTTTGGCTTCGGACCCTGGTCCTCTTCAGGACTTTTGTGTGGCCGATACAGATAGCGAAGGTAAAGTATTAATTTTCGATAACATTCATCCTCATATTCAAATATACTATACTTATATGTGCTTATAGTACTATTTGTGTTGTCACAATACTAGTGAATGGTTTCGTTTGCAAAGATCCAGAGATGGTGAAAGCAGAAGATTTTACTTTCAGAGGGTTAGACAAGATGGGAGATACAAATAATCCGGTTGGGTCTAATGTGACATAGGTAAATGTTAATCAGTTGCCAGGACTCAACACTTTCGGTATTTCTATGGTTCGTATTGACTATGCTCCATATGGTCAAAACGCTCCACACACTCACCCTCGAGCCACTGAAATCTTAGTTGTAATTGAAGGCAGCCTTTTAGTCGGTTTTGTCACATCTAACACTGACAACAAGCTCTTCACACAACGTCTTGAGAAGGGTGATGTTTTCGTGTTTCCAGAAGGTCTAATTCACTTTCAACAAAATGTTGGGCATGGCAATGCAGTTGCTATTGCAGCTTTGAGTAGTCAAAATCCGGGTGCTATTACAATTGCAAATGCGGTATTTGGATCCAACCCCAAAATCTCTGATGATATTCTTGACAAGGCGTTTCAAGTTGACAAAAAAGTGATTGATAAAATTCAGTCAAATTTCTAAACATCTAGGTATATGGTTATCTATTAACCTCAGGATCTTTGGTTCAAGAATGTTCGTTTCATTTTATCTTGTTTCGCTATATCTATAAATAAGTGAATAAACTCTTCCCGGGATTGAGTATGTTGTTGTTGTACGTATAAATAATTAATGAATAAAGGAAATGTGTTATCGTCGTATAAATAATTAATGATTATAGGAAATGTGTTATCGTCGTTTACATTTTCATTTCCCAAAGTGTTGATAAGTAACATCATATATAAGCTGAAAACTACAGTATGCTATTTAGAAGGAATCATCCCCAGAACAGAGGCGTAGCTATGTAGGGGCGGGGGGGGTGCCCGACCCCCCGAAATTTTTTTTGCGATGTAGGGGGTATATAGTTTTCGTGTAGAAAAATTTTGGTATATTCCGTTTCGACCCCCCATTTTAATTGTGAAATTTTTTGTATACATTAAGCAATAAAATTTTGATCCATTATATTTTATACAAGCCCATCTACCCAAACTAAAATCTATTAATAAACCAAATCCCAAACTAAAATCCATTACTTATTTACTTAGCCCATTAAAAAAAAAAAAAAAAAAAAAAAAAAAAAAAAAAAAAACCGGAACAAACATACAAACCCTCCTCCAATCGACCATCATCTCCTCCCACAGTCCCTCCTTCCTGCCTCCTGGCTCCTCACTCCTGCAGTCTCGCCGGCCACGACTGACCACCACCGACGGCCGACCACCACCTCAGCGGCCCTTCTGGTCAGGTTTGTTGTCTTTAAATCTATTATCTATTTATCTTTTATTTAGGGATTTAGTAGAAATTAGGGATTTAGTAGAATTGTAGAAATTAAAGATTTAGTATAAATTAAGGATTTAGTAGAAATTAGGACAGATTTATAGATTGTGTACCACTAATATAATTAGCCAATATATAAATTGAGAACACCAAAAAATTAACTTGAATGAGACATTCACTTTAACCTTTTGACAGCATGGACAAGTTTGTCTAATAACATGATTTACTTGATAACATACTTTTTAATAATACACACACTTTTAATTTTAGTATCTACATATATAGACATTAAAAAGTAATGTATAAGTTTTTGCATGTATATGAGTAATTATAAAATACTTAGACGATGATTTATTGCTCTTGAAAGATTACGGGTTCGAAAAGTCCTGTTGATTATCATTAACATTAACATAAAAGTATAACTAATCTGTATAGAAATTCAACAACAATGTGTTTTAAAAGAGACTGAAAACACAACTATATAATGATCCAAATATAAATTATAGGTAATAAATATTGAAATATAATTGAAAAAAACATGTATAAAGTTAAAGAAAAATTCCATATTAACAAAAAATTAGGTAAACATAAAATTTTTAATTAAAATCATCAAGAATAGACACATATAGATTCGTTTAATAAAGATAAGGGATTATGTATGCGGAGGCAGTCCAACTATTAAACTTTTTTTCATTAGGCCACTTATTTATTTAAATTAACTTGTAGGCCGGACATCAAAATTATGTTTCTTTTCGTTTATACCGATCTCGTTCAATTTCTTGCCGTAAATTTGATAACTTGAAAAACATAGCTAACTTTAACATATCAAAACAGTAAATTTATAAATTCAAATGTAAAACATTAGTTAATTTATCATAAATAGCTTTCGCCTGAATGAAGTTGCACTTAGATAGTGAGAAAAACTATTATTTTACATTTAATATATGACGTTTAGTTTTATTCCCGTTGTTTCAAAGATTTTCGAGAGAAAATATCCTATGTTTGTGTAAACGAAAGCAAACACACAAATAGTTGGTATATAAATTAATTTTGATAAATGCATGGTTTAAATGATAAAATTTTAATAGTTTGATTGCCTCCCAATTTATAATCCCTAAAAAGAAACCTCTAAAATATGTTTTTAACCGAAATAACAATTGTACAAGACCCTATCGAATATCCTGGGTCCGTCCCTCAACTTGCATGTATTGGATACCTTTAATCATTACGATGGTAAACTTTCTACTAGTCATCTAGCTAGGAAGTAGCTAATGTGGACTTGGCGATGATTAGCCATTAACTTAAAAAAAAACTAGTATCACACTCTACCAAAAGTTAATTACAATATGTAGTAATTTATTATTACGACCAAGTTTTTATACAAACGTAACAATCTTGTATATATGTGTTTACTTATAGGGACAGCATAGTAAAACTTTATGCATTTCTTAATAATGTGTAGATTAAAGTGTAATAAACAAATAACATATGTGTTTTTGATACAGTGGTATAAGATATTGTTTTATATGTTGAAACATCTAGACTAGAGAGGTGCATGTATGGCAATAAATAAACATTCAACATGAGTCTACAATCGTTGTCAACTCAAAAATAGAAAAAAGGGTAAAACTCCAGTCAAACTCATTTTGATGACAATTTCTGAGTTGTTGGCAAATCGTTGTTTTACCTTTTCCCTACGATTTTCAACTTATGACAAGAAAGCATATGCTGGTTTGTTATACCCCAGATTACCTTTGTGATCAATTTAGATAGTTTCTTAGCGGTAGTTAGGCTGTCTATTTTGAGGAGAGCCCAACTTATTGATTTTGTAAACAACAATCAACTGCTCTTCTTTGTTTTCTCGTTCCACTGTGTTGGTTTGATGTAAATAATCTCATAACATTTTCCTAGAGTATTATTATTGCTCTATATATGGTGATAGATCATGACAACAATATCGAGCTCTTATCCGTAATGTTTTTGTGTGTGTCGTAGCTTTTGTAAACAAATCGACCTCTATCATATTTGTGGAATCAGGTTATGTATTTGAAGGTGAAACCTTTGGAAAAATCAATCTATTTTAGTTTTAGACAGAAATAATTTAATGATGTTTACTGTTCACTAAAAGCATAAGGTGTCGTGACATACCAAAACTCCTCATTTTGGGCACACGGGGTGCCACATCAATTTAACAAACCTCCATTTACAGCCCTCCTTTATTACAACTAACATCAACTTACTCATTTGGGTTATGCCACTTACAACTTTATTTTTTTTATTCAAATTTTCAAATAAACTAAATTTATTTCATTAAAAATAAAAAAACATTACAACATATTAAAATTAGAGCAACTTAAAATAATGATACCAAAAAAAAAAAAAAAAAAAAAAAAAACGCAGCATGAAAAAAATACAACACATATTAATAATACGAAAGTTAAGCATTTTACTCCTCGCTTTGATATTTTTTCATGATTTGTTGTTGTGAATGATAGCGGCTTTAACCGGTGTGGTCTGGTCGGGATCAATCATGAGAAACTTCATCTCCTCCATTTCTAAGGTCTTCACTTCCTTCTGTCTCCATGTCTCGTACGCAGCCATTTGAATGTCGACTTTTTGCGAATATTTTTCTGATAATTGTCCCGAAAAAGAACTCGTTTGACTCCCCCGGAGCTCGCCGCGCTCGAGGTATCCGTCGACTTTTGTTTCTTTGAAGCTCGACTCTTTCTGGCGCCGTCGAGACGAGGTCGTTTGTCAATGCCGAATATATCCTCGAGACATGAAATGTCAACCGGGTCCTCTACATCCCATTTGGGTTAATTTTTCAAAACCTCCCAAACGTGAACATACATGAATTGTTTCGAACCAAATCGTTGTTCAAAGTTGGTCTTCGCATTCTAGAGATGATCAACGTCATTTTCACTGCTTCTATGCCGCAAATGTTTGTAAACAGTGTTGAATTTTTGACAATCATCATTAATCCTAGTCCATTTACCTGTGAGCATATTTTTGCTACGAGGGTTACAGTCAACCTGAAGGTTGAACATCTTCAAAATCTAGTTCCAAAAGAAATCATCGGAACGGTCATTTCCAATTTCTTTATCTTGCGAAACTTCTATCTAAATTTCCGCAAGCAACTTCTTTTCTTCCTTGCTCCACTTCCTATTCTTACGTGTACCTGGTTCCTCCATGTCATCTTTATCGTCCGCGTCCAAATCCACGACTTTTTTTGATATTTTTCCATCATTTTTTTCCTCGCAATTTGGCCGATTCACGGAATTGTGTACTTTGAATTGTGAACCTGATGGTTGTGATTCAAATTATTGTTGTGGTTGAGATTGAGGAAATGTTGATAGTTGTGACGGGTTAAAAAACTGCTTAGGACATATGTGATAGTTGTGGTGTACAATTTGTGAAATAGTTAATTGTCGTTCTAAAAAAAAGTTAAATAAAACAGCCGTTGTCGCTAAAATTTATTGCATACGTTCCTCAATTTTTCATTGGAAAGCTCTTTGTCAACAACCTAAACACTTTTCATAATTATGAGAGCAAAAATTATACTCGCTTATTCTTATTTAAAATGTCTCAAAATAATCATTCTTTTTCTTTTTTATATAATAAAAAAAATTTAGTGATGAATTATTTTATTTGTGTAGATGAAAATTATACTGGTCGCACTTTTATTAAATTATGTGACTTTTGTTTCCTAAGAAAATTTTTGAGACGGGAAAGTATTAGTTTTTGTACAAAAATTGTCTCCGTAATACTGTTAGGCATGCATCGCAAAACGGATGTCATGATTTCAAAAACATTGTCGCGCACCCTTAATGATGTTTTTTGCGATTTACTAATCTCTTCATTGTTTGTTGTGTGAACGGTTGTTGAAGGTCCGGGGATTTTATATTTTTAAATGTAACTGTTTTATTCATTTTCAAGATTAGCAACATTTTTTTTTCTTTTTTTTAATGGTCGATGTAAAAACGACGCGGACACATGAAAAATTTGTTGCAGTACCGATCCACAAAACTTATAAAGAGAAATCTATTAATAAAATGAAATGATGCCATCATACATGCATGCCTGCATGCAGGAGCCTTCTAAATCTACTATTTAGAGTTGGAAAAAAAAGTTGCATCTATTACTTGAGGATGTGTTTAATGACTATATCATCGTTTACTCATTCCACATGACTTTTATAATGGGAGCGAGGTACCATATGGTGTAGCTAGTATGTTCAAACTCTTTTACGATAAAAGCATTACCAAGTTACGTATAATGTCACAAATCACTTACCAAGCATTGATCAAGAAATACAATTTTTCCTATCACTAATGGCATCCCGTTTCCTTTTAGTTGGTCTCTTGTTGGCAACATTTTCGCTTGTTGCTTTGGCTTCGGACCCTGGTCCTCTTCAGGACTTTTGTGTGGCCGATACAGATAGCAAAGGTAAAGGATTAATTTTCGATAACATTCATCCTCATATTCAAATATACTATACTTATACGTGCTTATAGTACTATTTGTGTTGTCACAGTACTAGTGAATGGTTTCGTTTGCAAAGATCCAAAGATGGTGAAAGCAGAAGATTTTACTTTCAGAGGGTTAGACAAGATGGGAGATACAAATAATCCGGTTAGGTCTAATGTGACACAGGTAAATGTTAATCAGTTGCCAGGACTCAACACTTTTGGTATTTCTATGGTTCGTATCGACTATGCTCCATATGGTCAAAACGCTCCACACACTCACCCTCGAGCCACTGAAATCTTAGTTGTAATTGAAGGCAGCCTTTTAGTCGGTTTTGTCACATCTAACACTGACAACAAGCTCTTCACACAACGTCTTGAGAAGGGTGATGTTTTCGTGTTTCCAGAAGGTCTAATTCACTTTCAACAAAATGTTGGGCATGGCAATGCAGTTGCTATTGCAGCTTTGAGTAGTCAAAATCCGGGTGCTATTACAATTGCAAATGCCGTATTTGGATCCAACCCCAAAATCTCTGATGATATTCTTGCCAAGGCGTTTCAAGTTGACAAAGAAGTGATTGATAAAATTCAGTCAAATTTCTAAACATCTAGGTATATGGTTATCAATTAACCTCAGGATCTTTGGTTCAAGAATGTTCGTTTCATTTTATCTTGTTTCGCTATATCTATAGATAAGTGAATAAACTCTTCCCGACGGGATTGAGTATGTTGTTGTTGTACGTATAAATAATTAATGAATAAAGGAAATGTGTTATCGTCGTTTACATTTTCATTTCCCAAAGTGTTGATAAGTAACGGCATATATAAGCTGAAAACTACAGTATGCTATATAGAAGGAATCATCCCCAGAACACTTGTTCCTTTAATTAGTTGTTACAGTTATGCATAATTAGCCCATATACAAATTGAGAATGAGACATTCACTTTAACCTTTTGACAGCAGGGACAAGTTTGTCTAATAACATGATTTACTTGATAACATACTTTTTAATAATACACACTTTAATTTTAGTATCTACATATATAGACATTAAAAAGTAATGTAGTATGAGTTTTTGCATGTATATGAGTAATGGTAAAATACATAGACGATGATTTATTGCTTTTGAAAGATTACGAGTACGTAAAGTCCTGTTGATTATCATTAGAGGGCAAGGAGTCATAACATCTATTAACACTAACACAACTGCCACATCACTTAAACACCAAACAGCATAACACAAAAATACCAGGAAATTATAACACCAAATAACACCATTTTCAGGGACCCACCTTTTTTTAATATAACAATTTACAAATTATACCCTCAACAATTTTATTCATTAAACATTCAAACACTTCATTTATAAAATTAAACATTACAATACGAAATAAAAAAATATTACATTAAACAAAACGACATAAAAGAAATTACGAAATAAAATACGAAATGAAGAATACGATAGGTAAATAACTAAAACTATTCGTCATCTACTTCCATAAACTCCTCACGTTCATTCCAAATATGCTCTATAAGCTGCTGTTGGAGATTAAGATGAACATCTTTGTCACGTAATTCCTTATTCCTTCGACGATGCACATCACATCTGTCAATCTATCTGTCTTGCATGTTTCTAGCCGGATTCCTAAATAATGCTCTGTACTCACTTAGAGCATACTTTTGGTCTTTTAAAATCATGTTATGCAATATAATGCAAGAATACATGATTCTACGTATCTTGGAAACCTCGTAAGCTCGTGCTGGTTGTTGTATTATTCCCCATCGTCCTTGGAGAACACCGAAAGCACGTTCAACATCCTTTCTTGCACTTTCTTATTGCTTTTTAAAGAAACTGTGTTTCTGGTCCGAAGCTGTTGTAAACGATTTGATGAAAGTAGCCCATTGTGGGTAAATCCCATCGGCTAAGTAATAACCCTTATCAAACACAACTTCATTTACCGCAAACGGAGCTACAGGGGCTTCATCTTTAAGCAGGTCATCGAACAATGGCGAATTATCTAAAACATTGATGTCATTATTCGTTCCCGCTATACTAAACAAAACATGCCAAATCCACAAATCATGTGACGCAACAGCTTCAAGCAATATAGTGGGGTATTTTTATGACCACTAACATATTGACCTTGAAATGACACCGGACAATTTTTCCATTGCCAATGCATAAAGTCGATGCTACCAAGCATTCCCGGAAAGCCATGTTCCTTTCCATGTTTTGCATATAGGTTTTCAATGTCATGCAAAGTTGGTTTTCTTAAAAACTCAAGTTTAAACAAATCGATAACACACATATTGAAAAAATCAAGACATTCACGCCCTGTACCTGCACTCATTTGCAAATACTCATCGAACGCATTTGGTGTGTTGCCGTATGCCAATTGGCGAATGGCCATAGTGCATTTCATGAGAACACTAATACCCATTCGACCTGTACAATCGGGTTCTTGGCTAAAGTATGCAACATGAGCAGGAAGAGGATCGGCAGTATATGATTCAATACCGGAAACTATTTCTAGAAATAGTTTTCGGCTCATAGGAAATCTATGACGAAAGTCTCTATCTGGATACTTACAATGTACATTAAAATAGTCGGCCTTCAAACGCTCTTCTGCAACCTCACGCTCACGATGAATTAGGTTACGCGTTAACCAGAAAGATGATTCGGCTTCTTCTTCTTGTATTCGTTGGTACTCATAGGCGGCCATAATTGCTAAAGCATCGGCTTCATCTTTGATATCGGCAAGGGTTACATGTGAAGCATAAGTTGGATTTTTATTCATGGCGAAATATTTTTTTTGGATATAAGATGGTTATATTTTGTGTTTGCAAATGGGTTAGAATACCTAATCTATTTATAAGCTTTTAAAAAAAATTTTGCAAAAGTTTTTTAAATAATGTAGCCGTTGGTAACAGCAAGTTTTGTTTTGTTTTTTTTTCTTTATTTATTTATTTATTTAAAAAAAAAAAAAAAACAAATATAGCCGTTTGTTGGAGGGGTGATTGATTTTTTTTTTTTTTTTTTTTTTTTTTTTTTTACATGATGAAAGTTAGTAACGCACGTTACTATGGTAACGTAGGAAGCAACACGGCAACAACGCAGGCCATTAGGGAGCGGTGGAAACGCAGAAACGGCGTTAGTAACATGCCACATAGGCTATAACGCCACTCAGGCATTATTAATCCCTCCCTTCTTAACATTAACATAAAAGTATAACTAATCTGTATAGAGTTTCAACAACAATGTGTTGTAAAAGATATTGAAAACACAACTATATAATGACCAAATATAATTATAGGTAGTAAATATTGAAATATAATTGAAAAAAAAACATGTATAAAGTTAAAGAAAAATTCCATATTAACAAAAAATTAGGTAAGCATAAAAAAATTAATTAAACTAGTCGAGAATAGACACATATTGATTCATTTAATATAAGTAATGGATTATGTATGCGGAGTGATTCTTTTTTTTGAACGGCGAGTTAGTAGTTAGTGATTCGAGCCCACAGTGACATCCAATTGGGCAGTATGCAAGCATCGAACCTTTCTCCTTAGGGGATAAACTCCACTCCTGCTTCTATTTTTTCGGGCCCCTGAAGGTCCATGGTGAGACTCGAACCCGAGACCTCTCCAAGGATACCTCCCCAAAGTTGCCCTTTGTGGCCAACTGAGCTAGTCCAGTTGGTTAATATGCGGAGTCAATCTAACTATTAAACTTTTTTCCTTTACGCCAATCATTTATTAAAATTAACTTATAAGCATCAAAATATGTGTTTCTTTTCGTTTATACTGATCTCGTTCAATTTCTTGCCAGAAATTTGATAACTCAAAAAACAAAGCTAACTTTAATATATGATCAAAACAGTAAATATATAAAATCAAACATAAAACATTAGTTAATTGATGTGGGATTGCGGACTCGCAAAAGTTTTACTTCTCAAAGGATATTGAGAAGCTTGCAATCCTCCAGGCAGTGTATCTGACCGGTGTAGTATAGTGAGTGGCAAGTACTGGGGGATTGATCGTTCTCTAGCTGAATCGTGTCGTTAGGATTGAAAGCTATGTCAACTAGGTCTAAAGGTGAGGGATGATTCTTTTTGTATTTTCTGTATTTTATAAAAGCAGTAAAATTTCTGATATTTGGAAGATTGGGCAGAATTAATTGCTAGTCAACTAACCCAAAAACTACTAATAAACAAAATAAAATAAAATAACAAGAAAATAAATGCGGTGGATTACTTATAGGAGACAATTGTGTTTAATTAGATTTCACTACTCACTAGTTATCTTTTACTGATTTATTTGTTTGTTACAATTGTTTGATTGAATGATTTCATTCCTTAATACCAGTCGTGGAGGCGTGTACGTCCTTCCCCAACACTATGAGTATTTATTTCTTCTTATGTTGACACGTTTAGTGTCCTACCATAGAATCATCAACAACTACTCATGCATTAATTACAACCGGTAAAACCGTAGTACACATTCGATTACGTTTCTTAAGAAATTCAAGCATGCTACCATATAGGAGATTAGCCAGTTTTCTTAAGCCTAACGTTAGTCAATCAATCAAACAATCAATAACAAACCAATAATCAATAATCAATAACTAGGTTTCAATAGATCTAAGCAAACACTAAGAGGTCTAAGTTAGCATGTTAATGAAATTAAAAGATAAACAATTAATCAAACAACATATAGACTTATTGAATGATTAAAGGAGAACTTATCTTACAATTAAATATGAAAGAAAATAGGGTTAGAAACCCTAAAAGTGCTGTAAAAGTCGGACTCCCAAAGTTCCCTACAAAGTTCCACAAGTTCCACCTCCTTTGTGAATGAAAAAACCTAAACTATATATAGAGATACAAAGCTGACGACGTCAGGTTATAGCTCCTGACGACGTCAGATCGCCATGTTCTAGGGTTTCGATACAAAGCTGACGGCGACAGGTTATAGCTTCTTTATTTTCTCGTTCCACTACTTGGTTGGTTTGATGTAAATAATCTCATAGCATTTTCCTAGAGTATTATTATTGCTCTATATATGGTGATAGATCATGACAACAATATCGAGCTCTTATCCGTAATGTTTTTGTGTGTGTCGTAGCTTTTGTAAACAAATCAACCTCATCATATTTGTTTAATCAGGTTACGTATTTGAAGGCGAAACCTTTGGAAAAATCAATCTATTTTAGTTTTAGACAGAAATAATTTAATGATGTTTTCTGTTCACTAAGAGCACAAGGTGTCGTGACATACCAAAACTCCTCATTTGGGGCACACGGGGTACCACATCACTTTAACAAACCTCCATTTACAACTTTATTTTTTTTATTCAAATTTTCAAATAAACTAAATTCATTTCATTAAAAATAAAAATACATTACAACATATTAAAATTAGAGCAACTTAAAATAACGATACGAAAAAAAATGATGCAGGAAAAAAAATACAACACATATTAATAATACGAAAGTTAAGCATTTTACTCGTCGCTTTGATATTTTTTCAGGATTTGTTGTTGTGAATGATAACATCTTTAACCGGTGTGGTCTGGTTGGGATCAATCATGATAAACTTCATCTCCTCCATTTCTAAGGTCTTCACTTCCTTCTGTCTCCATGCCTCGTACGCGGCCATTTGAGTGTCGACTTTTTGCGAATATTTTTTTGATAATTGTCCCGAAAAAGAACTCGTTTGACTCGCCCCGGAGCTCGCCGCACTCGACATATCCGTTGACTTTTGTTTCTTTGAAGTTCAACTCTTTCTGGCGCCATCGAGACGAGGTCGTTTGTCAAGGCCGAATATATCCTCGAGGCATGAAATGTCAATCGGGTCCTCTGCATCCCATTTGGGGTAATTTTTCAAAACCTCCCAAACGTAAACATACATGAATTGTTTCGAACCAAATCGTTGTTCAAAGTTAATCTTCGCATTCTAGAGATGATCAACGTCATTTTCACTGCTTTTATGCTGCAAATGTTTGTAAACAGTGTTGAATTTTTGACAATCACAATTAATCCTAGTCCATTTACCTGTGAGCATATTTTTGCTACGAGGGTTATGGTCAGTCTGAAAGTTAAACATCTTCAAAATCTAGTTCCAAAAGAAATCATCGGAACGGTTATTTCCAATTTCTTTATCTTGCGAAACTTCTATCCAAATTTCCGCAAGCAACTTCTCTTCTTCCTTGCTCCACTTCCTATTCTTACATGTACCTGGTTCCTCCATGTCATCTTCATCGTCCGCGTCCAAATCCACGACTTTTTTTGATTTTTTTGCCATCGTTTTTTTCCTCCCAATTTGGCCGATTAACGCAGTTGTGGTACTTTGAATTGTGAACCTGATGGTTGTGATTCAAATTGTTGTTGTGGTTGAGATTGAGGAAATGTTGATGGTTGTGACGGGTTAAAAAACTGTTTAGGACATATGTGATAGTTGTGATGTACAATTTGTGAGATAGTTAATTGCCGTTCTAAAAAAAGATAAATAAAAAAGCTGTTATCGCTAAAATTTATTGCATAGGTTCTTCAATTTTTCATTGGAAAGCTCTTTGTCAACAACCTAAACACTTTTTATCAATGTTGCAAAAAACGCCCTACAAGGCCTTGTAATCGCCGATTCCAAGCTACAAGGTCCTGGAACTTGGAGACATTTACAAGGAAGTCGGCCGATTAATCGGCGATTACAAGGTTTTGGGCCGATTAATTGGCTAAAAAACGCAACTCGGCCCCTGACCGCCTCAGGACCGACTCACGATTTTTGCAACATTGCTTTTTATAATTATGAGAGAAAAAATTATACTCGCTCATTCTTTTTTAAAATGTCTCCAAATAATTATTCTTTTTCTTTTTTATATAATAAAAAAATAATTTAGTGATGAAATATTTTATTTGTGTGTAAGAAAATTATATTGGTCTCACTTTTATTAAATTATGTAACTTTTGTCTCCTAAGAAAAATTTTGAGACGGGAAAGTATTAGTTTTTGTATAAAAATTGTCCCCGTAATACTGTTAGGCATGCATCGTGTAACACCCCCAAAATTTGGTACAGCGGAAGACTCAACAAGCTTTCGGGGTGCTACGGGGATTGGTATCCAACACAAGACATAAAAGAACGAGATAAAGTAAACAAGAGAAAAATTCAACCACGCGGGTTTTAAAGTTTACATTTATCCCAAAATCAATCAAAGTCAGGCCCAAAAGAAATAAATATAGGTCCACAATTATTTATCAGAGTTTTAGAAAGTAGATCTATAACCAGGTGCCATAGCCAAGCCTCCAATCCAAGCATCCAAGGGCATCACTTAATTACCTGAGAAAACGTGCTAAAAGTCAGCTTTCGCTGGTGAGATCATAGGTTTAAATTCATTATTCAATATAGTGGACATATACGCAAAACGCTTGCTAGCTAGACTAGGCCTCAATCATCCAACCAAAATAATCCAACCAAATCTAATCAACCCTATAGGTGCACGCTATAGCTCAAATCAATATCATCAATAGCTTGCCTAGATCATGCCTAGGCCTCGCTCTATAACCAATTCAATGGCTTACCTAGTTCGGGACTAGGCCTCGCCCAACAACAAATCAATAGCTTACCTAGTTCGGGACTAGGCCTCGCTCAACAACTAAACAATAGCTTACCTAGTTCGGGACTAGGCCTCGCTCTAAATCCTATCTAGTTCTATAAGCATAGCAAGTTTTAAAATAAATAAAGCGATAATAGTCCACATAAAACATTTGCACGTTTCTCACCCCAAGTATTGAAAACAAAGTTCAAGAGTAAAAGTGTGGCTATGACTCACCTCAAGTCCAGAAATCCGCAAAAGAAATCGATAGATGAAAGACGTAAGCAAACTCAAGTAACGGCAACTACAGACTCGGCACTTCCTAACAATATCAAACCCCTTCAGAATCATTTCCTCAAAAATCAAATATTCCCAATCCCGAACGTATTCCATTTAACTTTCCAAAAATACCCATTTCTCGAATTATCTTCATATTAATTTGAAGTTTGACGTTTGGTATCCATATGGGTGGAGGGTCGACACAACTCAAACCAAGAAGTCACAATGAAAGAAATAATAAACCATCTATAGGTCTAATATTAGCCCAATATATTATTTAAATAAATCATCGAAGTTTATCAAATCCGTCGATTTGGTAATCCCCCATATTTATTTACGTAATATATCGTTCTAAGATTATACCCAACCTAAATCACATAGCACAAAGAATACTATATGGTAAATATCGTAGTCCAATAAATTCCCTATATATATATCGTCCAATTTGCCAAATTCGTCAATTTAGCCAATTCCACGAGATATTTAGTAATTTATTATCCTAATACACGTACCACAACCTATGGGCGTCGTAGGATACGATGCCCATTAATATACTCATTTTATATAGCTAAATGAACTTGATTTAACCCGTCGATTAAATAAGTTACGTAGTTATAGAAAATGGATATATTAACCGTCATATATCCGTGACAACACAAAAGTCACATAATAAAGTCCACTTGGACTTAAGTAACCACAACTCGTATAACTCGATAAGTTTTTCAAATTTATAAAAGTCATGTTTTTAATTATTACTTACCCGACGTATTAGTCCTCGACATTATTTATAGTTATTTATTTATAATAATACTCCCGACATTTATTGCACTATTCGCAAAGTATAATAATTATCGTTATATTATTATAACGTTTACTCATGAACGTTTTATTATTAATATACGCATTTATATATATATATATATATATATATATATATATATATATATATATATATATATATATATATATATATGTTTATCACGTCTATATACGTATATAAACGATTATATTATCAATAATATTATTACGAGTATTGTTGTTAATGTTTGATTTTGAATATTTATCGAGTCATAAGAATTTGGTCACATGTCGGAGTCATCACTCTCGGCTCATAGTCCAAGTCCACAAATAATAATAACTAAGTCATAATAAATAAACCAACTCCGTCCAAATCAATCCCAAATCCACGTGCTACAACATTAGGGTCCGACTATGGCACCCGACTAACCTATCTCCGTCATCTAATTGACCGTCTCACAATCGGTCCCCAACATCATACTCGTCAACACAACTCCACAATATCAAAGTTAATCTATTTGCCGAAACCATGAGGTTACGAACTCAATTCCACTTTCGGCCACTATAATAATAATAACAATAAAATGCCCAAGTCTCAATGTCACATAATAACACCATGAATCACAACAAGTAAACAACAAATTATACCAATACCGGGTTGGTTTACCAAGCCAAACCCGAGCCAAATGACCCACTTGTGTCTCGGCTAGAACCACGAGTCACAAGGACTCAATACTAAGGCCACAAGGCCACAACATAAGCTCACTCGAGCCGTAGTAAAACTGCCAAACGGACCCTCATGGGTCGCGGCACACCAAGACATCAACAAACACCAATCGGTAACCAAATCACCCAAAAATCAAACCAAATCGGACCAAAAATCACTCTAGACTCCCAAACGAGTCAAGAATATTACCACACTGAGACCATGAGTCTCGGTTAAGCTCATACGAGCCAAACCAAATCCATACGCGACCCAAACATCGCCAATCGAGCACCAAACTCGAGTCAAAACCACACCCAAGATACCAAACGAATTTTTATTATCAAAATATCATTCTCCCACTTGTTTTAATCAAAACCCAACAAGAAAAACATCCGTGTACCCACGGTTTGGGTACGAATCGAGACACACGAGTTGGAACTCGTGGTCACTCACCTTCAAAATGACCTCAAAACTACGTTTCTTCAAAACCCAATGAGAAAAGATAAGAAAGGTGGTCTTTACGTGGCGGTGGTGGTGATTTCGAGGTGTTAGGGGTCGTTTTGTGGCGCGTGCAATATACCAAAAGAAAGATCGGGACAAAAGGGTTAAGATGGTGGTGTTATTTTAGGTGTGAGAGTGGCGGTGGTGGCCGTGTAGGGTGGCGGTGGTATTAGGGTTTTGGTGATGGAAATGAGGATGATGAATGAGAGAGAGAGAGAGATGATGGTTTGTATGTTTTTGTTGTGTTTGTGTGTGGCGTGGGGTGGTTATACCCAAAGAACCAAAACCGGCCCAAGGCCCAAAATAATAATAAAATGATAATAATAATAATAGAAATGATATTAAAGGTGCGGGTGAGGTAACCCGAGGTAAATAACGCGGACCAAACCCGAACTTATTCCAATGAACAGACACTCACTCGAATCGAGGTCGTTACCAAATATTAAATACTCGAACCCGTAATTAAATAAATAAAATTGTTAGGTTATCCTAGTGCCGGAGTCAATGTACTGCCAAATAATCATCTCAAAAATAAATCATCACAAATGAACCAAACCAAACCATTAATTAATAATCAAATTCCATAAATAACGTACGATTTAAAATCACATTCCAACGTTCACAAAATCTCATCACAAATAAACTTTTCAAATATTCCAAAATTATAAATTTTAAAGTAATGCGGGTTTTCAAAATGGCTCCCTAATTGGCCAGTTGTCACATCCTCCCAGCCTCAGAAGAAACCCGTCCCGGGTTTCACTCGGAACAAACCATCTACGAGGTAAAAAGCTTCGGATATCTTTTTCGAAACTCATCCTCACGTTCCCACGTGAATTCCGGTCCATGCCGCGAATTCCAACGAACTTTGATGAGCGGAATACGACTTCTCTTAAGTCGTTTAATCTCTCTATCCAATATCTCAATCGGTTCCTCTACAAAATTCAAACTTTCATCCACACGAATATCTTTAATCGGTATAACCAGCGTTTCATCCGAAAGACACTTCTTCAAATTGCTAACATGAAACACATCATGAACTTTACTTAGTTCCTGTGGTAATTCCAACCGATAAGCCACGGGCCCAATTCTTTCCAAAATGAGAAATGGTCCAATGTAGCGGGGGTTGAGTTTCCCACGTTTCCCAAAACGTATCACACCCGTCCAAGGCGAGACTTTTAGCATCACTTTGTCTCCAACCTGAAATTCTAGGGGTTTACGTCTCTGATCGGCGTAACTTTTCTGCCTATCTCTAGCTACTTGTAGTCGATCTCGAATTTGCGTCACTTTCTCAGTAGTCTCCAGAATAAGCTCAGGGCCTGTGAGTTGGCTATCTCCAACTTCAGCCCAACCAATAGGCGAACGGCATTTACGACCATATAAGGCTTCAAATGGTGCAGCTTTAAGACTTGTGTGTAGCTATTATTGTAAGAAAACTCCGCAAGGGGTAGATACTTCTGCCAGCCTTTACCAAAGTCTATTATGCATGCACGAAGCATATCCTCCAAAGTCTGAATAGTTCTCTCACTTTGACCATCGGTTTGGGGGTGATATGCAGTACTCATATCAAGTCTTGTCCCCAAAGCGGTTTGAAGTGATCGCCACAACGCTGACGTAAAGCGGCTGTCGCAATCAGAAATAATCGATATCGGAACTCCATGACGAGAAACGATCTCCTTCACATACAACCTCGCAAGTTTATCAACACTATCATCTTCACTAATCGCCAGGAAATGAGCAGACTTAGTTAATCGATCCACAATTACCCAGATAGCGTTACAACCGCTAGCTGTCTTTGGTAATTTGGTAATAAAGTTCATCGTAATCCGCTCCCATTTCCAAACCGGGAGTTCTGGCTGCGTCAATAATCTTGACGGTCTTTGATGTTCGGCCTTAACCTTAGAGCAAGTCAAACACTTACTAACATACAATGCTATATCTGCTTTCATATTTGGCCACCAATATAATTTCTTCAAATCTTGGTACATCTTGGCAGACCCAGGATGAATAGAGTATCTTGACTTATGCGACTCATGCATAATCAACTCTCGAATTCCTCCATACAATGGTACCCAACTTCGCTCTCCAAAACATAATCTATACTACCTGATAATGTATTTAGGACATATATATTTAGAAGTCTTAAATTTTTTAAGACCAAAAACATTTCCTATAAAGGAAATCTTAAACAATAAAGTGGTGCAAATTTTTATTCACAATGTACAAACAATAAATCATGGTTTCAATGCAAACAATAAATCATGCTTTAAATGTAGTCAAATAAAACCTATGAAAGTTAATACATTTTTTTTGAACAAATATGAAAGTTAATACATACACATGAAAATTAAACATCTTTAATTGACTTGTAACACCCATTTCAATAGCTTCTTGCATACACATGAAATTTAAATGTCTTTGATTTGTAACAGACAATCATACATCGGCTATAAGAACCTCACCCAACACAAAACAACCATTTGAACTTTCGTCTCCATCAAAATTCACAATATCATATCAGTCAACAAACTACAAAAACCAAACTACAACTCGTCAAAAGCAGCACAAACACTAAAGGAACAAATAGGAGAAACACACCGAACCAATCTTCTGGTACTCGATTTGCACAATATCACACGTTTGTGTTTCCAAGAAAAAGAAAAAGAAAGCATATCACAAGTTTGTGTTTCCAAGACACGAAAAAAACATCAAACGACACAAACACTACACTAAAATCTGATCTTTAGAAAAAAACATTGATCTCAGTATTGTTCATCATTTATACCGATCTTTAAATATTTTCGGATGTGAACTTTAAACTATCATAAATCTCTAAAGAAGCTTTACTTCTTTTTTAAATATCCGAAAGTATAAAGGAAGAACAAAACCTCAGTTTAACTCTTGCTTTTATTCGGTTTAATCAAAACAAAAATACAAGACCTACCCGAGACCGACAAAACGATCTTGAAGCCTTTAAAGAAGAAAGTAACAATGGACGTGACTTCTGGTACTCGATTAGCACAAGCAGAAAGAAGGATTTAGGCCGTTTGTTTGGTTTTGGAGTTAAGGTGGATTTGGTTAGGAGATGTTGTAACTGCATATTTTTTGAGAAGTGAATTAGGGTTGTCAATAATTATGGTGAGGGGCTTATGTATTCTTAGCTTTGGGGTTAAGTTATTGGGCTTCAATTCATCCGAAGTTATTTGGTCTTGGGTTAATGTTATTGACATTAAAACAATCCTGGTACTTTATCAATATAGATTACACGATTACATAAACCATAAAGATCAATGAGAAATAAACATTTACTTTCAGAGAGAGAGAGAAACTCATTGGAAAAAAAATAAAGCATAATCTACATTACCTCATCACAATAATTTAAAAAGATACATTATACGAAGTATACCATATAAGCTAGGTGAAATAATGAATGATATATTAAACTTTGTCCCAGAAGAAACTATAGTACTCAATATTTTTTGCTTCAAAGGAATGAAATTCCTTTCGTGTAATCAAGCCATCTCCTTTTAATTTTCGTTTGTAAGTTTCCAATTAATATCTTAACATATAGTTTTGGATGTGACATTATGAAATTTTTTTGATATTTGTCCATTTTTCTAATATACATATAACAATAACAATCATCTAAGGATTAAAAAAAACAAATGCATAATGAAATATAAAAAAAAAAAAAAAAAAAAAAAAACGAAACAAAAAAGCTACAATAAAAAATAGATAAAACATACGTCGGCTACAAATCAGCCCACTGCAATATATAGTATAAATCAAAAACATTTGCTCGCCACAAAATTATTCACCGGGTACCCGCCGCCGCATTGCGCGGGTACCCTGCTAGTACTCCATCATAACGCTTAACAAATCCCTTCTCATTTTCTGTCATCCCAAATATGTTCTCAGCAGGTCGATTTTCTGCTTTCAACGCTTCCGTTTGAGCTTCTAATATTTGAGACGGTAACGGCGATACGATAGTCATTCCTAATGACTTAACTCGTAACGGTGGTATTCTCTCCTTTCGGCTAAGAGCATCAGCAACAACGTTTGCTTTACCAGGATGGTAACGAATTTCACAATCATAATCGGTTAACAACTCAATCCAACGTCGTTGTCTCATGTTGAGCTCTTTTTGATTCAAAATGTGTTGTAAACTTTTGTGGTCAGTGAATATAACACATTTGGTACCATACAGATAATGTCTCCATATCCTTAAGGCAAAAACCACAACACCTAACTCCAAATCATGGGTGGTGTAGTTCTTCTCGTGCTTCTTGAGCTGTCGGGAAGCATAAGCTATCACCTTCTCTCGTTGCATTAATACAGCTCCTAAACCCTTATGAGAAGCGTCACAATAGACGACGAAGTCCTCGCTACCTTCAGGTAACGCCAAGATAGGAGCACTACACAACATTTCCTTAAGTAATTGAAATGCTTCCTCTTCCTTATCTCCCAATTCATATTTAACACTCTTTTGAGTCAATTTGGTCAACGGTTTTGCTATCTTCGAAAATCCCTCAATGAATCTTTGGTAATAACCGGCTAATCCCAAAAATTGACGAACTTCTGTTGGGGTCGTTGGTGCAGCCCAATCTTTAATTGCTTCAATCTTAGCAGGACCTACATAAACTCCTTGTCTATCAATCACATGACCCAGAAATTGTACCATCGGAATCCAAAATTCACATTTAGAAAACTTGGCATACAGTTTCTCTTTCCTGAGAAATTCTAAGATAAGCCTTAGATGCTCCTCATGCTCCTTCTCACTCTTTGAATGGATTAGAATGTCATCAATGAACACAATCACGAACTTATCCAAGTAAGGCTTACACACCCGATTCATGATATCCATGAATAACGCCGGTGCGTTAGTCAACCCAAACGGCATCACCTGAAACTCGTAATGCCCGTAACGGGTTCTGAAAGCTATTTTCAGAATTTCTTCCTCGCGAACTCAAAGTTGATGATATCCCGATCTCAAATCGATCTTTGAATATACACTCGATCCTTGAAGCTGATCGAACAGGTCGTCGATCCTCGGTAACGGGTATCTATTCTTCACTGTTAACTTGTTCAACTCTCGATAATCAATACACATACGAAACGATCCATCCTTCTTCTTCACAAATAAGACCGGGACTCCCCAAGGCGAAGAACTTGGTCTTATAAATCCCTTTTCGGCTAACTCCGCTAATTGTTTCGACAACTCTTCCAGTTCAGTAGGTGCAAGACGATAAGGCACTCGTGCCACGGGTGCGGCACCAGGTATCAACTCAATCTGAAAATCTACTTGTCTAGTAGGCGGGATTCCCGGCAAATCATCAGGAAATACATCCGAAAAATCACGAACTATAGGCACATCTCCAATGCATCTTTCCTTCTTCTCCTTCCCTCCTTTCTCAGAAATTTGAGCTAAGAAAAGGCAACATCCTTTTTCCATTAGCTTCGGTAATTTAGTGCAAGATATGACCGCTAATCTAGACGGGCCTCTCAATTCCTTTCGATCTACTGGTATGTTCAGAATCTCCTTGCCGTAAGGCACACGCACGATCTTCTCATCGCAAAGTATATGAGCACGATACTTTGACAACTAATCCATACCAATAATGACATCAAAACTTCCTAATGTGACGGGTAGAAGATCTATGTTGAAAGGACGATTCAGAAAATTTAACATACAACCGCGAATGATAGTCCTAATCCTTTATATGTCTCCATTAGCTAACTCTACATCATAACCAATTCCTAAGGCCATCGGGGGTTTCTCTAGTAAGGGTGCAAACTTAGTGGACACAAAACTCTTATCGGCACTAGTATCAAATAGTATGGAAGCATAACGATTATTGAGAAGGAACGTACCAGTGACGACGTTCGGATCTTCTCCTCTCTCGTTCCTAAGTGCATACACTCTTCCATGAGCAGCTCCAGCTTCCACACGTTGGTTCCCATTATCTTGTCGTCCACGGTTTCCTCCAGCTCCACGGTTTCCATGATTGTACCCATTACCACCCGATCCTTGATTTCCTTGGTTCCACGATTCCCTACACTCCTATAATGTCCCTTCTTTCCACATCCATAACAAGTAACATTTGCCTTATTCATAGTTTCAGGAGTAGCTTGAACCATGGCAAGTGGTCGAGCTCTACAATCCTTAGCTATGTGTCCCATCTTAGAGCAATTCTTGCACATTACAGTACATCGTCCAAAATGATTCTTATAACATCGGTTACACTTGGGTGCATCTCTATTGTAGTTCTTCTTGTCTCCATCTCCCATAGCATAAGCTCTAGTAGTTGTTTGTCGCTTGTTTCGATGATCGTTACCCTTAGAATGATTATCCCTCTTCCTCTTTCCATTATTGTCTTTCTCAGCTTCTTCCAATACCAACGAGTCCATCAATTGTTGAGCGATAGTGATAGCCTCATGAATGTTTGCAGGCTTAGCAGAAATCACATCGTTCCTTGTAGGTACCGGCAACCCATCGATATACCTCTCAATCCTTTGTGTCTCAGTCCTAACCATATCGGGGCAAAGTATGGCTAACTCTCGATAACGGCGATTGTAAGTTGCCATATCGGTACCTTTCACCTTATGATTCCAGAACTCAATCTCCAGCTTCTTAACCTCATTCCTTGGGCAGTAAGTCTGAATCAACAAAGACTTAAATTGCTCCCAAGTCATAGCATAAGCCACATCACTCCCAACCGAATTACGGTAATTGTTCCACTAAGTTAAAGCTTCATCCTTGAAAGTAAAAGAAGCAAACTTTACCTTCGCATTCTCCGCACAACCACTGACATTAAACACTGACTCAGTCTTCTCTATCCACCTGACCAAGTAGACCACTCCTTCAGTTCCACCAAACTCAATAGGTCCACAAATTCAAAACTCCTTGTAGTTACATCCTGATGAGTGTGTAAATACTCATCATTTCTGTTACATTTAGACTGCAAAAACATATGAAAGCACACATGAATGCCTTAAAATACATAAAATATCCCTGGATTGTGTTTTTATACGAAAGGATTGAAAACTGATGAAAAACAACATATTTCACATAATTTACAGTTTCAGTCCCTGAACTTTAAAAATTGGCAAAACTAGTCCCTGGTAAATCAAAAAATAAAAAATATCATCAAAGGTCCTTAGGGATTCATAAGTTGTCAAGTTTAGTCCTTTAAAGTTAAAAATTGCAAAATGACAACTTTAGTCCCTCAAGTTTCAAAAATGTCAAAAATAGTCCTTAAGGTTTTGTAAATGGAAAAATATGAAAAATAAACCTTGCACTATTCTTAAATGGCATAATTGGTCCTTTTGATAACTTTTGGGAAATTACAACTTCAACCCTTCAATTTTCAGAAAATTACAGGTTTGGTCCCTGGAGCTTGAGGAATCGGCAGAAAAGGTCCCTCGGTATTTGAAAATGGAAAAATCACATCTTTGGTCCTTGGGTTATTCATACTTGGCAAATTGGGTCCTTATAATTACTTTGGGATATTTACATTTTCAGCCCCAACTTTGAATAAATTACAAATTTGGTCCTTGTGTAAATTTCTAAACCAAACGGACCCTTATTATTATTGTTACCCAAATCCAATCCACATAAACCAAAGCCCGGCCCCCTTTTTTGCTTCTGGCCCAATCACCAAGCCCAAACCACACCCTTTATTATTTAAAACGGGTTTGACCCCATTTGACCCTCCTTCTCCAATACCACCACCACTGTACAACTCCCTCACCCCCAACCTGAAACCAGAAACCACCATGGTTTTCACCACCTCACCTTCACCACCTGTCCACCTCACCAACTACACCACACCACAATAAATGCTTCTCCATTACTTTTAACTTCAATCCCACCTCTGCCCATGGTTTTCACCTCAAAGTCTCACCACTTGGCTTCAAACTCCACAAAACTCACCATAACCACTCCCCACCACCTCCACAACAAACCAAAAACCAATTAAACCCTTAAAACCCTCACACTCAACCCATAACAGGTCCCAAGACTTTCTGGTGCCAAATTCATTTAAACGGCCATGATGAGTTTGAGTCATCCAACGGTGGAAATTATTGATGGGAAAGATTCAGAGACATGTGGGGAGTCTCAAAATTCTATAAAGAAAGAAGGGGAAGCAGAAGAGAAAACCATCTAGTTTAATTTAATAAAATGTATGTCGACTTATTAATGTTTTAATTTCCAGTGTAAAATTTATCTTTCAAGTACTTTGTTGAAGTGTTTTCAGTGTATGTGAACCTATTTCCAATAATCAATTTCAGTTTCTAAGTTTGAAATCCGTTTATGAAATTTCTTGTTCAAAATCTCATGTTCCCTTGAATGTTGTTTATAGTGTTAATCTTGGACTCATAAGCTCATATAAGCTCCTTATATAGCTTCTGAGAGCTATTAGAAACCTTAAAATTCAGTGTATGATCATTAGCTCAAAAATACCAAAAATACAAATAAATACTAGAAAAATAAAAAATCAGTTGGTATGAGGATGATGCATTGGAGCAGATTGAATTATGGATGGATCTTGGTTTAGTGCTTATTGGTAAGCTATAGGAGTTGTTATTGGTCCTTGGATTTCAGTTGAACACCTTGAAGCCATTTGTAAGCAATCTCACCAATTTTGGCATTCCACTGTATAACTGCTTAACACTGCTTATCTTTGATCTTTTTATGCTTATTTAGTGTTAGTCAGTTGTTATATTGCTTAATATAAGTAGATTATTAATTAGTTTCCATAATTGCTTAATAATCTAAAATTCACAGTCATTATATCATAAATTGTATGCTGTGGTAATTGTTGTTATTATCTGTGTTTTTAGGTTTCTTTAAGGTCAATTCATCAAATTAGAACCCTTGGAATCCATTTCATGGTCTTAATCTGTTAATTGCTTTGAAATCATCAAAATATTTAAGATATATTAGTGTTTTGTTTATCTGATTACACTGTGATAAGAGGTGTTATTGTTGGTAACTTCTGTTCTAACTTGTCACTTAGAGTCATAATATCTCAGTTCAACCATTAAATACAATCTTTATTGGTAAAATAGTCAAAATAGGTTTTAATCTGCCTTGTTTTGTTGTCTTTTAAGGATTTAGAACCCCTAATCACCTAGATCACTTCATTAGTTGTTAGGATTGCTTAGGATAGTTGCATTTCACCTAAATACAACATAATCAGTAAGTGGATTTGATCCTAAGTTCATATTAGTCAACTTAGCAAATTTTCTCAAAAAGTCAAAAAGTTGCATAGTCAGAAATCCTCAAAATGGCATGAATTATTATGATTTTTGTGTAAGGTCTTAGTGTTTGAAACTTATTGTGTGTGTAATCTACCAGCTTAACTTGAGTTTCCTGCATCTATTTCATTTTTGTGATTTTTCTTGTGCAAGTTAGACCCATCCAAAAACACCTGCAGGGAAAGAACCTCCCCTGCTACACAGACCATCACCTCACCCCACCACCTTTGGTGGTGATTTGTGGCCACCCCAGTGGGTCCCACACTCCACTCTTGGGTTTTCCCAACCCCCCTCCTACCAGGGTTCCATATTTGACCGTTTGTTTGACATGTGCATTAGTGGACCCCACTTGGAATTGCACTTGAAATCTGTCCCATTTCTGTGTCAGTCACCCAATATGCAGTTACTTATTGTGGCTTTTTAGCTTATCCCATGAGCTTATCTTATCAAGTCTAGCTTATTCAAGTCCAACTAACTTAGGTGAACCAGATTTCACCTTTGTGGACCCCACATAAGCTCATTTGAGCTTATTTCTTGATTTAGTCAAACTGTCAAGGCAAATAAGCACTCACAGTGCTTATTCTTGATTTCCAAATTAGTTGTCTTTATAAAAGTTTCTTATTATCAGTATTTTAATAGTTTTGTAAAAGAAAAAAACAGAAAAAGCCAAACTTAATTATAGAGATAGTTTCTATTTAATAGAAATTATCTATTTAATTTTCTTTTTAGCTTATTTTTAAGCATTTCTACATTTTTATATTTTTATTAAATATCTTTTATATTAAAGTACGTTTATAAATTTTTCCAGATTTTTCTTTTGTCATTTAGTAATATTTAGCATTAATATTAATTTAATTAATTATTAATTTTTATTAAGAGATTAAATAGCATAATTATATTTTATAAAGTACCACCTAGTTTTTATAATTTTTCTAGCTTTTATATAAGGTAAAACATTTTTAGGAATTTTTCTAGAATTTATACTGTTCATTTTCTATTTTTTATAATATAATTAGTTAAATAATAATTAAATAATAATTAATTAATAATAATTAGATAAATAGTGTGAAAAATATAATTTTAGGTTTAAAATAAGTTTTATAATATTTTAGACTTTTAGAAATTTTAATTTTATATTTCTAGAATTATTTTACATTTTCTTATTTATTAGTGAATTATTAAATAATTAAAAATAGTTATTAAATAATAATAATTAATTAAATAGTGATAAAAATAATTTTAATTTTCTAATAAATTTCTAATAAGTTTAGGATTCCAAAAATATAATTTTCATATTTGTGGGAGTTTTATTTGACAGAATTCACATTTAGTTTAATATGCTTACGTTTATTTAAACGTACATTTTATATCTTTTTACATTTTTAGGTTTTATTAACTTTTAAATAAATCAGTAATTATAAAATAAATATTTTAAGTTTATTTAATTTGCATTTAAGCACCTAAGGCATGCAAACTCCTACTATAGTTAAAGTTGTTTTTGTTTACGTTTAAATATTAAACGTATACGTTTTCCAGTTCCTTTCCATTTGTACTTATCTGATTTCACGTATTAGTTGATATAGCCTATCAAAGCTATTCATACTTATATTTCAGTAGTACAATCACTTAAACCCTTTTCCTGTTCAAATCACCTGATCTCGAAGTCATTTTATTTCAGATTTCACGCCTCGTTGGGATTTAACGATCCGGGGAAACACTAAACTCCATGGAGTATTGGTTTAGACTGTTTGACTTATTGACCATTACTTGGTTGATATTTTCTGACTGTTTGAGGCCAATCAAAATTTGGCGCCGCTGCCGGGGAGGTGTGCTGCGTATTACGACTTTTGAAGTATCTGTGAGTTTGAATTATCACTCATTGTTATATATATCATCTTTTGTTCATATTATCTTATAAAAAATAAAAATCCAAAAAGATTTTTCTTATTTATCTTTAAATTCCCGTCACTCTAAGATTTCTTAGAGTCATCTCTAGTGCATGCGCACTCGTTCTTCTAGGTCAACAAGCCCCTTTCGTGAGCTTGTCAGAATTCCTCGAAGACGCCGTAGACGTTCTGCCCCAACAGCCGTATCTGAGATACATGCTGTTACTCCAAACAAAGTTATCATGGTGGAAGACCGTCCGATGAATGAGCTTCTCCAAGCACCCATTGAGGGTTACAGAGACGCTATTGTTGTCCCAGCCATTGTGGCTGAATACTTTGAGCTCAAAACCGGGTTACTAAATCTAGTAACCTCAAGCCAATTTTATGGTTTTGAGAGGGATGATCCTCATGCTCATATTCGATGGTTTAACAAGATTACATCTTCCATCAAATACAAAAACGTCCCTTCCGAAGCAGTCAAACTTCTTCTATTCCCATTTTCTCTTGAGGGGGCAGCCCGGATTTGGCTGGAAAAACAACCTCCTCGTTCAATAACATCCTAGGAAGATTTAGTTACCAAATTTGTAAACGAATTTTTTCCCCCGTCCAGAACGACAAGTCTTAAAAATGAAATCATCAAATTTACTCAAAGGTTTGATGAATCATTTGGTGACGCATGGGATCATTCAAAAGAATTGCTTCGTCGATGTCCTCATCATGGTTTCACTGAATTAATGCAAATTGACACGTTTTATAATGGTGTGAGTCAATCTGACCAAGATTCTCTCAATGCCTCCGCGGGAGGTAATTTTTTGAGTAAAACCACTAAAGAAGCTTTAGAAATCATTGAAAATAAGTCCAAGGTCTGCACTACATGCACAAAGCCATATAACTCCCAAGTGAGTGCTGGTCCTTCTACTTCATCTCCCGTGAGTACTTCTAGCACCGATGCTAAGATAGATAAACTCACGGACTCTATTCAAGCTTTGGTTCTCTCAAACCAGAAGAAAGTCACTTTCACACAAAACCCTTCACATGCTGAAGTTAAAAAAGTGGAAGTTTGTGTCACTTGTGGTGGCCCACATGCTTACTACAATTGTACTGCCACCTATGGTAGTCCTTTTGAAGCCAATGCCTTAGCCGGTACTACAAATCAGGGAGGTAATCAATACCATCCTCAAATGGAACCAAGTTACCGTGCTAACACACATATGGGACCACCCGAGTTTAACCAAAACCCAAATTTGCAAAATCGAAACCAGAACCAACCTCGAATGAACCAAGGTTATCAAAACGAAGGGAATTTCAATCCTGGACAGAATCATGGTTTCCACAATCAAGGAAACTTTAACAGAAACAATTTCAACCCCGTAAATCATTTTCAGGGAAATGGTAATCCAAATCAGGGAAATTTTCAACCACAACAAGGTTATAATCAAAATAACCGAGTCCAAAATTTCCCCAACCAAACACAAGCCATTCTCCCAGCTCCACAATCATCATCTGATGATTTGTTGAAGCAGTTCATGAAAACTCAAGAAGAGACAAACAGGTTGTTGGTCAGCCAGATTTTTGAAATCAAGAAATCTTTAAATGAACGACCCTCGGGCTCTGGAAAACTTCTGAGCAACACGATCGCAAACCCGAGGGGCGATGCAAAGGCGATCACGACCAGGAGCGGAGTTTCATATGACGGACCCACTGTTCCCACTACCCCTTCTTCTTCTTCTCCCAAGGTAGTGGAAAATGAAACCAAGGTAAATAAGGACGAAGTACTTCCTACTCATAATGGGGGTACCCAAGACGTCCCACCTCATGTTGTCCCGAAACCCAAACCAAAACCTAGAGTTGTTTTTGAACCAAATGATATCCCAGTTGAGATATCTAAGTCCAAACCTTCTACCTCCTCTATTCCTTACCCCTCACGTTTGAATGAGCAAAAGCTCCGTGAAAAGGCTAGTCACCAGATGGATAAATTCTTTCAAATCTTCCAAGATTTGCATTTTGACATTAGCTTTGCGGATGCTATTATTCTGATGCCCAAATTTGCATCAACAATCAAACACTTGTTAAGCAACAAGGAGAAACTGTTTCAAATGGCAAAGACTCCCTTGAATGAGAACTACTCAGCAGTTCTTTTAAAGAAGCTTCCCGAGAAGCTGGGAGATCCTGTAAAATTTCTAATACCTTGTGTATTTCCGGGAATGGTTGATTGCTATGCCTTGGCCGATCTTGGTGCAAGCATCAACTTAATGCCATATTCAGTTTGGAAGAAACTTTCTCTTCCTGATCTTACTCCTACCTGCATGACTCTAGCGCTTGCAGACCGATCGATATCTCGTCCTCTCGGCATTGCCGAGGACGTGTTTGTGAAGGTAGGAAAGTTCCATCTCCCCGCTGACTTTGTAGTGGTTGATTTCGATGCTGGTCAAAGGATCCCTCTCATTGTTGGGAGGGGTTTCCTTAGAACGGGCAGTGCTCTTATCGATGTACTTGAGCAAGAAATCACTATGCGTGTGGGTAATGAAGCCGTTACCTTTAACCTCGATCAAACCTCGAGGTACTCCTCCAATTATGATTCCGAAGCAGTTAATCAAATAGATATCATAGACATTGCTTCAGAGGAGTACTCTCAAGAGTTTCTTGGTTATTCTCATAATTCTGTGAGTGGGGATTCCACTCCATCGTCTGAACTTATCATTTCCGACTCTTCCCCTTCCCTCACTCCGTTTGAGGGAAGTGATTTCCTTTTGGAAGAGGTCGAGGCTTTTCTCAAAAGTGATTCAGTTCCATCGGGAATTGATAACACTGAGATTGATCTGGAGAGAGATATTCTTCTCCTTGAGAAATTGTTAAATCAAGACAATTCTCCTCCACTCCCTCCCGTACAACTTCATAATGAGGAAATTAAATCGGTTGATAAAAACGATGAATTTCCTGAGGTCGAGCTCAAGGACTTACCTCCTCATCTTGAATACGCATTTTTGGAGGCTGATGATAAATTACCCGTCATTATTGCTAAAGGTTTAAGTGATGAGGAGAAGCTTGCTCTCATAAAGGTCCTAAAGTCACACAAGCAAGCAATTGCTTGGAAACTCTCCGATATTAAGGGTATTAACCCAGATTTTTGTACACACAAAATCTTAATGGAGGATGACTTCAAGCCCGCGGTGCAACATCAAAGAAGGGTGAGTCCAAAAATCCATGATGTGATTAAACAAGAAGTTCTCAAACTTCTTGATGCAGGATTGATTTACCCCATCTCTGACAGTCCATGGGTTAGTCCCATCCATTGCGTCCCAAAAAAGGGTGGCATTACTGTTGTCACTAATGAGGAAAATGAGTTGATTCCAACTTGGCTGGTTACCGGGTGGCGTGTTTGCATTGACTATCGTAAGTTGAATGACGCCACCCATAAAGACCACTTTCTGCTGCCCTTTATGGATCAGATGCTTGAGAGATTAGCAGGAAACGAGTACTATTGTTTCCTTGATGGTTTCTTAGGATACTTCCAAATCCCCATTGATCCATCAGATCAAGAAAAGACTACCTTTACATGCCCTTATGGAACCTTTGCTTATAAACGTATGCCTTTTGGCTTATGTAATGCTCCAGGTACGTTCCAGAGGTGCATGATGGCCATATTTACCGACATGATCGGTAAAACCATGGAGGTTTTTATGGATGACTTCTCGGTCATTGGGGATTCATTCCAAACATGTCTCACCAATTTAGAAAGAATGTTGAAAAGGTGTGAAGACACCAATCTATGTCTAAATTGGGAAAAGAGTCACTTTATGGTCAAAGAGGGTGTTAGGTCACCATTTAGTAAACACAAGTATAAGAAATGAGATGAGAATAAGAGATGGTTGATTATAAGATTATGAAGAGTGAAAGAACAAGAGTTTCATTAAGATATTCAAATAACCAGCAACATTAATGTTTACATAAGCTTAGTATATATAGGGGAGGAGTAGGGCAACACTCCCTTCCTCCCTCACTCATCATAAACGTGGGCTTTCAAGGCCCATTGGACATAATACTTAAGCCTAGTAACTTAAAACATAATGAAATACATAACTAAGCAACCTATTACAAAAGGTAATGACCGAGACTTGACTAAAATACAAAAGTATGTTCCCAACAATCTCCCCCTAAGGGTCGGTCATCACGGTTGCTTGACGTCTTCATCTTTGTCGTTGACTTGTGACATGTAATCTTTAGACGTCTTCAAAAATGTTGTGTAATGAATGTACTTTGCTCTATGTCTTTGTTCATTGGTGATGATGTAGTGATTGTGTTATGAAGTAGTCTGCCGTTCGTCACTCCTGTGTCTGTGGTGGTTGTCCGCCATTCCATCATACTCATACATCTTTAGACTTTCACGTGCACGAAGTTCCTTTTCATACTTCTAAGATCTTAAGTCTTTAAACTTTGTAGATTCTTCTTATTGGCGTAGAATCTTTCTTTGAACTTTGTGGTGCTAAAATCTTTGGGGGAGCTATCATTTGCTTCAAGATGTATGTATGAGCATGTTGGAATCTACCATCATGGAGGTGATGTACCTGCAAGTAAACAGTTAGCAATAAAAAACCGGTACTTATAGATAAGGTATTAGAGTTTGTCAACAGCATAGTGTGAAGACTCCTTCTAATCCTTATCAAGGTCATTCCCATATCAGATACTCCCGAAGGAGCTTACGAGACCTACTAAGTAGCTCAATGACTGGGTGAGTCGCTGGGGATCACTCCACGACTGTAGACGGCTTATGGAACCACCGCGAACACTAAGCGTAACCCTTGTGGGGTTACCGAAGTGACCTGCTGTTAGGGCTGTTTGAAGTTGACCCTGGCAGGAATTTCCGTTCAATCATTGAGAACTACATTTGTAATTCTCTCATAAACGTTCTCGGCAGATTGCCAAGATCTGCGAAGGACTCGATAATTTACAGCTGGTGTTCATTGATTTAGAACACCAGTTGTAGAAATACTAAGTGTTCCTAAGAGATCTTTGATGTATCTCAAGGCTCTAGACTCTATAAGTACACACTTAGGTTTCCTATGCGGAGACTAGGGAGGGGTCTCCTGTTTCAATATCAACTATCTCTAAGAGATAAGTTGATAGATTACACTGGTTCCCCGTGAGAATGAAACAAGCTCTTTTAAGAGAACTTGAGTGGTTAAGAAGGTTTAGTGCATTGCGTCACCGGGTCCATGACGACTTTGTCTTCAATACCGGTGTTGCCTTAGCAACAACCAGTAGCATACGAGTTGAACCCGGTGTCTGCCCTAAGGTTGAACATATAGAGGGCTATTTCTTTTCACCCTTTTCTTTTACATTTCTTTTTAATTCTTCAAGTCCTTCTTTCCCTTTCATTCTTTTCTCCTTTTTTCGTATCATACCTAAGGACTTCTAATTCTAACTATGGGAGATGTCCTTGGGTAGATCCCTCCGGCTCTGGCAGATCATAGGACGGTTTTTCCTATCTTATTCACCTTATAACTCCTTAATTAACCGATAGTAGCCAAGAAACCTTTGTTTGAAAATCTCTCAAAGTGTTTGTGATAATCAAATATTTTGGTTAATACTTTGAGAGTTTTGTGTGCTCTTTTGAAGGGCTCCCCCTTCACATGTGCTCATAAGTATATAATAAATTTGCACATGCGGGAGGAGTAAGCATTTTGAATTGATCCACTTTCAGTGAACAAGACCAATTCGAGACACGCTTACATCACTAGTTAGACTAGCTTGAAGTTATTACCCGGCCTGGTAAAGTCCACAGAAAGTTTCTCGAGATGGTACTTTTCTACTAGGACAAATCCTTTTCGAGACACGCTTACGTGGTTAGTTAAAGAGTTCCATTGTCAGCTTTTAGGTGACAACTAGCTCTAGTAACTAACTTGATGTTATTACCCGTCGAGGATAAGTCTTTTCGAGATTACTAACTTTTATTGTTTCGTCAATTCCTGGGTCAATTCTGAGTCTAGCTCGCACAAGATACAACTTTTAGCTTTTAGACTACTTATATTTTAATCACTTTTCCATTTTCTCCCCCTCAAAAATAACATATAAAATGATGTTTTTGACAAACCTTTTAGATTAAAATATGCCTTTTTGAGTCTTATGGGGAGATTCACCAAGAACTTTTGATTTTGGAACAAAGTATTTTTTTTGTTTTTGTTTTGACAAGTGCTCCCCCTCAACAAGTGATTAGGTCTTTGTTGAGGTGAAATACTTGTCCTTTTGAGTAGAATTATGAAAATCATAAATTTATTTGATTAATTCTACTCAAAAGTAAGAAGCCTTCGCTCCTTATATTAGGATTGAGGCACTGATGCGTACCTCAGGGTCCTTTCTTTACAAGTTTGGGTTGTGCACTATAATTCGTGCACAAGCCATAGTTTTAATAAAAAATTAGTTTTCTTTTAACAAAATACTCCCCCTCAAATAATGAAATTTATTTGAGAGATAGTCTTCTTGAGCAGAATATTGAGTCATATTTAAAAATACTTTTTGAAAATTCGTGAGATGATTCTGCTCAAGGTTTTAGAAAACACAATCAAGTAATATACAACAAAGAATGCTAGAATTTAAAAAAACTCTTTTACTGTTGAAAGTTGTTTGAGACCCAGTGTCTCTCTTTTGAGTTTTAAAATCTTGAAGAAGAAGATTTCCATTTAAAGTTGAACCTCATGGGTTCTTTTTGAAGATATGTTTTTGTGATGAATGGAAAGCTTCCGGTATTTGGAATGCCCAAATCAGAGTCATTCTTTTATCATAGCCAAAGCATTCTAGATTTTGAAAATTTGAAAAATTTAGAACAACATTGCTTTGGTCTTCACACTTGCTTTACCGGTGTAAAATAATAGTATAGAGTTTGGAAAATTTTGTTTCACCATTTTGAATCCATTTACCAGTTTAGCCTTTAAACACATTTTGCCCTTTGACCTCAAGATATGTTCCATAAGAAACATTTTGTCGAATGTTGAAATTTTGACTTTCAATGGGATGACATGTACTTCCACACAGAGAAAATGCATCAGGCACAAACAAGTATACAGATGAATCAAGAAACTCATTCTAAATCTACCAAAATGCTCAGAATTCTCAAATTAACACACAAGATCACAGATTAACTCATCCTATCACTCGAGATTTTCCAATTATGATAATGGTTAGGAGTTATGATTAGAGACATTGCACGCATTTTAGCATCATAATGCATGAATATTGTACAATTAAACATCCTAGTAGCAGCAAAGACATCGAAATCTTAAACCCTAAATCACTTGATTTCAAACCTATGTTGTTTCTAATCGTGTAAACACACCAATCGAGCATACTTTAGTGTTCTCTAAAGCTATATGAAATAATTAATTAGACTAAACACATAAAAAAGAAATGCCTCGATCGATAATTACATTAACCTTAGTTTTTGATTATGCCTTTTTGACCGTTGAAAACACTTGAAACATTTAGGGAACGATTAGACAACAACCATAAAGAAATTTGAAACTCACAATTGTGGATAAAATCGAGGAAAAAATCGTTAGTCTGATTCGTTGAGGTTTTAATCATGTGTGCAACTTTTGAGAACATGTGTCAAAACATTGATTAGAGCCTGTTTTATTTTCCATGCAAGGCCCTTTTACCTAAGTTTAAGACTTTTGTGAACTTTACTCATTAAAAGGTTAATTACTTTTCCATTTGAAGTCCAAACTAAATTAATTTGGGATCGTTGCAGAAAAAATTCCTTTTCTCCCCCTCGAATTAGCATATATTTTGTGAAACCTTTTTGTACATATTAATTCGAGAGATCATAGAAGTTTTTGAAAAAATGAGATTTTAATCTGAATGATGAAGAAACATTTTTTATCCTTGAAGAATTATGATGAGGTGTGCAAACTTCATGATATTGTGAAAATTTTCTCCCCCTCAAAACATGTTCCATTTTGACAGTGTAAAGCAAAATTTGTCTTAATGGAGGAACATAGTTTTGAAGATTCGAAGTTTGTACACAAAGAAAGAGGATTATTTTATTTTATTTTTTATTTTTTTATATATATATATATTTTCTTAATGATAAAATATTTACAAAAAAAGTTTGATGTTTGACTCTCTTAGGTTTTAAGAAAATTTTGCAAATCACCTGGAGTCAAACACCGCATACCAATACGGTGTAATGCCTTTGTAAACAAGTCCGCCAATTGGTATTCAGTTCCCACAAAATATAATTCAACGGTACCCTTTTCGACATGCTCCTTAAGCTATGAATGACACTTTTGGAGACACCGTAGATCGGAATCTTTGAACTAAGGGATGATCTCTAGTCCAATTGTGTGTCGAAGGGTGAAGTTGGTAATTATCTCGCAAGTTAGCAGGATCCAAATTGCGTGTAGACGACTCAGCAATGTCAGGAATGAGTTGAGCCGGTGCACACGGGTTAAAGAACGCATTTGGATCATACTATGCGGGTTGTGGAACTGATTGTGGTGTAGGATCTTCAGCTGATTGTCGTGAGTTGGAAGCCGTTTGTTCTGCTGTTAATGGAGATGCAATTGGAGGACCGTCTTTCTCAACAGTTGTAGTAGTTTGTTGAGGTGAGTCAGGTACTTGAATATTTTTAGGTTGAGCAGCGGAATTGGGTGAGACCTCAGTAGAACGGTATTCAATTGTATCATCAAACAGTGGAGCAAACAAGGTTTCCAATTCTTTGCGGTTGAGGGGCAATGGTTCAGCCGAAGAATCCAGAGAGTTAAGACGGTTGAATTCGGGTCTTAAGCTGTGTTGCTCAGAAGCCATAACATTAATCTCGGGTCCAAAACTGATTTGTTCCGAAGCCATTCCTGTTGAATCTGTAGAGAAAGAAAGAAGAGACAAGAAAACAGAGAACCAGGATCCCCAAGTGTAATTGGGTTCCAGGTGTTAGAAGCATAAAGATGTAGTGTCAACTATCTACTTGACACGCGAACACACAATTCCGATGGTATTCATTCTTGTCTCAGAGGTGGATGTTGTGGAGATCACATTAGTTTTGGAGCAAAAGTCTAAGATCTTTCCTGTTGGAATCCACCTAAGACCAATCGTATTGAAAATTCTACCCGTGGGAACCCACCTAATGTTAGATCTAGGAGATGTTTTCTTTGTAGATGCAGTGGGATCATCACTTGGTTGAGAAAACCTACGTCCTATATTGATCCACTTCTTAGGTTTCTGACTTATGACTTTTGGTTCAACGGGTATGTTTGTCATAGTCGATTGAGCCTTTTCAAGTGAATTTACTTTTTGAAGATATTTTAAAGCACAGACAACATGATTATTTACGCAACTACTTTTAGATGCTAGCCAATTCCTATTAGTTTGTTGTTTACTCTTAGGTTTTGGTTTGCTACTACAAGCAGTGTTCTGTACTACAGTGGAAGGCATCACATGAGGTTTTGAACCTAGAATTCCATCCTTTTGAAGTAGCGCCTTTTTTCTAGATCATAGTTCTTGTACATGTCACATTTTCCATAATAATCTTTACTTTTAATGCTTGTTTTAGATACTATTTTTGAACTAATCCTAGATGAGCCAGGTATAATCACGTGTTGAGATTTAGCAGACACACATGCATTTTCCTTAGGCCAAGAATGTGGAGTGACTGGTTTTGTCAAATTGTTTTTATCAACAACTTGGGAGGCAAACCGAGATTTTCGAAATTTAGGTCGTTCAGATTTAAATGCAGTTGGTTGTCTAACCACTGATTGTTTTCCGATTGTATGAGAGGGTGGTTTCCCCAAGATTGATGGTTTTGCAAACTTAGTATCCACACTCTGGCCTGTCAGTCGTCTTAATTTATTTTGCAATGCAGCATGTGCAAACACCTTTGCTTGAATTTGACCCTTCAAAAGCTCATTTTCTTTAACTAATGTATCCACACGTTTACTTTGTTCATTCAAAGATTGACCATTGTTGCCCGAATTTAGAGATTCGTTTTGCAATTTAAGTTCCAGTGAGATGCAATGTGCCTCCAGTTTTGAAAAATCTTTATGAAACTGGGCAATGGTCTTTTTGAGAAGAATGTTTTCAGACTCAAGAGTTTGGTATGATGTATCAGTTATAAGATTATCAGGTAAGGATATAGACTCAGAACGATTGTCAAGACATTGAACAACATTCTGGTCAACCTCTCCTTCATTACTGAAGTTAGGTTGCTCAGATTGTTGTTTGTCATTTGCAGGCATAATATGATCAACAGTAGATTGTACCTCAACCATTTGCTCTTTGTCAACATTGGGCTCTGAGTCACAGGAGGGTCTGATTCCTTATAGCCTTTATTACCGACATCTGCAGTATTCTCACCATTCTCGACAAACCTTTGAGCATTCCTTCCTTGTATGACAACTCTTTCACCTTGCTTGACTTCTTGATTTCGGGGGTTAGATGAAGTCTGACTTTTTGAATTCTTATATTGTGAGAACCTTTTAGTTAGTAATATCAGTCCTTTGTTTAGTTCCACAAATGGATCTTCAGAATCATCAGAATCATACTCTGGGCTTGGAACATTCATGTGAAGATCCTACATGCTTGCCATTAACATCACATCTGTTGTATCGGCTTCCAAATCTGCAGTATTGGATTCCAAATCTACATATTCATCATCAGATGGAATATCTCCCATGACACTTTGCAAAGCTGCATTGATATTACCCCCTTCAACTTCCATTTAACTAAGTGTGGCATCGTATTCAACATTAGCATCAAAGAGTGGAGTTGAATCATAATCTTGATCTTCCACATCTGCAATATTTTCCGCAAATGCCAAAAATGCCATGCTTGGTTCGATAAGATCTTCTTCATCATCAGTATCTTCCATTGTGTTTAACCATTCAGAACTAGACGTCATTACGCCTTTGCCTTTCTCTGTAGATACTTGACTAAGCTTCACTAGATTTTGCAGAAGAGATTGCACATTATTATGTAGTGTAGCAGGATGGTACTGAGGAATGAAGAAAGGCTCAGGTGCATTCGGAGGATTGAAGAAGAGACCATTAGGAGTATAGATTAATGATCCATGGTCAACATCTGGAGATGGTAGAGCAGGGAGAATGGTCTTCAGTGGATTCATGCTTAAACAAGATTCAAGAGTTTGCATCATTATGATGTGATGAAGTTCTACTGTACGATGCATAGCTTCAAGATATTTCCACATTTCATAAGCACTGGCTTGAAAGTCCATATTCATGTAAATAGAGTTGGGAAGTGCCAATGTTATGAACCATACAGCCTGTTGGTCAGCATCGTACTGAGCGAGTTTACTAGCATTCAAATCTTCATTGGTTTGTAGTCTGATAATCCCTGTTGAGTCAGCAAGAAATATCATTTTGTATGGACCATCTTGAATGGATTTGAGCATGAGACCTGCAGCAGGACGATTTGAAAGCCATTGTAGAAATCTCCGTTTCCAATCAGTATATGTTCCTGGTAGCAACATTGGAGGCCTTGATTCATTGCCAAAGAGCAGAACATGACGAATGTGGGAGCTGTGACTTTGTTGTTGATGATACTGTTGCTGATGAGAATATTGGTGAGGAAGGTAGTTAGAATAAGGTACAGTTGCTGATGACTGCTGCTGATGAGAATATTGGTAAGGAAGGTAGTTGGAAGAAGGTAATTGAGACATTGTAGATGACATATCTCTCCCCCTTGATTGTTGCGACGTAATCGAAATAATCAAACAAAATGTCACACTCAAGGTTGAAATAGTGATTTCTGATTTTCCCTCCAAAATAATTTGAAAATTTTTCTCTTCCAAAATTTTGAAAATCACTTTAAAATGCAATTTTAAGGTTGCAAGAAAAATTTGAGTTTCAAAAATTTTTCCGCCAAATTTTACCGAAAAAATTTGAATTTTGGCCTAAAAATTTGAATTTTGGGCCAAAATTTTCACTGTTATACCAAAATTTAAATTTCGAGTAAAAATTGAACGTTTAATCTCCTATAAAAAATAAATTTTACTCAAATTTTCCCGCCAAATATATATATATATATATATATATATATATATATATATATATATATATATATATATATATATATATATATATTTTTTAAATAAGTTAGAAGATAATAGAAAGAGACTTGTGTGAATGATGGATCTTGTAGAAGATTGAAATGCACGTTCCTTTGGATAACTTGAAAACTTACGCGTAACAATAATCTTATGCGTAGACTCAAATGTTATGCGTAAAGGGTGATTTTATGCGTAAACAGTAAGTTTATGTGTAAGATTCTCCTTTACGCGTAAGATTTAAACTTATGCGTAAGAATCAAGTTTTGCGTAAGGTTAAAGAACCAAACAAATCTTTCAAACTTGTCCAAGCTTGAAAGATATCCTTTGTCGAAGTATTCCACTAACTTGTCCAAGCTAGGGAAGTACTGAGTCACCGTAGCACGAAGAGAAGACCCTTGAAAGAACTTATGCGTAGACTTAAGAAACTTACGCGTAAGATAAAATCTTATGCGTCAGATCTAACTTCTGCATAGAAACTTAGGCGTAGGAAATCAACTTCTGCATAGGATCTAACTTCTACGTAGAACTTATGCGTAGGAAAGCAATGTTAGGCGTAGAAAAGGGGTTTTATGCATAAACTCACGCGTAGAATCCAATGTTATGCGTAGGAATGGGGTTTTTGGCTAAACTTATGCGTAGACTGACCACAAAGTACTGTTGACAGCTATATTTTTGTACTATACGAAAATCTTACGCGTAGGATGACCAAAAACTTGTAAAAATCACTACTTTTTGATGAAAAATGCTTAGAAATAAGGTTCTTTTGATCAAATAACTTCACCAATACTTAGAAAACACTAAATAACACTAAAAGATCAATGCTTTATGCAAAAACTAAGCTTCTAAAAACTATATCAACCTTAAAACTTGTCCAAGCTTCAAGATTTGAGTGTAAGAAACAAAGAGAAAAGCAAAAATTTGATAAAAAAAACACCCTTAATCCCACGTAAAAACCAAGAAAAGTACTTCAATCTCTATTAGGCGAATGATACCACTTGTAGGACCGTGTTTTAGATTGATTATTGTGATTCGGGAGGTCGGGGATGATGAAAGATTAAATCTTCCATGGTTAGTGAGAGAAAGTAGAAAGAGAAGGGAAACTAGTGTTTTATTGATAATAAAAATGAAAGGAAAATACACAAAATCTCACCCCTCCATGGAAGTATGGAGGGGTATATAAAGCCTAACACAAGCTAAACTATCGCAATATTACATAACTAGTCCATGTGTTTTGGCTTAATAAGATAGCAAATGTAATCCCGTAAATGTCGTTCCATTTACGTGTTAGGATTATAAACTTTGATCCTAACAGAGGGCATTGTCCTCGGCCATAAGATTTCCAAAAATGGGATTGAGGTTGAGAGAGCTAAGGTTGATGTCATTGCTAAATTGCCTCACCCTACTACCGTCAAAGGTATTAGGAGTTTCTTGGGTCATGCCGGTTTCTATCGTCGATTTATACAAGATTTTTCTAAAATCTCACGGCCTATGACTCATCTCCTCGAAAAGGATGCTCCTTTTATCTTCTCACCAGAGTGCATCGAAGCTTTTGAAACATTGAAGAAAAAGGTTACTGAGGCACCCATTCTTGTTGCCCCCGACTGGGATTTACCCTTTGAGCTCATGTGCGATGCAAGTGATTTTGCTATCGGTGCAGTCTTGGGGCAACACAAAACGAAACACTTTCAGCCTATCCACTACGCAAGCAAAACTATGAACGAAGCTCAAACTCATTACACCATTACGGAAAAAGAATTATTAGCCGTGGTGTATGCTTTTGAGAAATTTCGGACATACTTAATCTTGACTAAATGTGTAGTGTATACGGATCACTCGGCTCTAAAATATCTATTTGCAAAACAAGATGCAAAGCCGAGATTGCTCCGTTGGGTTCTCCTCCTCCAGGAATTTGATATCATTATTCTTGAAAAAAAAGGAGCTGAGAACCTGGCTGCTGATCATCTGTCCCGATTAGAGAACCCTCATCAAGATGTGTATGAGAAAAAGGAAATAAATGAAACATTTCCTCTTGAAACACTCAATGCAGTTGCTTTTCGTGGAGATTCTACTACCCCATGGTTTGCCGACTTCGCAAACTACCATGCGGGTAACTTTGTTGTGAAAGGGATGTCAACCCAACAGAAGAATAAATTCTTTAAGGATGTCAAACATTACTTCTGGGATGACCCCTACTTATTCAAAATCTGTGCGGATCAAGTCATCCGACGGTGTGTATATGGACAGGAAGCCACTGAAATTCTCAAGGCTTGCCATGCTGGACCCACTGGGGGACATCATAGTCCCAATTACACCGCCAAAAAGGTGTTTGATTCCGGATTCTTCTGTCCCATAATTTATAAAGATGCCCAGGATCTCATTAAAACTTGTGACGCTTGTCAACGTCACGGGAACATTTCACAAAGAAATGAGATGCCACAAAATCCTATTCAAGTCTGTGAGATATTTGATATCTAGAGGAAACAAATACATACTTGTGGCTGTTGATTACTTATCAAAGTGGGTTGAAGCGAAAGCTTTACCCACAAATGATGCCCGAGTTGTAGTAAAATTCCTAAAATCTCTTTTTGCCCGTTTTGGAACCCCACGTGCTATCATAAGTGATCGTGGTACGCATTTCTGCAATGACAAATTTGACAAAGTCATGCAAAAGTATGGTGTAACCCACCGTCTTTCTACCGCGTATCACCCACAAACAAGTGGGCAAGTGGAGGTTTCAAACCGTGGTATCAAAAGGATACTTGAGAGGACTGTTGGTGAAAATCGTGCTGCCTGGTCGGATAAATTAGATGACGCACTATGGGCCTTTTGTACAGCTTATAAAACACCCATTGGGTGTACACCTTACAAGCTTGTGTATGGAAAGACATGTCATCTACCAATGGAACTTGAGCACAAAGCCTACTGGGCATTGAAACATGCCAACTTTGACCTCAAAACTGCGGGTGATCACAGAAAAGTTCAAATGAATGAATTAAATGAACTACGTGATCAGGCTTACGAGAACTCTTTAATCTATAAAGAAAAAACAAAGAGAATTCATGACTCAAAAATAAAGAACCGCGTTTTTAACGTTGGTGATCGAGTACTTCTCTTTAATTCTAGATTAAAGATCTTCTCGGGTAAACTAAAAACCCGTTGGACTGGCCCATTCACTATCACTAAGGTTTATCCGTATGGTACCGTTGAGTTATCTCAAAATGACGGTCCATGTTTTAAAGTGAATGGACATCGTGTGAAACACTACTTTGGAGAGGACATACCATCCATGGTTGTCCCGGATCTCCAAACTTTCCCCAAGGACAATTAAATTCGGGGTCGAGTCAAGCTAGCGACTCAGTAAACAAAAACAGTAGCTTCCTCATGGACAAATCAATTCGAGGTCGAGTCAAGCTAGCGACTCGGTAATCAAAAACAGTAGCAATATGGGTTTTCACCCATATTTCTGATTTCTTTCTCTTTTCTACCACCCTAGTGTGGGGGAGATGCCCCACATGTTGTATATATGTATATATCTTGAAAAAAAAAAGATGTAAATAGCCTAAAATAAAATTTATTAATATTTCCTTCTTACGTTCTAAGTATCGGTTTAACACCCGGTGTTTTGAATATTGAGGGCAATATTCATTTCTAAGTGTGGGGGGGATTCTCACGAAATCAAATACATGTTCCATCAAGCACCCTCATTTGATCAAAATTTAAAGTTTTTTAACACTTAGAAATGCAATAAATGGTTATCAGTCCGCCATGTCTAACCCACATAAGGATTGGCTAATCCAGGAGCAAACGGCTCTTGGTAAAGATATCTCAAAACCGTTGATGGCTTGCAATTTGCCCAAAATTGTATGGTACCTCAACTTGCCATATCCTAAAAAGCGAATGAGTTGGCTAGCCCGCAAGATTATGGCTTGTGGTAAAGGCAGTGGAAAAACCATAATTGGTAATCAGCTCACCAAGATGTTGACTTTGTCCATCAAGAGTTGGCTAGTCCAGAAGCAAACGGCTTTTGGTAAAGACTAATCAAATCCGTTGACAGCTGGTGGTTTGCTCAAAATCACACGGTTATCAGGTGTACCACATTTCTTACATCTGGCTACTCCAGAAGTGATGGCTTTTGGTAAACAGTAAAAATCCATTAAATTTTTCTCAAAAGATTGCTAGGGACTAGCAATAGTTTAGTGTGGGGGATTGATGAGTGTGTAAATACTCATCATTTCTGTTACATTTAGACTGCAAAAACATATGAAAACACACAGGAATGCCTTAAAATACATAAAATATCCCTGGATTGTGTTTTTATACAAAAGGATTGAAAACTGATGAAAAACAACACATTTCACATAATTTACAGTTTCAGTCCCTGAACTTTGAAAAATTGGCAAAACTAGTCCCTGGTAAATCAAAACATGAAAAATATCATCAAAGGTCCTTAGGGATTCATAAGTTGTCAATTTTAGTCCTTTAAAGTTAAAAATTGCAAAATGACAACTTTAGTCCCTCAAGTTTCAAAAATGTCAAAAATAGTCCTTAAGGTTTTGTAAATGGAAAAATATGAAAAATAAACCTTGCACTACTCTTAAATGGCATAATTGGTCCTTTTGATAACTTTTGGGAAATTACAACTTCAACCCTTCAATTTTCAAAAAATTACAGGTTTGGTCCCTGGAGTTTGAGGAATTGGCAGAAAAGGTCCCTAGGTATTTGAAAATGGAAAAATCACATCTTTGGTCCTTGGGTTATTCATACTTGGAAAATTTGGTCCTTATAATTACTTTGGGATATTTACATTTTCAGCCCCAACTTTGAATAAATTACAAATTTGGTCCTTGTGTAAATTTCTAAACCAAACGGACCCTTATTATTATTGTTACCCAAATCCAACACAAACCAAAGCCCAACCCCCCTTTTTTGCTTCTGGCCCAATCACCAAGCCCAAACCACACCCTTTATTATTTAAAACGGGTTTGACCCCATTTGACCCTCCTTCTCCAATACCACCACCACTGTACAACTCCCTCACCCCCAACCTGAAACCGGAAACCACCATGGTTTTCACCACCTCACCTTCACCACCTGTCCACCTCACCAACTACACCACACCACAATAAATGCTTCTCCATTGCTTTTAACTTCAATCCCACCTCTGCCCATGGTTTTCACCTCAAAGTCTCACCACTTGGCTTCAAACTCCACAAAACTCACCATAACCACTCCCCTCCACCTCCACAACAAACCAAAAACCAATTAAACCCTTAAAACCCTCACACTCAACCCATAACAGGTCCCAAGACTTTTTGGCGCCAAATTCATTTAAACGGCCATGATGAGTTTGAGTCATCCAACGGTGGAAATTATTGATGGGAAAGATTCAGAGACATGTGGGGAGTCTCAAAATTCTATAAAGAAAGAAGGGGAAGCAGAAAAGAAAACTATCTAGTTTAATTTAATAAAATGTATGTCGACTTATTAATGTTTTAATTTCCAGTGTAAAATTTATCTTTCAGGTACTTTGTTTAAGTGTTTTCAGTGTATGTGAACCTATTTCCAATAATCAATTTCAGTTTCTAAGTTTGAAATCCGTTTATGCAATTTCTTGTTCAAAATCTCATGTTCCCTTGAATGTTGTTTATAATGTTAATCTTGGACTCATAAGCTCATATAAGCTCTTTATATAGCTTCTAAGAGCTATTAGAAACCTTAAAATTCAGTGTATGATCATTAGCTCAAAAATACCAAAAATACAAATAAATACTAGAAAAATAAAAAATCAGTTGGTATGAAGATGATGCATTGGAGCAGATTGAATTATGGATGGATCTTGGTTTAGTGCTTATTGGTAAGCTATAGGAGTTTTTATTGGTCCTTGGATTTCAGTTGAACACCTTGAAGCCATTTGTAAGCAATCTCACCAATTTTGGCATTCCACTGTATAACTGCTTAACACTGCTTATCTTTGATCTTTTTATGCTTATTTAGTGTTAGTCAGTTGTTATATTGCTTAATATAAGTAGATTATTAATTAGTTTCCATAATTGCTTAATAATCTAAAATTCACAGTCATTATATCATAAATTGTATGTTGTGGTAATTGTTGTTATTATCTGTGTTTTTAGGTTTCTTTAAGGTCAATTCATCAAATTAGAACCCTTGGAATCCATTTCATGGTCTTAATCTGTTAATTGCTTTGAAATCATCAAAATATTTAAGATATAGTAGTGTTTGGTTTATCTGATTACACTGTGATAAGAGGTGTTATTGTTGGTAACTTCTGTTCTAACTTGTCACTTAGAGTCATAATATCTCAGTTCAACCATTAAATACAATCTTTATTGGTAAAATAGTCAAAATAGGTTTTAATCTGCCTTGTTTTGTTGTCTGTTAAGGATTTAGAACCCCTAATCACCTAGATCACTTCATTAGTTGTTAGGATTGCTTAGGATAGTTGCATTTCACCTAAATACAACATAATCAGTAAGTGGATTTGATCCTAAGTTCATATTAGTCAACTTAGCAAATTCTCTCAAAAAGTCAAAAAGTTGCATAGTCAGAAATCCTCAAAATGGCATGAATTATTATGATTTTTGTGTAAGGTCTTAGTGTTTGAAACTTATTGTGTGTGTAATCTACCAGCTTAACTTGAGTTTCCTGCATCTATTTCATTTTTGTGATTTTTCTTGTGCAAGTTACACCCATCCAAAAACACCTGCAGGGAAAGAACCTCCCTGTTACACAGACCATCACCTCATCCCGCCACCTTTGGTGGTGATTTGTGGCCACCCCAATGGGTCCCATACTCCACTCTTGGGTTTTCCCAACCCCCCTCCTACCAGGGTTCCATATTTGACCCTTTGTTTGACCTGTGCATCAGTGGACCCCACTTGGAATTGCACTTGAAATCTGTCCCATTTCTGTATCAGTCACCCAATAAGCAGTTGCTTATTGTGGCTTTTTAGCTTATCCCATGAGCTTATCTTATCAAGTATAGCTTATTCAAGTCCAACTAACTTAGGTGAACCAGATTTCACCTTTGTGGACCCCACATAAGCTCATTTGAGCTTATTTCTTGATTTAGTCAAACTTGGTCAACTGTCAAGGCAAATAAGCGCTCACAGTGCTTATTCTTGATTTCCAAATTAGTTGTCTTTATAAAAGTTTCTTATTTTAAGTATTTTAATAGTTTTGTAAAAGAAAAAACAGAAAAAGCCAAACTTAATTATAGTGATAGTTTCTATTTAATAGAAATTATCTATTTAATTTTCTTTTTAGCTTATTTATAAGCACTTCTACATTTTTATATTTTTATTAAATATCTTTTATATTAAAGTACTTTTATAAATTTTTCCAGATTTTTCTTTTGTCATTTAGTAATATTTAGCATTAATATTAGTTTAATTAATTATTAATTATTATTAAAAGATTAAATAGCATAATTATATTTTATAAAGTACCACCTAGTTTTTATAATTTTTCTAGCTTTTATATAAGGTAAAACATTTTTAGGAATTTTTCTAGAATTTATGCTGTTCATTTTCTATTTTTTATAATATAATTAGTTAAATAATAATTAAATAATAATTAATTAATAATAATTAGATAAATAGTGTGAAAAATATAATTTTAGTTTTAAAATAAGTTTTATAATATTTTAGACTTTTAGAAATTTTAATTTTATATTTTTAGAATTATTTTACATTTTCTTATTTATTAGTGAATTATTAAATAATTAAAAATAGTTATTAAATAATAATAATTAATTATATAGTGATAAAAATAATTTTAATTTTCTAATAAATTTCTAATAAGTTTAGGATTCCAAAAATATAATTTTCATATTTGTGAGAGTTTTATTTGACAGAATTCACATTTAGTTTAATACGCTTACGTTTATTTAAACGTACATTTTATATCTTTTTACATTTTTAGGTTTTATTAACTTTTAAATAAATCAGTAATTATAAAATAAATATTTTAAGTTTATTTAATTTGCATTTAAGCCCCTAAGGCATGCAAACTCCTACTATAGTTAAAGTTGTTTTTGTTTACGTTTAAATATTAAACGTATACGTTTTCCAGTTCCTTTCCATTTGTACTTATCTGATTTCGCGTATTAGTTGATATAGCCTATCAAAGCTATTCATACTTATATTTCAGTAGTACAATCACTTAAACCCTTTTCCTGTTCAAATCACCTGATCTCGAAGTCATTTTATTTCAGATTTCACGCCTCGTTGGGATTTAACGATCCGGGGAAACACTAAACTCCACGGAGTATTGGTTTAGACTGTTTGACTTATTGACCATTACTTGGTTGATATTTTCTGACTGTTTGAGGCCAATCACATCCATTAGCACAAACAGGTGGAAATGTTCTAGGAGAATTGTTGGAATGATTTGACTCAGCTAGTAGCTCAGCAACTCGTTGCTCCACAAGTTGATTGATCATTGCTTGATCCACCGTAGGTACGTTAAGTGGAACATGATCATTGTCTCCCTGAACATCAACATTTTGATTCCTGTTGTTGCGGTTAGTAGTGTACAGGTTATCAGGAGTAGGGGTTTCAACATTTCGAGTAGGACGATGTCCTCGACGACCAGGGGTAGTCGTTGCAGGACCAGTTCCGGTAGCTCTAACAGGGTTTCGTCGTGGGGCCATTAATCTGAAACATCATACAAGGTTCATGAGTCTCCGATAGAACTTATCATATGCTCAACAAGAATTAAATCAACGAAGCCAAGTCATGGAAAGAATATCAACAGTACACCACAAGACATCAATAAGGCGAATAGGGACTCAATTTCCACAATATCCAAAAACCACATAATACCATATAATAATAACCATCAACTATACAATAGAGATCCAACATCGTTCCAACTACCGAAAAATACAAAAGATAATAATCGTTCCAAATGAGACGAATACTGAACGGAAAATACATCAAAATATGATAACTAGCTTTTCTAACTGAACACTCCTCGGTGTAGAAAGCAACAAGACAACATAACTCAAACATCTAGCCACGCTGCTCGCGGAGGCTCCTCAACTCCTGCCTCAAGCCATCAAGCTCTCTCCATAGTGATCCTAACTCCACACTATGGGTGTCGCTGTCTTTCTTGAGGTCTGCCACCTCCTTCTCTAGCTCGGTATTCCTCTGCCATAACTTGCGATCGGCCACTCGAGCTGTGATAAAACCTCGCTGTAAACCCTCAATATGCTCATGAATCTCCATCAATCCTCTCCTCATCTCAGCAACTCTCCTCTCAGCCGTAACCATGTCAATACTCAACTCCCCAATGAACTCAACGGTCACCCTATCAATCCGATCAGACATACGTGTAACTCTTCCACCAAGATCAGTAATCTGAGCCCACATCCTACCAGTCTCACCTAACTCTGCATGCTCAGCAGAAATGTCAGAAGGTGCATCCGACTCAACGGGACTACCAGGTGGTAACTCAAACAGAAATGGATGATCAGGTGAAACAGGCTCTATCGGATGTATAGGAGAATCAGGCTCCTCAGCCTGAGCTGGCGGCACTAACAAACCATCATCATCAGGCATCTCCTCCTCCTGAGGGTCATCCTCCTCCTTAGGGTCATCATCACCCTGCTCAGCCTCCTGAGGGTCATCAGCCTCATCCTCACCCTCGTACTCCTCCTCCTCCTCATCGGAAGAGTACGTCATCAATCGTCGTCTCCTAACAGGTGAACCATGTGGATATGTGGTAGGTGATCTAGGACGACGACGCAATGATGCAGGTGGTGCATCTGACAAGAGAGTGTGAGCATCCCAATGTAAAGGTGGTGAAGTAGGGCATACCGACATACGTGCCGTAGCTCGGTGGGCAAAACGTAGAGCCACACGAGCCAAAGCCTGATGAAGAGTAAGCTGCCTCGAAGTACCAGGGAGCCCTAGAGAAGATGAGGGTCCCTGCGTAGGTGCAGCAGGCGGTGCAGAAGTAGAAGCTGTCGGTGACACAATAGCTGAATGCATGACAATCCTGTAAGGATCATCAGGAGCCATGGTGATCTGTGCTGGGCGTACAGGTGTAGTAAGAATATCCTCAACAACGTCAAACGTACGGGAGGCCATAGTCTGTGACAACGGCGTAGGGTAGGTGTAAGTGTTTCAAAACAACTAAACTGCGAACCCAAAATACCGTATCAAAATCATCATATAATTCCCAATCATATATATCAAGAAAGATTTAAAATACCGCATTACTAAAATCATTCATAAAACAATTAGGCCATATAATTCCTCAAAACGCCATATAATTCCTCAAAACGCCATCATATCACTAAATCAATAAATCATAAATCCTCAAATCATCTCAAGAATCCCATATCTAATATTCATCTCAATATACCTCAATAATAATAATGATGCTTCGGCTTGGCGGGCTGGCGGGCAATGGTCGAGGATCGTTTTCTATAAAAATCAGTTATAGTTTAGGTGTCTATTTACCTAGTTCTCTTTAACCTTGGCTCTGATACCAATCTGTAACACCCCTAAAATTTGGTACAGCGGAAGACTCAACAAGCTTTCGGGGTGCTACGGGGATTGGTATCCAACACAAGACATAAAAGAACGAGATAAAGTAAACAAGAGAAAAATTCAACCACGCGGGTTTTAAAGTTTACATTTATCCCAAAATCAATCAAAGTCAGGCCCAAAAGAAATAAATATAGGTCCACAATTATTTATCAGAGTTTTAGAAAGTAGATCTATAACCAGGTGCCATAGCCAAGCCTCCAATCCAAGCATCCAAGGGCATCACTTAATTACCTGAGAAAACGCGCTAAAAGTCAGCTTTCGCTGGTGGGATCATAGGTTTAAATTCATTATTCAATATAGTGGACATATACGCAAAACGCTTGCTAGCTAGACTAGGCCTCAATCATCCAACCAAAATAATCCAACCAAATCTAATCAACCCTATAGGTGCACACTATAGCTCAAATCAATATCATCAATAGCTTGCCTAGATCATGCCTAGGCCTCGCTCTATAACCAATTCAATGGCTTACCTAGTTCGGGACTAGGCCTCGCCCAACAACAAATCAATAGCTTACCTAGTTCGGGACTAGGCCTCGCTCAACAACTAAACAATAGCTTACCTAGTTCGGGACTAGGCCTCGCTCTAAATTCTACCTAGTTCTATAAGCATAGCAAGTTTTAAAATAAATAAAGCGATAATAGTCCACATAAAACATTTGCACGTTTCTCACCCCAAGTATTGAAAACAAAGTTCAAGAGTAAAAGTGGGGCTATGACTCACCTCAAGTCCAGAAATCCGCAAAAGAAATCGATAGATGAAAGACGTAAGCAAACTCAAGTAACGGCAACTACAGACTCGACACTTCCTAACAATATCAAACCCGTTCAGAATCATTTCCTCAAAAATCAAATATTCCCAATCCCGAACGTATTCCATTTAACTTTCGAAAAATACCCATTTCTCGAATTATCTTCATATTAATTTGAAGTTTGACGTTTGGTATCCATATGGGTGGAGGGTCGACACAACTCAAACCAAGAAGTCACAATGAAAGAAATAATAAACCATCTATAGGTCTAATATTAGCCCAATATATTATTTAAATAAATCATCGAAGTTTATCAAATCCGTCGATTTGGTAATCCCCCATATTTATTTAGGTAATATATCGTTCCAAGATTATACCAAACCTAAATCACATAGCACAAAGAATACTATATGGTAAATATCGTAGTCCAATAAATTCCCTATATATATATCGTCCAATTTGCCAAATTCGTCAATTTAGCTAATTCCACGAGATATTTAGTAATTTATTATCCTAATACACGTACCACAACCTATGGGCGTCGTAGGATACGATGCCCATTAATATACTCATTTTATATAGCTAAATGAACTCGATTTAACCCGTCGATTAAATAAGTTACGTAGTTATAGAAAATGGATATATTAACCGTCATATATCCGTGACAACACAAAAGTCACATAATAAAGTCCACTTGGACTCAAGTAACCACAACTCGTATAACTCGATAAGTTTTTCAAATTTATAGAAGTCATGTTTTTAATTATTACTTACCCGACGTATTAGTCCTCGACATTATTTATAGTTATTTATTTATAATAATACTCCCGACATTTATTGCACAATTCGCATAGTATAATAATTATCGTTATATTATTATAACGTTTACTCGTGATCGTTTTATTATTAATATACGCATTTATATATATATATATATATATATATATATATATATATATATATATATATATATATATATATATATATATATATATATACGTTTATCACGTCTATATACGTATATAAACGATTATATTATCAATAATATTATTACGAGTATTGTTGTTAATGTTTGATTTTGAATATTTATCGAGTCATAAGAATTTGGTCACATGTCCGAGTCATCACTCTCGGCTCATAGTCCAAGTCCACAAATAATAATAACCAAGTCATAATAAATAAACCAACTCCGTCCAAATCAATCCCAAATCCACGTGCTACAACATTAGGGTCCGACTACGGCACCCGACTAACCTATCTCCGTCATCTAATTGACCGTCTCACAATCGGTCCCCAACATCATACTCGTCAACACAACTCCACAATATCAAAGTTAATCTATTTGCCGAAACCATGAGGTTACGGACTCAACTCCACTTTTGGCCACAATAATAATAATAACAATAAAATGCCCAAGTCTCAATGTCACATAATAACACCATGAATCACAACAAGTAAACAACAAATTATACCAATACCGGGTTGGTTTACCAAGCCAAACCGAGCCAAATGACCCACTTGGGTCTCGGCTAGAACCACGATTCGCAAGGACTCAATACTAAGGCCACAAGGCCACGACATAAGCTCACTCGAGCCGTACCAAAACTGCCAAACGGACCCTCATGGGTCGCGGCACACCAAGACATCAACAAACACCAATCGGTAACCAAATCACCCAAAAATCAAACCAAATCGGACCAAAAATCACTCTAGACTCCCAAACGAGTCAAGAATATTACCACACCGAGACCATGAGTCTCGGTTAAGCTCATACGAGCCAAACCAAATCCATACGCGACCCAAACATCGCCAATCGAGCACCAAACTCGAGTCAAAACCACACCCAAGATACCAAACGAATTTTTATTATCAAAATATCATTCTCCCACTTGTTTTAATCAAAACCCAACAAGAAAAACATCCGTGTACCCACGGTTTGGGTACGAATCGAGACACACGAGTTGGAACTCGTGGTCACTCACCTTCAAAATGACCTCAAAACTATGTTTCTTCAAAACCCAATGAGAAAAGACAAGAAAGGTGGTCTTTACGTGGCGGTGGTGGTGATTTCGAGGTGTTAGGGGTCGTTTTGTGGCGCGTACAATATACCAAAAGAAAGATCGGGACAAAAGGGTTAAGATGGTGGTGTTATTTTAGGTGTGAGAGTGGCGGTGGTGGGTGTGATGGCCGTGTAGGGTGGCGGTGGTATTAGGGTTTTGGTGATGGAAATGAGGATAATGAATGAGAGAGAGATGATGGTTTGTATGTTATTGTTGTGTTTGTGTGTGGCGTGGGGTGGTTATACCCAAAGAACCAAAACCGGCCCAAGGCCCAAAATAATAATAAAATGATAATAATAATAATAGAAATGATATTAAAGGTGCGGGTGAGGTAACCCGAGGTAAATAACGCGGACCAAACCCGAACTTATTCCAATGAACCGACACTCACTCGAATCGAGGTCGTTACCAAATATTAAATGCTCGAACCCGTAATTAAATAAATAAAATTGTTAGGTTATTCTTGTGCCGGAGTCAATGTAGTGCCAAATAATCATCTCAAAAATAAATCATCACGAATGAACCAAACCAAACCATTAATTAATAATCAAATTCCATAAAAAGCGTACGATTTAAAATCACATTCCAACGTTCACAAAATCTCATCACAAATAAACTTTTCAAATATTCCAAAATTATAAATTTTAAAGTAACGCGGGTTTTCAAAATGGCTCCCTAATTTGCCAGTTGTCACACATCGCAAAACGGATGTCATGATTTCAAAAACATTGTCGCGCACCCTTAATGATGTTTTTGTTCGATTTACTAATCTCTGCATTGTTTGTCGTGTGAATGGTTGTTGAAGGTCCGGGGTTTTATATTTTTAAATGTAACTGTTTTATTCATTTTCAAGATTAGTAACAACATTTTTTTTTCTTTTTTTAATGGTCTATGTAAAAACGACGCGGACAAATGAAAATTTTGTTGCAGTACCGATCCACAAAACTTATAAAGAGAAATCTATTAATAAAATGAAATGATGCCTTCATACATGCATGCCTGCATGCAGGAGCCTTCTAAATCCACAAAACTTATAGACGATGATTTATTGCTTTTGAAAGATTACGAGTACATAAAGTCCTGTTGATTATAATTAACATTAACATAAAAGTATAACTAATCTGTATAGAAATTCAACAACAATATGTTTTAAAAGATATTGAAAACACAACTATATAATGACCAAATATAATTATAGGTAATAAATATTGAAATATAATTGAAAAATAAACATGTATAAAGTTAAAGAAAAATTCCATATTAACAAAATAAATCAGGCAAGCATAAAAAAATTAATTAATTTCATCGAGAATAGACACATATTGATTCATTTAATAAAAATAATGGATTATGTATGCGGAGGCAATCCAACTATTAATTTTTTTTCCTTTACGCCAACCATTTATTTAAATTAACTTATAGGCATCAAAATATGTGTTTCTTTTCGTTTATACTGATCCCATTCAATTTTCTGCCAGAAATTTGATAACTTGAAAAACAAAGCTTACTTTAACATATCAAAACAACAAATATATAAATTCAAACATAAAACATTAGTTAATTTATCATAAATCGCTTTCGCCTAGATAATGTGTATTATTTTACATTTCAGTAGTTATTTCTCTTGTTTTAATATATTACGTTTAGTTTTATTCCCACTGTTTCAAAGATTTTCGAGAGAAAAATATCCAAATTTTGTAATGAAAGCAAACACACAAATAGATGGCCTATAAGTTAGTTTTGATAAATAAATAACTTAAGTTGGTTTTTACTGCTTGCCATGTACTTTTCTTTAATTTTATTTCATAACACTTACTTCTTTTAACATTACAATTTTAATGTGATACAAAGTTACAAGCGTAACAATCTTGTATGTGTTTAATTATAGGACATAGTAAAACTTTGTGCATTTCCTAATAATGTGTAGATTAGAGTGTAATAAGCAAATAACATGTGTTTTTGATACGGTGGTTGAGTGGTATATGACATTGTTTTATATGTTGAAACATCTAGACCAGAGAGGTGCATGTATAGTAATAAATAAAATTTCAACATGAGTCTTCAATCGTTGTCAACTCAAAAATAGGGAAAAGGGAAAATCTCCTGTCAAACTCGTTTCATGACAATTTCTGAGTTGTTGACAAATCGTTGTCTTACTCCTCCCCTACGAATTTTAACGTATGGCAAGAGAGAATATGCTGGTTTGTTTTAGTACAGATTTCCTTTGTGGTCTATTTAGATAGTTTCTTAGCGGTAGTTAGGCTGTCTATTTTGAGGAGAGCCCAACTTATTGATTTGGTAAGCAACAATCAACTGCTCTTCTTTGTTTACTTGTTCCGCTGTGTTGGTTTGTTGTAAATAATTTCATAACATTTTTCCAGAGTATTATTATTGCTCTAGGGTGATAGACCATGACAACTATGTCGAGCTCTTGTCGGTAATGTTTTTGTGTGTGTCGAGCTTTTCTAAACAAATCGACCTCATCATATTTGTGGAATCAGGTTATGTATTTGTAGGCGAAACCTTTTGGAAAAATCAATGCATTTTAGTTTTAGACAGAAATAATTTAACTATGTTTACTGTTTACTGAACAGTAGATATATTGTCCTTTTCTGAAAAACGTTATACTCCCTCCGTCTCAAAATTATTGTCAGGAGACAAGAATTACAAAGTTTAATAAAAGTGGGGTAACTTTTATTTTAAACCACTCAAAAAGAATATTCCCCTATTATATTCTCTAGTTTTTACTTAAAATGGAAAGTGGACAATTAAATTGAGACATCCCAAAATAGAAATGTGGACAATCATTTTTTGACGGAGGTAGTAATAAATATTCCGTCTGTCATAAAATAAATATCATGTTTTAACTTTTTGATGTCTTTCTTTTTTAATTTAATATTTTTTGTTTGTGTTTTATAATACTTGATGAAAATTATACAAATTAAAATACGTTTAAAACTAATCTATCTATATATTTTGTATCAGGTAATATTGATAGTGTATGGAGCCTTCAGCCCAACTGGCTAAAGCCCATACACTCGAAATGGGCCTACTAAGGCCAAAACCCATCACAACCTACATGAGAAGCAACTTCTCAGGACATGATGGAAGCCTGACAAACACAGCAGAAGACCTATAACTCATTCGAGGACCGTTACAAGGCACTCAACACGTGTCATTACCTCATTCACATAAAGGTAGTGCTACGAACATCACACTAGCATATAATAATCGTGAATGGATCATTTCATGCACCTGACAGAGCCAAAGATATCACACCATGTGTTATTCTTGTTTCCTCCCTTAGAGGTCCACCACGTGGACCATCCTCAAGCATTGTTGGCGTTTAAGGGTGGCTAAGCTAAGTCAAGTGAATTCTAACACTCACACACGACTACACACACACAATAGTCACCTTGTGAGCGTCACCCCAACTCTTTACTCCGGTCACACCTTGGGGTCTTTACCGAATGCAGGAAACCAAACGAGTGACCATCCTCACCCCAATACATATCATACGTAAACATGGCGCCATTTGTGCTATACGTAAAATAACGTTGGATGAAATTCTACCAACTTTTTCCTCTCAGATTCAGCAACATTAAGAGCTGCCTAAGATGAACTCTTAACTTGCTAAGGTTAACCTCTATTCCTGCCTCTTTTCCTTACGCCTGAGTAACGACAAGATCATTCTCCTCAACTGCTTGCTTGAGCGCTTGAGTCAAGAATGCTTTCTCAGCTTCCTAATGAGCCCTTTCAACATCAAACTCCTGCCTGGACTTGATCGCCCTTTCTTTTGCCTAGGACAAGGAAGCCTTCAAAATCTGAATTTGTTCCTTAGAAAAACTATTCACCTCGGCCCTCTAAAGCAACTTGGCATACTCAGAAATTAGATTGGTCACAGATCAATCCATGGCTAATTGAATCTCGTTTAAGGACCTAGGCCCACTAGTAGCCTATGAGAATGGAGGATGATCAAGCAAAGATAAGCACGTTGAGATGTCGACTCATCACAAACTTTCCATCACAAGAACTCCTACCTGAAGCTGGTCAACAAATAAATCAGCAAAACATGGTAGAAAAACAAAAGCATCATATAGAAGGTGCTAACCAGGAGCAGAGGAGGGATACAGGAGAGCCACAATTAACTGCTTTCAAGCGGATTCTCAAATATGTTAAGGGACTTTTGATTTTGGTCTTCAGTTGTATGCCTATTCCATTGCATCTCTTGTTGCATACTTAGATGTTGGTTGGGCAGGTTCCCTTCTACACGCCGTTCAACTTCATGTTATTGTGTTTTCTTAGGTGATAATTAATTATCATGGTCCTCCAAGCATCAAAATACTCTTTCTCGCTATAGTATTCAAGTTGAATACAAGGGTGTTGCTAATTCATTTGCTAAGACTATCTGGCTTTGTAATTTGTTTAGTGAGTTGCATTCTCCTTTATTATTTATGACACTTGTCTATTGTGATAATGTTAGTGATATTTATTTAATTGCTTGCCTATTCCAGTTCAACATCAAATGACAAAGCACATAAAGATTGAAAACGAGTTTGTTTGTGACATGGTTACTGCTTGGATAGTAAGAGCTTTTCATGTTGCTTCACGTTATTAGTATGTAGACATCTTTACAAACGGTTGCCTTCGGCACTGTTTGAGAAGTTTTGATCCAGTCTGAGCGTTCGATTTTCTCCTGCTCCAACCGCGGGAGAGTATTAGTCGATATTATTATGAACCCGCTTATGTATTTTTCTAGGCCTAGCCTATTGCTATTGGTTCTACATTTATCCTTTGTAACTATAAATACTGATTATGATGTTTACTGTGATTAAGGGAAAATAACTTTCCTATAGTTTTAAGTTAGTCATGGAAGTCAAACATTTCTTTCAAATGTATCGGCTTATAAAACATACATCTAATTTGGACATGTTTGTTTGCACTTATAACATGTACAAGTGATATCTACATCTACAAACATGTAATGAAAGTCATAAACAATTTTCTCCGATGTGAATAAGCTAAAAAGACTTTATCTTATTTGTCATGTCATCATGCAACAAATTTCAACCAATATGTGTCGTATCTTATTTATTAGTTGTTGAAAACCTAACTAGTTGAATTTGGAGTGTTTTTAGAATTCGAAATTCTTCAATATTTTCATTGAAAAGTTCTTCTCAACAACCTATACACTTTTATAATTATAACAACAAAAATTATTATAATTTTGGTATTTTATAAATGTCACAATTTGTCCCTGAATGAATTGGGCTAACCCAAGGACTGTCAGATATAGGGTAAATCAATCCCGCATCAAGAAGTTTTAGAACCTCTTGTTTGATAACTTCGTGGATTTTGGGATTTACCCTTCTCTATTGTTGCACTGCCGGCTTAAAGTCATCCTCCATTAAGATTTTGTGTGTATAAAAGTTTGGGCTTACACCCTTAATGTCGGAGAGTTTCCAAGCAATTGCTTGCTTGTTTGCCTTAAGAACCTTTAGGAATGCAGCATTTTTCTCATCTTTCAAGTCTTTAGCAATAATGACGGGTAATTTATCATCACCCTCCAGAAATGCATATTCTAGATGAGGAGGCAAGTCCTTGAGCTCAACCTCAGGAAAGTCTTCAGTTATTTCAACATTTTTGACTTCCTCTTTATGAAGTATTTTTGGAGACAGAGAGGGTGAAGGATCGTCATTTAACAATCTTTCAAGAAGAAGAATGTCCCCCTCCGGGTCAAGATAGTTTTCATCAACCCCATGTGGGATTGAACTATCCTGAGCAAGAAAGGCCTCGACCTCTTCCAGAAGGAAGTCACTTCCCTCAAACGGAGTGAGAGAAGGGGAAGAGTCGGAAATGATAGGTGTGGAAAACTAGAAGGGGGGGGGGGGTTGAATAGTTTTACGTCTTTTTAATTTTATTATGAAAACTTAGTTTAGTTTTAAAACCTTGTTTGCTTTTAAAACTTTGATTCAATCTTATGTGAACTCAAATCTTGAATAATATGAACAACTATATCTAAGTATGAACAATAATAATATAAGCTATGTATGTGAAATCAACACATGCACAATATAAACAATTATAGCTATATACGAGAGATAAGTAAGTAATCGTTTATTTTATAATCCTTAGTTATATTTTGTATGAAAACTTTACTTGATCGAAATGATCAATTATATGTATGTTACCTTTTTAGTTTGATTGTAAAAATTTTGTTTTGTGAATGAAACTTTCGTTTGATCTTTAAGTAAAATCAATACTAGCACTATATGAGCAAATATATATATACGTCTACGTCTACAAAAGTAATAACGATATAAGCAAGATAATAAGTAAGATATGGAAAGATCTAACCGCGAGACAAAGGATTTGTAGTGGTTCGGCTACAAGGACACCTTCCTTGCCCTACTCCACTCCTCGAGTCACCTACTCGAGAGTTTTCTTCACTATGTCAACAAGCTCCCTTATGGCGGAGAAAACCTTACACACCAATATGCACACCACAACTTCGTCACAACTTATTCACACCTTCTACACAACTTCTTCACACCTAGTCACTACTTAATCACAACACTACTTCTTCACACCTAGTCACTACTTAATCACAACACTACTTCTTCACACCTATCTATCTTCACAACTATCTATTTCACAACAATCTTCTTCACAAATATCTACTTCCCAACTTCTCTACTTCACAACTATCTACTACACACTCACTCTATCTACATACCTTGCTAATCTATCTTTTATCAAATATTCACAACTAGTTACACAAAGAAATAGATATAATGGATGATGCTCTAACAACTTGGATGTGGAGGTCACAACAAGTTGTAATACTTCTTCTCTTGAAGGATTGAAGTATTCTTCTCTTGCACTTGAAAGGTAGAGGTTTGGATCACTTTGAAACAAAGATTTATGTGTGTATGATCAAAGGATTTTAGAGAATAGAAATGAGATCTAGAACAGAAAGTTTTGGGGTGCAAAAGGTGAGAAAAATCTGTGGAATGAACCAGTATTTATAAGGGGAAAAATACTGTTTGAGAGCGTGGCCGGTCCCCTTAATTGGGTGCCGGTCCCCTTAATAATTAAGGGGACCGCCTAGTATAATTAAGGGGGCCGCCTAATAAAAAAATATTTTTTCTTCAGATTTTTTGTCTTTTTGTGGGGGTGGTTTTTCCTGAAGAATGTAGCCGTTTTTTGGGTTGAAATTTGAATTCAAACTATTTATTTTGAATAAAACATTTCTTATAAATACAAAATTGTTTTGTATATGTTTAAAAATGTTTGTCCCACTTTAATAAAATGTAAGGTTTGTAAAAATAAAAATTCCTTTGATCATAAAATGCATTAGACACTTTGTTTATTCATACCTTAGGTGATATGGATGCTAAAGCAAATATTTACGACTAAATACTTGTTTACGTCATAATTTGTAGTTCAATGAATTTACGTTTTGTGATTATCAAAACATAGAGATATCGATATATGTTAATAATGTTTTTAGGCATTATTTATATCAACAATCTCCCCCTTTTTGATGATTACAAAACCTAAACTCATTAAGTCTAAAAATTAATTTTTTTAGACAAGTACTTAGTGAGTTTATATTCACTTCTCCCCCTTTTTGAAGAATCAAAAAGGTTATGCCGGCTAGCTTCATAAATGAAGTTAGACAGGATGAAAGCTCCCCCTTGATGTGTGCTCCCCCTCGTTCGATGGCACCAAGGGATCGAGATATGGAATGCTCGCAAGAAAAATATTAGAAGCACAAGCATATATGAAAGAATATGCAATATACAAATAACAAGCATAGCAAACAAATTTTAAGGATACATAACAATTAATTCAAAGAGATTATGTTAATGATCCTAATTTGCCAAAGAGAGCCATCGGACTTGCTTGTAACAAAAGGTTGGTTGATTCGTATTTGAAAGTGAAAATCATAAGCATATAGTATGCTTAGATGGTTGATGATGGAGTGTTTGGAATGAAGATGGTTGAGTTAGGGTAAGGTTGTTGGATTAATGGAGGTATATGTTTGGGTCGTGAATGTTGGAGAGTTTGGTTGTGGAGAGTTTGTAGCGGAAGAGGTTGATTAAGGTTTTGGATGTTGTTCAAGTGAGGTGAGAAGATATTCAATCCAAGTGAAGTGTTCATTAAATGCAATGGTTTTTAGGAGAAAGATGCAACAAGGTCAATTGTTGGCATGCTTCTCAAGTTAATTTATCTTGTGTCGTGATGAGGGTGATCTAGATGAAGGTGGATCCAAATTGCGTTGAGCAAGATGTAAGGCTAAAAGAGCACTAAGCTCATGGGATTCTTTTAGCGCCTCAACGAACATTAAGTGTTCGGAGGAAGATGATGGTGGTGGAGCATGATAGTTGTCTTGGGTGAGGGTTTGAACATGCAACATAGGAATGGCATGTGAAGTTGTAGGATGTGGTGGTGATACTCTTGGTGGTGGAGACATGTTTGAGCTTGGGTAATCATGAAAACATGATATGGGTGGAAGAGATGCTTCATGAGTGGATGGTGTTTTTGTTGAATGAGCAACATGTAAAGTGTTGGTAATGAGGTTGGGATTATTGTTTTGGGATTGTGCATGCTCATCATAAGAAGGAGCATTAGTGGAAGCACGAATGGATGATTTGTTGTTAAATGGATCATTTGTGTGAGAGTGAGGTTTAGGTGATGGTTGATTATGAACAACATCGCTTGAGTTGTGAAAAGATTATGAGGTTTGAGTGTAATGTAGAAGGATATGGGTGAGTAAAGGTTTTTGATATGTAATGTTGGTGAGAAGGAGAGTGAGGTGTTAGGTATGTAATGTTGAAGACATAGGAGGAATTTGGTGTTGGATGTTTGACAACATCATTTGGTTTGACGGGCTTTTAATGGAAGTTAGGCTTTCTTCTCCAAACGGGTTATTTGGTGGTTTTGGTTTAATGGGAGAGGTCATGAAGAGATGAGTATAGATTGAGAGGAACGAGAATGTTTATAATGTAGGATTGGTGGGATTAAGGATGTATAAATTTTGATAGAAGGTTTAGGATAAAATAGGTTTATGAATTTTGGGAAGTGTAGGATGAAATGGGCTAAAAAGTAGAAAAAGGAAACAACACCTTCGACCATCAGATGGCCGGTCCCCTTAATAATTAAGGGGGCCGTCTTATGATTTAAGGGGACCGCCCATCTGGTGATTCCCAGATTGCCAGAAAAGGGTTTTTGGTAGTGAATTGCAGAAAGGTTGTATTTTTGGTTTCAAACAAGTCCAACTCTTTGAGGCAATTAAGCATATACTAATTATGTAGGCAATTATGTAGCCAACACATGTTAATCAAATAGATTAAGTAAACAAGCAATTTCATCTAGCATGCAAACATACTCATCAAGCAAGTAAAATATAAGTGCTAGGAAACAATAAGCAACATCAAGTATTTCATAACTACATAACTAGGAGGATTAATCCTAATGTGTATCAATGTGCAATATGTGGGTAGTTATGATAGCATGGATTTCTAGACTTGTTACAAACAAAGTATTAATGAACAAACCATGGTCCTCTTGATTTGATTTAGGTCACTTATAAGTGTCATTTATATAAATATAGATGACAAATATGAGATCACCATGCATGATTTTAAAAGAGACATTTTTAGCATTATTCAACAATGTTTGAAAGTAAGTTTTCACTTAGATGTGAGAGTTATTTGAATAAAAAAGATTGGGTTTTTACTTCAAAATGTGTGAATGAACGGTAAAGAATATTTTCCCAATCTTTAGTTTTGATCAAAACAAAATTGTGGATATTGATAGTGAAAACATGTTATTTAAAACTGGGATAGTTATTTGAAAAACTATTTTCCAAAATGTGAGGTTTTTGCATATTTTTAGAGATATTAGATTTTTGACAACAAATATCATAAATCAAATATTTTAAAAAATGTTTATTAAAGATCTCATGCTCAAGAGGATTGGTTAAGCCTATTATTATCTCATGCTATCGTTTCTACATATCCTATGATCCTAAAGGAAATGAAGACGATAATTTATATGTAAGATGCGAGAGTGTTGAATGGGGTATAACCTAACATCTATAGTTCCTTTGTTTTCGCACGCTTATCTAACTTAATGCCATAGTCTACGAGAGCTTGTTTCATCCATAGTTTTCTTACGCGAGGGATCTAATCCTACTTCTATATTAACGATCGATCCACTTAACTCATTTCACTTCATCACCATGAGTTTGCTAATAGTGGATATAGAAGATTTCCATTTTCTATTTCGTTCGGCAATGAACAATTTTATCTTATTCCTAGGAGAGTCAACCAATGATGTTTCTAGGTTATAAGAATATAAGCTATTATGTACACATATATGTATAACTAAGCATTAATATAACTAATTATATATCTAAGCATGCAAATTATAGCGATGAACTTAAAAGAAACGCGTACCTTTTAGTCTTCAATGGAATATCTTCAAGCACTTCAAGTGACCATGTTGACTTATAGAAGTCATTTGTAGATGATATTCCAACTTCTTCTAAGATTGACAGCTTAGCCACTTGGTTCCCATTGTCTCATTGGTCCAAAGTTGTTTGGTCCAAACATATTCAACATTTGGCTAGAATGCATGTATGGTGGTAGTATTCCCCAAGGATTGTAACTTGGTTGATAATTCCACATTTGATGACTAGTATTATTGTAGTTTTGTCTATTTTGGTTTCTTCTAGGTTGAGGTGTTTTAGATCGAGTATGAAGATTATTTGGTTTTCTCGGTGGTGGAGTTTTAGATCTTAATTTAAATTTAGAGGATCCTACTTCGGTCTTTAAGGATAGTTTATAAAAAGTTTTTACTTTTTCATCATTCGCAATGGGTATTTTTCTATCTTTTGTAAGTATATACTTAGGTTTTGATTCTAATGATTTTTATTTACTAGATTCACATTCAAACTTTATACTTTTATTTTCACTAGTTGAAACATTAGTTGAGGTTAATCCTAGACCGGTTTTATCTCCCGAAGTTTCTTGAACACTTATTATTTTCTTAAGTGGGTTACTACTATTTTTAAACTTGTCAAGTTTGAAAATTTCATCTTTAAGTTTTTCATTTTCATTATTAACCTCTATGCATGTTTTACATTCTATAAAAACTTCTTTTCCTTTTTCCAAATGTTGTAGTCTAATTTTTAATTCGAGTACTTCGTTTTCTAATAGATTATTAATATGTTTTAGTGACTTATTTTTAGCTATAACCTTTTGACCTAATTTGCATAACCTATTATATTAACTATCTAGGTATTTTTCGTCTAATGATAAATTTTCGTCACTAAAGTATTCGGTTTTGGAACGTACCTCGCTTGATGTCTTAGCCATAAGACATTTCTCCTCATTTGTGATTTCTTTCTCATCGTCATCGCTATCACTCCAAGCTCCTCCAACAAACGCCTTTTGATTTTGATTTCTTGACATCATTGGACATTTTCCGATGAGATGATTTGGATCACCACATTTGAAGCACTTCCTATCACTTTTGCCATTTTTGTCATCTTTATTTATTTGGTTTGCTTTCCTTTCATCATGCCGTTGTCTAACGAATCTTCCTCGCCTTTTGAAGAATTTCTTGAAGTCTCTTACGGCCATCGCATATTCTTCGTCATCACTTTCGGAGTTTGAGCTATCCTCGTTACTAGATTCCTTCCAAGCTTTCAATGCAATTGGCTTGCTTTGCTCTCTTTTTCCATTGACCATCTCGGAGTCTTTCTTTATTATTGCTTCATAGACTTTCAGGTTGCCGATCAACTCATCAAGTTGAAGAGTTGACAAGTTCTTCGATTCTTCAATTTCCGTAACTTTAGCTCGCCATTTTGGATGAAGAGCCCTAAGAAATTTCCTAACAAAATTCTTACTAGAAAAATTCTCATCAAGTGCTTTTAAACTTGTGATGATAGTGTTAAACCTAGCAAAAGTATTATCTATTGATTCCTCCTCCGGAATCGTAAATTGTTCATATTGTTGAACAAGAAGATCTATTTTGTTATCTTTAACTTGACTATTACCTTGGTGAGTGATTAGTAAAGAATCCCAAATTTCTTTTGCGGTTTTACACATAAAAATTCTTTCATATTCTTTGCGTGGTAATGCAAAATAACCATTTTAGCCTCATTATTTTTTGCTAGTTTCTTTTTCAAATCATCATTTTGTTTTTCAAAAGATACAATTTCATCCATTTTAGTTTCAAAATTATATTGAATAGGAGGAAAATCACCAAAGGTAATGACATGCCAAAGATCAAGATCTTTTGATTTCACATAAGTTTCAAATCTATTTTTCCAATAAAGAAAACCATCACTTTCAAATAGTGGTGGTCTTTGCATAGATTGCCCTTCTAAATATTTTTCCGATTCCATAGATCGATACAAGTTTTAAAATACAGTATATTTTAAAAATCTTGTTTAACGTAGCTCTGATGCCAATTGTGGAAAACTAGAAGGGGGGTTGAATAGTTTTACGTCTTTTTAATTTTATTATGAAAACTTAGTTTAGTTTTAAAACCTTGTTTGCTTTTAAAACTTTGATTCAATCTTATGTGAACTCAAATCTTGAATAATATGAACAACTATATCTAAGTATGAACAATAATAATATAAGCTATGTATGTGAAATCAACACATGCACAATATAAACAATTATAGCTATATACGAGAGATAAGTAAGTAATCGTTTATTTTATAATCCTTAGTTATATTTTGTATGAAAACTTTACTTGATCGAAATTATCAATTATATGTATGTTAGCTTTTTAGTTTGATTGTAAAAGTTTTGTTTTGTGAATGAAACTTTCGTTTGATCTTTAAGTAAAATCAATACTAGCACTATATGAGCAAATATATATATATACGTCTACGTCTACAAAAGTAATAACGATATAAGCAAGATAATAAGTAAGATATGGAAAGATCTAACCGCGAGACAAAGGATTTATAGTGGTTCGGCTACAAGGACACCTTCCTTGCCCTACTCCACTCCTCGAGTCACCTACTCGAGAGTTTTCTTCACTATGTCAACAAGCTCCCTTATGGTGGAGAAAACCTTACACACCAATATACACACCACAACTTCGTCACAACTTATTCACACCTTCTACACAACTTCTTCACACCTAGTCACTACTTAATCACAACACTACTTCTTCACACCTATCTATCTTCACAACTATCTACTTCACAACAATCTTCTTCACAACTATCTACTTCCCAACTTCTCCACTTCACAACTATCTACTACACACTCACTCTATCTACACACCTTGCTAATCTATCTTCTATCAAATATTCACAACTAGTTACACAAAGAAATAGATATAATGGATGATGCTCTAACAACTTGGATGTGGAGGTCACAACAAGTTGTAATACTTCTTCTCTTGAAGGATTGAAGTATTCTTCTCTTGCACTTGAAAGGTAGAGGTTTGGATCACTTTGAAACAAAGATTTATGTATGTATGATCAAAGGATTTTAGAGAATAGAAATGAGATCTAGAACAGAAAGTTTTGGGGTGCAAAAGGTGAGAAAAATCTGTGAAATGAACCAGTATTTATAAGGGGAAAAATACTGTTTGGGAGCGTGGCCGGTCCCCTTAATTGGGTTCCGGTCACCTTAATAATTAAGGGGACCGCCTAATATAATTAAGGGGGCCGTCTAATAAAAAAATATTTTTTCTTCAAATTTTTTGTCTTTTTGTGGGGGAGGTTTTTCTTGAAGAATGTTGCCGTTTTTTGGGTTGAAATTTGAATTCAAACTATTTATTTTGAATAAAACATTTCTTATAAATACAAAATTGTTTTGTATAAGTTTAAAAATGTTTGTCCCACTTTAATAAAATGTAAGGTTTGTAAAAATAAAAATTCCTTTGATCATAAAATGCATTAGACACTTTGTTTATTCATACCTTAAGTGATATGGATGCTAAAGCAAATATTTACGACTAAATACTTGTTTACGTCATAATTTGTAGTTCAATGAGTTTACGTTTTGTGATTATCAAAACATAGAGATATCGATATATGTTAATAATGTTTTTAGGCATTATTTATATCAACAATAGGCTCAGTAGAAAGAGTGGTACTGCCACTTGCTGAGAAACCAAGGACTTCTTGAGAAGACTCCTCAGATGCAACATCGATGATGTCAATTCGGTTAACCATTTCAGCGTTGTAGTTGGAGGAGTATCTTTAATTCTGATCAAGATTGAATGTGATGGCTTCACCATCAACACGTAGAGTGATTTCTTCTTCGAATACATCGATTAAAGCACGACCCGTTCTTAAGAATCCCCTCCCGAGAATGAGAGGAACTCTTGGATCAGCATCGAAATCAAGAATCACGAAATCTGCTGGAAAATGGAACTTTCCTACTTTTACCAAGATATCTTCAGCAATGCCGAGAGGACAGGATATAGTACGGTCTGCAAGCTCGAGAGTCATGCAGGTAGGAGTGAGAGCAGGAAGAGAGAGTCTTTTCCAGACTGTGTAAGGCATAAGGTTAATGCTTGCGCCAAGATCGGCCAAGGCAAAGCATTCAACCATCCCCGGGAAAATACAAGGAATGAGAAATTTCCCGGGATCTCCAAGCTTTTCGGGAAGCTTTTTCAAGAGCACTGCTGGCAATGTTCATTAAGTGGAGTTTTTGCCAACTCACAGAGTTTTTCCTTATTGCTTATCAGATTTTTGATTGTTGAAGCAAATTTGGGCATGAGAAGAAGAGCATCCGCGAAGCTAATATCGAAATGTAACTCTTGGATAATTTGATAAATTTTTTCCATCTGATGATTAGCTTTTTCGCGGTTCTTTTGATCATTCAAACGTGAAGGATATGGAATTGAAGGCTTAGGATCGTTCTTTGGGATTTCATCAGAACTTACAGGAGGATCAAATACAACTTTCGACTTACGAGTCGGGACCTGGACAACTTGAGGGTGGACGTTGTTGGTACCTCCATTATTAGTAGGAAGTACCGTGTCCGTGGTAACCTCAGGTTCACGTTCCGCTACCTTAGTAGGAGGAGAAGAAGAGGTAGAGGCAATCGTGGGTCTATTGTATGATACCCCACTTCAGGTAGTGATCGCTTTGACATCGCCCCTCGGATTAGCGATCGTGTTGCTCGGTAGTGTACCCGGGCCCGAGGGTCGATCATTTAAAGACTTCTGAAGCTCAGAGATCTTGCTGATCAGTAACCGATTCGTTTCCTCTTGTGCTTTCATGAATTGTTTTAGCACTTCATCGGAGGAAAACGAGGGTGGAACAACGTTTTGATTTTGAGTAGGAAAATTTTGAACACGGTTGTTTTGAAAATTCCCTTGATTTTGATTGTTGTTACCCTGAAAATTGTTTCTCTAATTGAAATTACCCTGATTGTAATTCCCTTGATTTTGATTTCTTTGAAAATTTCCTTGAAAACTTGATTTTGATTGCCATTTTGAAAATTGTTTTGATTAAAATGACCTTGATTTTGGTTCGGGTTTTGGAAATTCTGGTTTTGACCTTGGTTAAAATCTCCTCGATTCTGATTCGAGTTACGGTTTTGATTTTGGTTAAAACCGGGAGGTCCGAGAAAATTGTTGGAACGATAGCTCAAGAGATTACGGTCCCCTTGTGGTTGGTAAGAATTACCCCCATGTTGTAGGAACCGTGAGCAGCATAAACGTTCTCTTGAGGAAAACCAGCAGTAGCTGGACATTCGGAATAAAGATGTGGGCCCCCACAAGTTTCACAACTTCGGGCCACGGCTTTCACTTGTTGATTTTGAACCTGATTTTGCATAGTTTGGTTCATTCTCAACACAGCCGTAGAAATATCATCCATCTTTTTGGTGAGAGCAATTATTTCAGGAGATGATGATGAAGGAATGATTGATTTACACGACTTATCCCTCTCCGCAGAGGAATCCCAAAAGTTATGGTGGGCAGTCATGTTCTCAATCAAGTCATAGCATTCTTCGGGACGCCTTTTCATAAAGGTCCCACCAGCAGCAGCATTGAGAATATCCCGGTGCCTCAATGTTAGACCATTATAGAAGGTGTCTATGATGGTAACTTGTAACATATTGTGGTTAGGGCACCGATCAATAGCTAGCTTATAACGTTCCCAAGCCTCAAAAAGAGACTCATCGGGACATTGCCGGAAGTTGCTGATATCATTTCGTAACTTGGTAACCATGGAAGGTGGAAAATATTTTGCTAAAAACTTGGTTACCATTTCATCAAAAGTACGAATAGAATTCCTTGGGAGTCGGTTAAACCATGCAGTGGCATGATGAGTGAGAGAATAGGGGAAGAGATACAGCCGGAGGGCATCATCGGTGACACCATGCTGTTTCATGCTTTGGGTGACGGTAAGGTATTTATCAAGATGCTTGTTAGCATCGTCACCCGGTAATCCGTGAAATTGACACGAATTTTGGACTTGTTGGATCATGTGGTGCTTGAGGCCAAAGTCCGTAGCCTCAATAGTGAGTGGTGCAATAGGTCCGCCCCTCCCTTGCATGGTAGGCTGGCACAACTCCTCCATCGTTCGGAGATCGGGAGCTGGCTCATCCCTGGGAGGGTCAGGGGGTGGTGGTGGTGGTGGCCTATCGGCCATTTTGGTTTTTGGTTCTTCTATAACAGTACATAGCTCAGGTACGTTTTTCTGATTTTTACGCTTTGTTTGTGACCGAGTGCGCATGCACTAAAAACAATTTTTCAAAACAAGATCGAGGCAAAACCACAGTGAACTTAAATCCAATAATCACAAGTGAATGGCTTCTTTAAAAAAGGTACACCACTCACAGGGATATAAAGGCAAGTTTTAATCTTTTGTTTGGGAACTTATTATGTCCACACCCCCAGTTGGTAGGTGTTCTGCCTTGGTTTGCAGTGGTAAGATTTTATGTATTTATTAACAGATAAATTTGTCTTTAGGCTTATGGGTGTGTGTGCAGAAAACTTTGGGAATTATATTTTTGGAACTGATTCGTTAACCGAAATCGTCCCTTTAAGATTACTCGCAGGCTGGCGGGAGGAAGTAAATGGTTTCCTCTTCAGTTCGCAATTTAATGTCAGAACTTACCTTATACCAACTGTTTCAGGTTGTAATCTTAAAGAAAACGAAGTAATTTAACTTCACAGTTTGTTTTGTTGTTTTTGATTTTTTTGGTGTTGTTAACACTTCAGGAAAAGTGTTCACGAACTTTTTTGATATGATTATATTTTTACAAAACACTTTTTACAAATTGTGTGAAATTTGTACAGGGAGGGTTTTGAAAACCACTAAACTTAAAACTATTTTAAAAAGAAACACGCAACAACCTCCCCCGCAGTGGCGCCAAATTTTGATTGGTCCCGAAACGGTCAGATATTGTTGACCAAGGTCAACAAGTCAAAGACAGCTCCATTCCAATTCTCTGGTGATAGTATAGTGTGTCCCCGGGTCGTTATGTCCCAGCGAGATTGCAATAGTGTTTTTGGAAAACGTTTATGAGAATGAGTGACACTGAGGACAGTAGCCAAGATGATTGGGAATTGATTTTGCTACTGATATTTAGTATTTGCACAATGATATTCACAATAACAGATATACAGATATATTCACAAATGCACAACTTGGGATTACAGACAGAAAAGTGGGTTTTAGCAAGTTACAAACTACAGGGGGGTGCAAGTGAAACTTTTTAAAACATAAAATTAAAAGAAAATTTAAAATGGAAATGAAATTGTAAAAATGATTATTTTAATAATTAAATATTAATTAATTAATTAAAACTATTTAAAATCTAATTTAAACCTAATTTAAATTAACTAAAAATGGTAAAGATTACAAATTAAACTAAAAACTTGCAAAAATAATTTCTAAACCTTAAAATGAACTTGAAGAAAGTATAAAAATTAAAAATAAATATTTTTGTCTTTTTATGATTTTTCTATTAATTAAAAACAAATTATCTTAATTAAACTAATTAAACTAATTCAAATTACAAATAATACCTAAATGACTTAGAAAATTATGGAAAAATTTATAAAAATAATTAACCATCACAGAAATCCTAAAAAATTATAAAAAACTTCTAAAAATTAATTTTAGACTATTTTACTAATTATTTACCTTTTAATTAATTTAAATCTAATTTAACTAAATTAAATAGGAAAATTGGAAAATGAACAATAGAAATTAAAAATGTATTTTCTAAAAGTCTTAACTAATTTATAAAACCTAGGAAAAATATAAAAACCTACTGTTATTAATTAAAATTTAAGAAAACTAATTAATTACTAATAAAAACCCCTGCAAGTGTGTTTGGCTAAGTGTGGGGCCCAGTATAAAATTCACAAAAATAAAAGGGAAGTGAGACCTCAAAGTTAAGCTGGTAGGCTACTAAACCTAGAAATTTCAAGGCCTGAAACAACTCTCAAAAATCAAATTAAATCTTGCAAGTTTTGTAAAAACTGAGAGAGTTCACTTTTGACTTTCAACTTTTTACACCTAAGTTGACTAATATGAGATGAGAACTTGATTAATGGACTGAAAATGTTAAGATACGCTATGATAAGATGATCTTACTATAAAACAACAACTTCTAAGCTAATATGAAGGTATTTGGATCTTAATTTCACAACAGAAGACAGATAAGAAGGATTTTTGTTGATTTTGACTTTTTCTCTAAATGTGACCAAACAAATGGTCAAAATGAACTAGTATGGACCTAAGAATGATGAGCAATCAAGACTTAACCTACTGTAGTATCAACAACCTATCAAGACAGCTTAATCCAAACACCCCTTATAGAGACTGATTTTTAGATTTTTCAATGAGATTAACTTATTTATTCCACAAATCTGTTTCCAAATATTTTAAGATGATCTAAAAGGATAAACTAAGCTCAGAAACACAGGTTATATCCGCTAATACACAAGAAAACAATATTATTGCTATAATGGCAGTTTAAACAAGGATTGTGAGCAACAAAGAAATCTAAGTAACAAACACCTAATTTTAAACCACAAACTTAACTAACAACACCTAACAAGCACAAAGGACACATAATAGCAACAACAAGCAAGCTGCAGAAATTATAGGAAATTGAGATTTTTGCTTACAATGTGCACTCCAGCCCAAGATCATGCACCAAGGACCATAGACCAAACCTAAAGGCCTCCACAAGCCACTAAACCCATGGCCATCCAGTATTAACCATGCTCCAGCTATCCTTCATCTTCAACCTGCAAATTTTAGTTTTCACTAATTTTTTTGTATATTTTTTTTTTGTATTTTTTATTTTTGAGTCTAAACTGAATTGTACAGTTACTAAGAACTTCTAAGAGCTTTCTGGGAGCTTAAGTGGCTTAATAGTCCATAATCACAACTAAAAACACCTCTACAGTTAAATTGAAATTTTAAAGGAAAATAGCATAAACTGAATTAGAAAAGAGAACTTGGAATTATAATTGAATAAAGGTTAAATTACACTTAAGGAACTGAGTACAAGCTTTAAAAACCAAAGATTACAACTAATTTGAGTTTTACACTAATTTCGACATAAAAATAAGCTAAATTGACTACTGCCTTCTTCCTTTGCCTCTTCTCCCTATAATAGCAATCAATTAGGGTTCCTCTGAGCCTTTTTGTGCTTTCCCACTTCAATTTGGGCCATTGGATGGCCTGTCATTGATCTTGGCCGTTTATATGATTTTGGCGCCAAAAATTGATAAGTCCAAATTGGACTTATATAGCAACTGGGGGAGGGGGGGGGGGGGGGCAGCATTTAATGCTGAGGTAAAGGGAGGTGTGTAGTGGTTTGGGTGGTGGAGATGGGATGGAGATGGTGAGGTGGTGAGGTGATGGTTGCAGAAGCAAGTGGAGAGGGGTGTGAGAGGGAAGGGGATAATGTGGTCAAATGGTTTGACTGGAGGATTATTTAAAATGGTTCTGAGGTGGGATTGGGCTTAGGAGTGGGCTTGGGGTAGAGGGTGGGCTTGGGTGTATTTTATTTTTGGATTGGGTTTGATATTTGGGTAATAATTATTAAGGGTCCGGTTTTTGTTTTGAATATCACAAGGACCAATTTTGTAATTTACTGAATTTCAAGGGGTGTGATTTGGCACTTTTCAAAAATATTTCACAAGGGTAATTCCTGCCAATGATGCATAGTCCAAGGTTTTATGTTGACTTTTCACCTTTGACTTTTCCAGGGACTAAAACTGCCAAACTTTGAAACTTCAGGGACCTGTTATGTAATTTCACCAAACTTTGAAACCAAGGACCAATCCTGCCATAAATGAAAAGTTCAAGGACAAAATTTGTTTTTTTTAAAGTTTTAATATCCCAGGGACCATTTTTGACAATTTTCCAAACTTCAGGGACTAAACTTGACATTTTGTGAAACTTTGCACCAAAGGACTAATTATGTAACTTTTTGATTTAAAAGGACCTTTGGTGACTTTTTCAAGTTTTTAGAACAACTAGGGACTAGATTTGACAACTTTTGAAAGTTGAGGGACTGAAATTGCCAATTTTGCAAACTTTGTACGTTTTTCATCTGTTTTTGATTGTTTTGCATTTGAAACATATAAAACACATTCTTGGGATATTTTTCACTATTTTGATGCAATATTGAGTGTTTTTAGATGTTTTGGCAGCTCAGAAAAGGTAAAAATGATGAGTATTTACACACTCATCAGCGGCCTTGTACTTTTTGTACCTAAAGCCGTTCCATTATAATTTCCAAATTCTTTTCTGGGGTGCCTAGTGTAAAATTCCATCGCATCACTTCATAAGGCGACGGCGTCAGCTCCAAAGCCTGACGCCATTTGGTGTTATTTCTAGACTTTTCTTGGTTTTCTTGTTTTCTTCATTCTTGATCATAAAAACATCCGAAAAGCTCCAAAATGCTCTATTTTCTAGAATTCATGTCCCAAGTACCGAAAATGATAAAACAAAACGATTTAAGGTAATATTTGACAATAAAAGCGTATCAAATAAATCCTCATCAGTATCACATAGATGTTGTCATCATCTCCCAGAATCGTAATTTTCTTCACATATTTCCAACCATATTGCTCTTCTATTTCAAGGTCGAAGATTTGTTTGATGGCGAGTTATGAGTAGAAATATTCCTTTGAAGGTCCAGTGAGATGCTTCAGCAAATAAAGATCTCTTTTCCGATTATGCCAATTTTCCACATTGTAGTAAGCCATGTAAAAGAACTTCCTTATCTCTCTAGCCCTGTACTTAGCCACGAATGTAGGATGTTCTTCAAGATCATCTTCATCAAAGTCTATGGCTTTCAAGTTTCTTTCCAAAGATGGCTTCAAGTCCGGTTGGGCTTTTCTTCTTTTTCTAAGGTAAATACGTCAAAATTGTTGTAAGAGACAGCTTGATCACGAGGACTGCTTGGGGGACCGTATACAGGTAGTTCTTCTCTTTCGGTGTAGGAAAATAAAGTGTTGAGGCAGATTTCCAGATTGAAGTTCTCTAACGCTTGATTTTCCCATAAAGTGTCTTTTGTATTCATCATATTGTTCGGGTTCTTTTCCATGAACTATTTTTCTGCACCGGTTCTAGGATCTTTGAAGTACTTATCCATGATGTGGAAAACTAGAAGGGGGGGTTGAATAGTTTTACGTCCTTTTAAAATTTATAAAAACAAGTTTGTTTTAAAAACTTCGATTCTAGTTTATGTGATCTCAATACTTGCACTATATGAACAAATATATAGTAACTAACTAACTAAGCAAATATAGTATAGGTAAATAAGTAAGTAATAAAAAGAGATGGAGAGATCAAACCACAACACAAGGATTTATAGTGGTTCGGCTACAAGGTCACCTTCCTTGTTCCTACTCCACTCCCCGAGTCACCTACTCGAGAGTTCTCTTCACTATCTCAACAAACTCCCTTATGGCGGAGAAAACCTTACACACCAATTTACACACCACAACTACGTCACAACTTCTACACAACTTCTTCACACCAATCTACTTCACACCTATCTTCTTCACAACTACACTAGTTCACTACAAAACAACTTCTTCTACCTACAAAACTTCTAATTCTTCTAAACTACTAATTACAAGCACAGCACAACTTCACAAATAATATACACAATATACACAAGTACTCTTCAATGCTTCTTGAACTTAGTTATAGAAGGAGTGTTCTTCTTTTGCACTTTGGATGAGGATGGATGAGATGGGATTAAATCACTTGAAACAAGGATTAGTAATCAAATGATCAAAGGGTTTTGGAAGAAGTTTAGAGAGTTTTAGATCTGAAAATATTGTGCAAAAGGTGGGGAAAAATTCCAGATTTAAGGTGGTATTTATAGGAGAAAAATTCTGACAATTTCTGACACAGGAGTCTGGCCGGTCCCCTTAAATCATGGCCGGTCCCCTTAATTTTAAGGGGACCGCCCCTTATAATTAAGGGGGGCCGCTCAGCTGTAACGGCCAAAAAACTTGTCATTTAGTCGGAAAAGTTTATTTGATGAAAAACTAACTGATTTTGGTTAAAAATTTGAAATCATATATTTAGTATGATTAAAACATTTTTCTTTATTACCAAAAGTGTTTTTCAAAAATATATAATATGTTTATATAATTAAATAAACTTTGTATTAATTAATTAAATACCCCTTTGATCATGAGATGTATTAAACACTTTTTTATCCATACCTTAAGTGATTAAGTTGGATATGATGATATCAACTAGCTTAATACTATGTTTACATAGTAATCTTACATTTGATGATTTTGCATTTTGTGATCGTCAAAATATAGAGATATCGAAAAGTATAAATAACTTTTTTATGCATTATTTATGTCAACAATCTCCCCCTTTTTGATGATTACAAAATCTAAACTCATTAAGCGAAAATTAGTATGTCTATACAAGTATTATTGTGAGTTTATATCACCTTTTTGTTAGCATCAAAAAGGTTATCCCGATTTTATTGTAGCTCCCCTTTGATGTATACTCCCCCTCATTTTGAGGTCAAAAAGAAATCGAGATATGGAATTCTTGCAAAAAAAATATTTAGTGGACAAGCAACATATATATGTATATAGCATGCAAGAGTAGAAACTAAACATAACCATAATCATTGATCAAATTAAAAAGGTTACAACAATCATTACATCAACAAGTAGTGCAAATAAGAAAAGCCTTGAAGGCTTACAATCATAAATAAAATAAACCAAAGCTCTAACATGAAAGTTCTCTCTAGAGCTTGCCATCCAAAATGGTTTAAGACAATTTTATTTGCAAAACACCAAGCATGTTTAATTGGGAGGAATGGATGGTGAACATGGAGATGGTGATGGTGGAGGAGTGTTTGTTGATGGTGGTGGAGGAGTTGTGTTTGTTGTTGGTGGTTGATGCAACAAGTTTTCAATGTGTGAAAACATGTATTGCATCTCATCTCTTAGTCCGAACACAATTGTTCGGTTGTGGATGCAACAAAGGCAAGTGTCTCCAAGAACTTCAAGTAAGCTCCATGGGATGGGGTTATAGGTTGGTGGATTTATAGGGGATGATGAGAAGTGTGGATCAAGAGGTGTTAATGGTGATAATGAGAGGGTTAGTGCAAGAGTTATGTTTTCATTTGTGGGTTGTGATGTTTGATCTATTGTTGGAGGAGATAAATGGGTGTTTATGTAGTCATTTATAGATGAAGTGGATGGTATGGAGGAAGTAGAGGCTCCATTTGTTGATGGTATTTTGGAGGGTGCATTTAGTGCACTAGGAGATGAGCATTGAGGTAGTGGTGATGGGGTGGTGTTGTCTTCATTTGTGAGATCAATGAATAGTTGTTTTGTTGGAATAATGACGAGTTTTTGTTTCTTGGCATTGTTTGAATATGTGGTTCTTAGTGATGACATGATAAAAGGATGAGGTTTGATGAAGGTTGAGGATGATGGAATGTGAATTGTGGAAAACTAGAAGGGGGGGTTGAATAGTTTTGCGTCTTTTTCGTTTAATAAAAGTTTGCTTTCAAAGAATTGATGGTAATTTGTAAAAACCTTTGAAGCTAAAGTATAGATACAAATTAATTCACATATGTCACATAGATACTAGTTATTTAAAGTGTTGAATAGAAATTATAATTTCATATATCTTACTTAAATATAAGTTTGTATTTATATATGTATATGTGTTTTAATGATTGTATATACTTTTAATTTACTAATGTATAATTAATGTTTTGAATGGAACCTAGTTTGATCTTTATGTGAAACCAATATATGCACAACACACAATAATAATAATGTACGAGAAGCAAGTAAGTAAACAAGTAAAGATTGAGAGATGGAAAGATCAAACCGAGAGACAAAGGATTTATAGTGGTTCGGCTACAAGGACACCTTCCTTGCCCTACTCCACTCCCCGAGCACCGAACTCGAGAGTTTTCTTCACTAAGTCAATAACCTCCCTTATGGCGGAGAAAACCGTACACACCAAATGCTTACACCAATTAAAGACACAAAGCAAGATGTTGAGTTCTAATCGTAGCTAGAACCAATCTCACACCAAATAACACACCACAACTTCTTCACACCTTTGACTTCTTCAATATGTCTTCACACCACGAGTATCTTCACGCCTTCACAAAATTCTTCACGACTTCAATGTCTTGCAACTTCACAACTTCAAAGCACCAATGTCTTCACAACTTCAAACCAATAATATCTTTGCACCTTCAAGCCACTAGAGTCTTCACAACTTTAATCTACTAATGTCTTCAAGTCTTCTCCACTTGAAAGCTTCACTTTCTTCACTACTAGTCACTATTGCCACTCTCTCCTATCTTCACTATTATCCAACACTACTTCCTCACTTCAACTTCCACTACACACTTACAACAATTCTAGATTCTACAACTAAATCTAGCAAACTAATACATACACCTTATTCACCAAAAATATGAGAGATCAACAAGATGAAACAAACCAACAACTTAGATAGCAAGATGATACTAAGTTGTAATACTTCTAGTAGAAGTATTCTTCTCTTTGCACTTGAGTGTTGAGGCTTGAATCACTTTGAAACAAAGATCAAAGTATATAAGATCAAAGGATTTTTAGAGGATGAAAAAGGATGTTTAGATCAGAAAGTTTATAGTGCAAAAAGGTGAGAAAAATATGTGGAATGATCCAATATTTATAGGGCCAGAAAATATTGTTCTGGAGCGTGCCGGTCCCCTTAATTATGGGGTGGTCCCCTTAATTATTAAGGGGGCCGCCTAGTATAATTAAGGGGGCCGCCCTCCTGAACGTTGGATTTTCTTGTCCTTTTGTGAGGGGAATTTTTCTGGATTAGATTTGCCATTTTTGGTTGAAAATTTGAATTCACAAATTTGTAATGAATAAAACATATTCTTTTAATTCCAAAAATGTTTTACAAAAGATATAAAATGTTTTGTGACATTTTATAAATAACTAGTGATTAAGAAAAATGTTCCTTTGATCGTGTAATACATTAGACACTTTGTTTATCCATACCTTAAGTGATTTAATGGTAAAGATGAGTATTTACTACTAAATACTTGTTTATGTCATAATCTTTGGTTTGATGAGTTTTCGTTTTGTGATTATCAAAACATAGAATATCGAAAGATATGAATAACGTTTTTAGTCATTTATTTATATCAACAGTCTCCCCCTTTTTGATGATTACAAAACCTAAACTCATTAAATCTAAAAATTAATTTTTAGACAAGTATTTAGTGAGTTTATATTCACTTCTCCCCCTTTTTGTAAAATCAAAAAGGTTTAAGCCAAAAGAAAGGAAGCTCCCCCTTGATGTATGCTCCCCCTCGTTTGAGGGCACCAAGGATTCGAGAATTGGGATTCTTGCAAGAAAAATATTAGAAGCACAAGCATAGCACAAGCAAACACATATATCATAATACCAACAAGTAATAAGCATGGCAAAAGATAATAAGGAACACATATTAAGTCATTCATTGATAGAAAATAATTATGTCAACCCATAATCATTGTTACAAAAGTCATAAATATAGAATACTAAGACTAAGTATAGCATCCTATTGTGCTAACAAGGAGTGTCACCAAACTTTCTTGAATCCCAAAATGGTTGAAAGGTTTTATTTGAAAATGAGAAACATAAGCATATAAAATGCTTGGTGGTTTAGTGGAGATAAACTTTTGGTTGCATGGATGTTGGTGAGTTTGGAGATGTGGAACTTGTATGTGGTGGGTTAGAGGTAGGATTTGTTGATTGAGGGTTTTGATGTTGTTCAAGTGATGATGTTTGTTGAGATCTTGTAAGAAGATACTCAATCCAAGTGAAGTGCTCATTCAAAGCAATGGTTTGTTGTTGAAGGAAGATGCAACAAGGGCAATTGTTGACATGCTTCTCAACTTGGTTGATGTTGTGTGGTGATGATGGTGAGCTTGATTGGGGTGGATCCAAATTGCGTTGAGCAAGATGTAATGCTAAAGGAGCACTAAGCTCATGAGCCTCTTTTAGCTCCTCAACAAACGTCAAGTGTTCGGAGGAAGGTGATGATGGTGGAGTAAGATGGTTGTCTTGGGTGAAGGTTTGAACATGCAACATAGGAATGGCATGTGCGGTTGTAGGATGTGGTGGTGGTACCCTTGGTGATGGAGACATGGTTGAGCTTGGGTAGTCATGAAAACATGAAATGGGTAGAAGAGGTTCTCCAAGAGTGAGTGGTGTTTTTGTTGAATGAGCAACATGTGAAGTATTGATAGAGAGATTGGGATTGTTGTTTTGGGATTGAGCATGCTTATCTTAAGAAGAAGCATGAATGAGGGAATGAGTGGGTGATAGGTTGTGAGATGAGTCATTGTTGTGGGTTTGAGGTTTAGTAGTTGGTTGACTTGGAACAACATCACTTGAGTTATGACAAGAATCAAGTTTCCTCCTCCAAACGGGTTTGATGGAGATCCTTGCGGTTCTTGAAATCTTAGGTTTTTGGTTGTTGGGAGATGACATGTTTGGATGTGATGGCATTAATGATGAGAAGAGGGTATTTATAGTGTATGAGAAATGTGGTTTAGGAAGGTAAATTTTGAGGGATAGCATGGGACAAAATATGTTTGTAAATTTTGGGAAGTATAGGCTGAAATGGGTCAAAAAGTGATAAAGAAAACAGTATCCCCGACCATCAGATGGCCGGTCCCCTTAGTTAAGGGCCAGTCCCCTTAATCATTAAGGGGGCCGCCTTATATAATTAAGGGGGGCGCCCATCTGGTGATTCCCAGAATGCCAGAAATGGGTTTTTGGCAGAAAATTTTCAAAAAGGTTGTGTTTTTGAATTTGGATTCAAGTAAGTTCAACTCTTTGAGGCAATATAGGGCATACTATTCATGAATGTAGAGAGTGATATAGAATTAATTAAAATAGGCAATTAATTTCTAATAATCATGCTATCTATTAATTTATCAATTAAGATATGCAAAAAAGGAGGCAATAAGGCAAATAAGTTAAATGTGTAACTATATGAAGATGATAACATTTAGTCTAGAGCAAACATATTGATGATTGTTAACAAGTAACAAATAGGTGGACATGATTATATGGACTTCAAGACTTATTACAAACAAGATCCATATGGGCAAGCCATGATTCTCATGAAATGATTTGATTAAATTGTGAATGTCATTTCCAATAGAAGTGTATGACACATGTGAGAAAGTTAAATGTGTTTTAAGCAAAACGTTTTTAGTTTTATTCAACAATGTTTTGAAGTAAATTCAAGTGTGCATTACAATAACATAGATTGAATTTTGTTTCATAACGTGTAGCAAAAAAAAAATTCAATCTTGTTTTTGATTAAAATAATGGTTATGAAAGAAATTTTTGTTAAGTAAATTGTTTCAAGAAAAAAAATATTTCATTCAAAAAGAGAGAAGTTTTAAACATGATGTTTTGATCATGATAATCAAGAAGTTGCAAGTGAAGGATTTGAAATGGAAGCTTATCATGCTCAAGAGAATCAATTAAGCCCATTGTCACACATAATCATCTTTAATGACACCTAAAGATATTAAAGCGAAATGATAGATACTTATGATCTAAATGCAATGGGACAGGAAGGAGCAAGGTAAATAGTTCATGGATACAAGATAGACATGTGTATATATATATATATATATATATATATATATATATATATATATATATATATATATATATATATATATATATATATATATATATATGTATGTATACAAAGAACAACATAATATCAAGTTGCAAACAAATCTCAATTATAATACATCTATTAATGCAACTAGTAAGATCATATAGCTTAAGTGGAAGGGTTCTACTATAGATCATAGAAGATTAAGAAAAATGATAATAGACTAAACAACAAGAAGGTTAATAATGCTAATATCATATATGCATATATTAGTGTTAATAATCTAAAAGCATGGCAACTTATCAGTTAAATCATATTCACATACTAATTGCAGCATTCTAAAATATAATGTAATATTGGCAAGTTTTTGAAAAGAGAACTTATCTCAGGTCCAGCTTTTCTTTAAGAGTGGGCATGAGGGTAATGGAAGAAATCATAGAAGTTTGTCCAAAACATGTCGAAGTAGCCAAGTAACATTCCAATGCAATAGAAATCAAGGGATCTAGATCCGAGATGCTTAATCGATCACATCAATCATCACAAGTCGTGAAGGCTAATAAAAATTGTAATTTGGAGGCTTCATCTTGAAATAGTAACGGACACACCATGATACCAATACTCCAAGAGCGAAGAACAAAATGCCGAGACAAGAAGATTCCCGCAACAACGTCATAGGCGAAACGATTGCAGAATGTGAAATAACGTGATAGAAACCAATAGCCGTCAAAGGTAATAGAGCGAGATGAGTAAATCAACACGTAATAGACTCTTCGTTCATTAATTACCTAAACATGATAAAAAGCTTGGTACCCAGATTCTCATGGGTCCTAGTTGGTTAGATGAGAACATCCATTGCATTTGAATGCACATGATGAGGATGTCGTCGATAAGTACAAGAATTCACCAATAGTTTGTTTTAATTAACAAACAATGACTTTCTTGACTAGAGCAATAGATAATAAGTGTTAATAGTATTAGTTCTAAATTTATTCACTAGGTTTAACAAATTTTATTTGTTTTGATACATTTGTTGAAGGATTATTTACGATAAATCCTAAGCCGGTTTTATCATAAAATGACTTTTGAATGTTGAGAAGATATTTTAAAGATTTAGAACTATTTTCGAATTTTGCCAATGTTTTTGCTCTTTCATTTTCCATTTTAATTTCATGTTTGTAGTCTTGACATTTTTTACATTCAAGATCAATTTCAATATTACTTTCAAGTCTAGACATTTTATCTTCTAAAATTATTTCTTTTTCAAAGTTGTTTTCAGCGGATGTTGAAGATTCATTTTTAAAAATAATTTTTAAGTCAATGTTGCAAAATTGTTTGAAGTTGTTTTCCATTTTTGAAAATTCTATTATAAATTAATCATAGCAAAAATGTTTGGTTTTGGATTGTACCTTATTTGTAGTTCTACATTCTTCACATGCTATACGGTGATCAATTCCATTGTCCATGTTGCTCCATGTTTTGTTTGTAGTTTCGCTTGGATCTAGAAGCATGTAGTTCTTGCCATCAGTACTTATGTTCGCATTTGTTTGAATATTCTCATAAGCCGTATTATCATCGTCATCTTTGCACTTGTTGCACCATGATTTATTCACGCTCTTTCTTCGGATTTGGCTCATGTATTCTTCGTTATAGATACCTTCAATGATCACATTTGAACTAGTAGTACATGTGTTTGTTTCAACTAAATATTTATTTACTAAATTTTCTAGATTAACTATTTCTTGTGCAATATCAAGTTTATCATCTTTGATTCTACATTTCTCTTGGTGAAACTTTAAAAGACATTTCCAAATATCATTTGCCGTTTTACAACGAAATAATCTTTCATATTTAACTCTTGGTAGAGTTTTAAAAATAAGTAATTTGGCTTTAGTGTTTTTATCAATTTTGGTTTGAAGATTATTATATTGATTTTCAAAATCTATTTTGGTTGGTTTAAGATCACCAATTGAAATGATATGCCAAAGATCAAGATCTACTGATTTCACATAATTTTCAAATTTGTTTTTCCATTCAGGAAAATGATCATTTTCAAATAATGGTGGTTGTTGTGTAAATTCCCCTTCTAAATATTTTTCAAATTCCATGGATCGTTACAAGTTTTAAAATACAATCTATTTTAAAAATCTTGCTAGACGTGGCTCCTGATACCAATTGTGGAAAACTAGAAGGGGGGGTTGAATAGTTTTGTGTCTTTTTCGTTTAATAAAAGTTTGCTTTCAAAGAATTGATGGTAATTTGTAAAAACCTTTGAAGCTAAAGTATAAATACAAATTAATTCACATATGTCACATAGATACTAGTTATTTAAAGTGTTGAATAGAAATTATAATTTCATATATCTCACTTAAATATAAGTTTGTATTTATATATGTATATGTGTTTTAATGATTGTATATACTTTTAATTTACTAATGTATAATTAATGTTTTGAATGGAACCTAGTTTGATCTTTATGTGAAACCAATATATGCACAACACACAATAATAATAATGTACGAGAAGCAAGTAAGTAAACAAGCAAAGATTGAGAGATGGAAAGATCAAACCGAGAGACAAAGGATTTATAGTGGTTCGGCTACAAGGACACCTTCCTTGCCCTACTCCACTCCCCGAGCACCGAACTCGAGAGTTTTCTTCACTAAGTCAATAACCTCCCTTATGGCGGAGAAAACCGTACACACCAAATGCTTACACCAATTAACGACACAAAGCAAGATGTCGAGTTCTAATCGTAGCTAGAACCAATCTCACACCAAATAACACACCACAACTTCTTCACACCTTTGACTTCTTCAATATGTCTTCACACCACGAGTATCTTAACGCCTTCACAAAATTCTTCACGACTTCAATGTCTTGCAACTTCACAACTTCAAAGCACCAATGTATTCACAACTTCAAACCAATAATATCTTTGCACCTTCAAGCCACTAGAGTCTTCACAACTTTAATCTACTAATGTCTTCAAGTCTTCTCCACTTGAAAGCTTCACTTTCTTCACTACTAGTCACTATTGCCACTCTCTCCTATCTTCACTATTATCCAACACTACTTCTTCACTTCAACTTCCACTACACACTTACAACAATTCTAGATTCTACAACTAAATCTAGCAAACTAATACATACACCTTATTCACCAAAAATATGAAAGATCAACAAGATGAAACAAACCAACAACTTAGATAGCAAGATGATACTAAGTTGTAATACTTCTAGTAGAAGTATTCTTCTCTTTGCACTTGAGTGTTGAGGCTTGAATCACTTTGAAACAAAGATCAAAGTATATAAGATCAAAGGATTTTTAGAGGATGAAGAAGGATGTTTAGATCAGAAAGTTTAGAGTACAAAAAGGTGAGAAAAATATGTGGATTGATCCAATATTTATAGGGCCAGAAAATACTGTTCTGGAGCGTGCCGGTCCCCTTAATTGTGGGGTGGTCCCCTTAATGATTAAGGGGGCCGCCTAGTATAATTAAGGGGGCCGCCCTCCTGAACGTTGGATTTTCTTGTCCTTTTGTAAGGGGAATTTTTCTGGATTTGCCATTTTTGGTTGAAAATTTGAATTCACAAATTTGTAATGAATAAAACATATTCTTTTAATTCCAAAAATGTTTTACAAAAGATATAAAATGTTTTGTGACATTTTATAAATAACTAGTGATTAACAAAAATGTTCCTTTGATCTTGTAATACATTAGACACTTTGTTTATCCATACCTTAAGTGATTTAATGGTAAAGATGAGTATTTACTACTAAATACTTGTTTATGTCATAATCTTTGGTTTGATGAGTTTTCGTTTTGTGACTATCAAAACATAGAGATATCGAAAGATATGAATAACATTTTTAGTCATTTATTTATATCAACATGAATTAAACATGCATCGGGATTATATAGTATGAAAACATGTTTAGAAGTAGAATTAATTTGAATTTGTATTGTTAGATTCCAAAATCAGTTTAGTTTTTAAGGGAAATGGTAGCTGGGACTAGCAAAAGGGATCATAAGTTGCAAAAGAAAACAGTGTAAAAACTGTTCCAGATGGCCGATCCCCTTAAATAGAGGCCGGTCCCCTTAAATATAAGGGGGCCGCCCCTTATGAATTAAGGGGGCCGCCCATCTGACGACCCAGAAATCAAAATTTTTCAAATTTTTTCTGGAAAAATGTTATATTCTGTTTTGATTTTGCAGCAAGCTCTATTTGAACATTTCACATTTGTTTTGGTCTATTAGAAAGCATATATATATGTATATATATATATATATATATATATATATATATATATATATATATATATATATATATATATATATATATATATATATATATAATTCTACACAAGTCATGCAAGCATAGATTAAAATCAAGTATAAAAACATGCATATATGTAGAGCAAATAATAATAAGAAGTAAATGGCAATATGGTTCAAATATGTCTAGAAACAAAGCAACAAATAGCACATAAGTAACATATTACAAATAGTTTAAGAGGAAAAATAAAGCCAATTTCATAGACAACATCACTATTATTTCTTTCCTAGCACCCCATCAACAGCAGTGGTAAGTGACTATAAGTCCTCCTCATCGTCATCCCTTGGAAAAGAGAACGAAACAAGAATGCTAGGACGATTAGATTTAAACTTACGGGTTTTGCGAATTTGAGGAAGAACGAGAGGTCGGAGGGTTGGATAGATAGATTGACAAATGCTATCATCGAGATCGGGAAAGTTTTCAATGACATGCTTGTGGAGACGAGTGAGAAACATACCATACGGAAGAATAGCTTTAGGATTTGCTCTTGCACATTCAATACGTTTGATAAAGAAGTAATCCAAATTGTAAGGTTGCTCGGCAACAATACAATACAACATATGAGCGAGACAAGCCAGGAGATGGTCTGAGAGTCCTTCGGAACCAAACGCATTCTCTTGAACTAGTTCTTCCCAATACTCCATGTCGGGGCCTTAATTCTTTACGAAGAATTTTATTTTTAGGATTTGAGACATGTTTGGGTATGATGCTTTGGGTGGAAGTTTCACATTCCAACCCGAGCATTTGACGAATATCTTCGGGAGATAGAATTTTGGAGATATAAGGACCATGAGTAGGACGAGAATGTTGGAGAGCGCAAAGATCCCATTCATTTGTGAATACGGATTGACCGGAAAAAGGAATTTGAAGGATTTGACTAAATTGTGCAAGAGTGAGAGTAATAAATTCATGTTGGATCATGAATGAAATGAAGATGGAACCAAGGTCATCGGTTTGAACCGTGACTTGGCTATAGAAGTCAAGAATGAAGCGAGGAATGATGGGTTCATTAATTTGGAAGAGACATTCAAGATGGATATTGGTGAATGAGCTTTCGATGAAATCGGATTGATTGTAAGCTTGATCTACGACTCGACCTTCATGAATGTTTCTATCTTGTATTTGACGATAGATACGTGCAATGGAGGGAGAGGTAATGGGAAGTTGAGAGACTTTGGGAATATAGTTTTTGGTTAAGGAAATATCTTCGGTAGTTGCTTTTGGCATTTTCACCTAAACACAAGAACAACACAAAAGACCAAAATAAATGTAAAGAAGAAACAAAAATGTATATATTTTTAAGACTTATGTTGGAACGTAAACATACTTTGACTCTAAAACGATAATCCTAGGAAGTAGTTTACCATGTTCCTTAATATTATTTTTAACTCGTTCTAGATATATTTTACGATGTTTAGTAAGTAGTTATGGACAAATCCAAACGCCCTTTTAAACATTTTAATATATCATGAAATTTACTTGATTTACATTAGGTTGTAAAACTAGCCATTTCTTACGAGTTTCTTATGCATGTGATCAGTTTTTGAAAAAGATGGTTTATATTTTGACTCAAAAATGTCATTTTTCGTACTAAACCAAAAGCTTCCTTAACTAGACACTTACACTACAAGTATGTCAATATATATATGAATTAGATATCTTGACAAGTCCGAATTACTAGTTTTAGGTATATAGTTTTGACAAAGTTTTATGAAAATTATAACGACTTAATTTCGACATTATTTGGACATAATCCAAACACCCTCTTATCGTGTACAAAAATATTTTTACTTAGTCGAAAAATATAGTTTCATGTTTTACAAGTTATAAAAATATAATGTGATTTGTTTTAACAAGTTTTTATAGCATTATTCAACAATGTGTTTACCAAAGATTTTGAAAAGAAATGTATGAACTTTTTCAAAAATTTTCCACAAGAGGGTTTATAATTACTAGTTTCTAGTGTTAATTAATCATCCTAATCCTAAGGGAAGCATTTAGTTATGGAAATTTCATACTCAATTCGAAAGAAATTATGAATTTGAAGAAATTATTAAAACATGCATAATCTTCAGTTTGACCAAATTAGATGAAATTAGATGAAATGTGTTATGAAAAACTTACAATATATAATGGTGATTGTGTTAGATGAATTTGCCCTTTGTGAATTAACCCGAATAATGTGATTTGGAATTGCTTTTTAGGTGTTTTGGGGTTTGGAATTCGTCACAGCAGCAGAAAATGGAAGAGGTGTTTGAAAAGTGGAGTGTTTGGCAAAAGACATAAGAGGAAAAACGGGTTGGAACTATCAGATAGCCGGCCTCCTAAAACATTAAGGGGGCCGCCCTTCATTTGGCTGCCGGTCCCCTTAAATATTAAGGGGCCGCCCTCTAAACTTTGATTTTTCGTGGTTTTGGTTTCTGGAAAGAACAAGAAAATATTTATATATATATATATATATATATATATATATATATATATATATATATATATATATATATATATATATATTAGATTTATATTTAATCAAAAATACGTTGGAGAGTATTCGCACGAAAGGAATTACTTGACACTTTTACTTGACATTTCGTCAATTAAAATTTCCTGATCATTTCGGATGAAATTTATCAAGTTGTCAAGTGGACGAGAGAGTTGTGGAAGATTTATAAGTATATATATATATATATATATATATATATATATATATATATATATATATATATATATATATATATATATATATATATTATATATATATATATACGTATATAGTATGGGCTTTTAAGACGAGAATATATGAGGGAGACGTATGCAACAGAAGACGGGAGTTAGTTTCATCCATAGATTTTTCGACTCATCTCTCTACATCAGCATGAGTGTTGTTGAACGTTAAAGTTCAATAAGGCAAACGGGGGGAAAGAAAAGGTTCGTAAACGAACAATTTATAGTTCTAGAAAATCAACAAATAAATTTTCTAGGTTATAAGATCCTAGATATAGCTAAGTATATATATTTATATATATTTAGATATAATATAATTAGATAAGTATATATATATATATATATATATATATATATATATATATATATATATATATATATGTGTGTGTGTGTGTGTGTGTGTGTGTGTGTGTGTGTGTGTGTGTAGATATAAAATCTTGAGGAAATAATGAGCCAAACAAAATCACATAAAAACTAGATACTAAACTAAGCATACATTTCTTGACAAGGAAATAAAAGAAAATGTGTACCTTTCGTCTTCAATGCGTTTATCCTTAAAGTCTTCAAGAAATAGTCCGAACAAGAGGTGACAACAAAATTTCCATGTTTGAATGGCGAATTTTCTACGTTGGTCCCCATTGTCTTATTTGACCAAAGTTATTTGATCCGAACATGTTTTTTATTTGACTTGGGTGAATATATGGTGGAAACATTCCCCACGGATTGAAGTTCCACATTTGTTGATTATTGTTAAAGTTTCGTCTATTTTGGTTTGCTCTTGGTTGAGGTGTTTTAGGTCTAGGGTAAGAATTATTTGGTTTCCTAGGTGGTGGAGTTTTAGATCTTGTTTTAGGTTTAGACGATCCTACTTCGGTTTTTAAAGATGGTTTATAAAACGGTTTTATTTCTTCATTACTAGCAAGAGGTATTTTCTTATCATTTATGAGTATATACTTAGGATTAGATTTTGAAGGTTTTAGTTCCTTGAGTTCACTTTCAAATTAAACATTTTTAATTTCACTTGTTGAAGCTTCGGTTGAGTTAAATCCTAAATCGGTTTTATCTCCGGATACTCTTCGAATACTTATAATTTTACTAAGTGAGTTACTACTATTTTCAAATTTATCAAGTTTACAAATTTCTTCCCTAAGTTTGTTGTTTTCACTTTTAAGCTCTTGACATGATTTACATTCTTCAAAAATTTCTTTACCTTTGTCAAGTTGATGTATTTTAATTTTTAGTTCTAGTACTTCATTTTCTAATTGGTTGTTTATGTATTTTAGTGATTTGTTTTTAGCCATTACTTGTTGTCCTAGTTTGCATAATCTATTGTATTCACTATCTAAATCTTTTTCATCTAATGATAAATTTTCATCACTAAAGTATTCGGTTTCGGAACGTACCTCACTTGATGTCTTAGCCATGAGACACTTTTCTTCCTTTGTTATTTCTTTCTCATCTTCATCGCTATCACTCCAGGCTCCTCCAACAAATTCTCTTTGATTTTGATCTCTTGTCATCATTGGACATTTTCCAATGAGGTGATTCGGATCACCACACTTGAAACACTTTCTCTCATTCTTGGTATACTTGTTATCATTATTCTTTTGAGGTGCTCTCCTTTCATCGTGTGGTTGTCTAACGAATCTTCCTCGCCTTTTGAAGAATTTCTTGAAATCTCTTACGGCCATGGCATATTCTTCGTCATCACTTTCGGAAGATGAGCTATCTTCATTGTTGGATTCCTTTCTAGCTTTCAAGGCGATTGACTTGCTTTGCTCTCGTTTTCCTTTAACCATTTCGGAGTCCTTCTTTATAATTGCTTCGTAGACTTTCAAATTTCCAATTAATTCATCAATTTGCAACGTTGACAAATTCTTTGATTCTTCAATAGCCGTCACTTTAGCTCGCCATTTTGGGTGAAGAGCCCTAAGAAACTTCCTAACAAAATTCTTACTAGAAAAATTCTCATCAAGTGCTTTTAAACTTGTGATGATAGTGTTAAATCTAGCGAAAGCATTATCAATTGATTCCTCTTCCGGAATCGTGAATTGCTCATATTGTTGAACAAGTAGATCTATTTTATTATCTTTGACTTGATTATTACCTTGGTGAGTTATTAATAAAGAGTTCCAAATTTCTTTTGCAGTTTCACACATAAAAATCCTTTCGTACTCTTTACGTGGTAGCGCATTATAAATAACCATTTTTGCTTCATTATTTTTAGCAAGATTTCTTTTTAAATCATCATTTTGTTTTTCAAAAGGTACGATTTCATCTTTCTTTGTTTCGGGGTTATTTTGAATAGGTAAAAAATCACCATTGGTAATAACATGCCAAAGATCTAGATCTTTTGGTTTCACATAAGTTTCGAATCGATTTTTCCAATATAAAAATCCATCACTTTCAAATAGTGGTGGTCTTTGCATAGATTGCCCTTCTAAATATTTTTCAGATTCCATAGATCGTTACAAGTTTTAAAATACAATATATTTTAAAGATCTTGCAAGACGTGGCTCCTGATACCAATTGTGGAAAACTAGAAGGGGGGTTGAATAGTTTTACGTCCTTTTAAAATTTATAAAAACAAGTTTGTTTTAAAAACTTCGATTCTAGTTTATGTGATCTCAATACTTGCACTATATGAACAAATATATAGTAACTAACTAACTAAGCAAATATATTATAGGTAAATAAGTAAGTAATGAAAAGAGATGGAGAGATCAAACCACAACACAAGGATTTATAGTGGTTTGGCTACAAGGTCACCTTCCTTGTTCGTAATCCACTCCCCGAGTCACCTACTCGAGAGTTCTCTTCACTATGTCAACAAACTCCCTTATGGCGGAGAAAACCTTACACCCCAATTTACACACCACAACTACGTCACAACTTGATCATAACTTCTACACAACTTCTTCACAACAATCTACTTCACACCTATCTTCTTCACACCTTTCTTCTTCACACCATTCTTCTTCACACCAATCTTCTTCACATCAATCTACTTCACACCTATCTTCTTCACAACTACACTACTTCACTACAAAACAACTTCTTCTACTTACACAACTTCTAATTCTTCTAAACTACTAATTGCAAGCACAACACAACTTCACAAATAATATACACAATATACACAACTACTCTTCAATGCTTCTTGAACTTAGTTGTAGAAGGAGTGTTCTTCTTTTGCACTTTGGATGAGGATGGATGAGATGGGATTAAATCACTTGAAACAAGGATTAGTAATGAAATGATCAAAGGGTTTTGGAAGAAGTTTAGAGAGTTTTTGATCCGAAAATATTGTGCAAAAGGTGGGGAAAAATTCCAGATTTAAGGTGGTATTTATAGGAGAAAAATTCTGACAGTTTCTGACACAGGAGCCTGGCCGGTCCCCTTAAATCATGGCCGGTCCCCTTAATTTTAAGGGGACTGCCCCTTATAATTAAGGGGGCCGCCCAGCTGTAACGGCCAGAAAGAATTTTCCCAATAAAAAAGGTAGCCTCCGTATCATTTATTATTAACTTTCTTTTCCTTTTTTTTTTCTTTTTTTTATTATTATTATTTTTTTTTTGAATAAATTGAAATCTGGATATTAATTGTGCTTAATTTTATGTTTTTTTTTATTATTTTTTTTCTAGATTAGGGTTCCATTAATTTTGGGGGGGGGGGGGGGGGGGTGTTTGATTTCTTTTGCTTCTTTTTAAACATGTTTTGATAGTGGAACCAGTCATTTGTTAGAGTTTTTGGCCTGCGAAGTTGTGAAAATGAGGTACGATTTAGTTTATTAATGATCAACAGTGGGTTATTCTTTATTTGATCCGCTTATAAGTTAAATACTTGAACGGTTATGGACAAAATTACATATTTGGGTAAAACTTTTTCAGCCTTTTATACAAGTTTTGAAATTACTTGAGTTGATGCGATGAGGTTTCACGATCAATGATTCAAGTTTTTAGTTCTTGTACGTTCTTTTGTATTGTAAACTATCTACGTAAGGTACTTAAGATGTCCTAAGTCGTCACAATGCAACGCAGGTCTATTACCACAATTAGGTTGCGCACAGTCACTTTTGGGTAAACCTGGGTTTGAGCTTGTCCAATGAAGGGTGTAATGTCGTTCATGTATCTATATCTGAAAATATGGCATCAGTTAATGGTAATTCAATTTCCGTATATCCTCCATCGTTAACCAATTGAGGGTCTAGCAAATTTCCTTCATCTATACAATGTGTTCTGATATGTAGGTTTCAAATGCATGATCTTATTTGAGATTGCGATGCTTTTTCCTTTATATGTTTTTTTTGGTGTCAAACGGGCTGGGATTGTTGCCGATAGTTTTAAAATGGGTAGAAAAGTTTCATTTTTAAACGGGTGGGTGAGAAAAATGATAGGGAATGTGACAGAAGGTTATACTCAAGCTGTAAAGCAGAATGATTTTTGGTAAACATGTAAATCCATGAGAATGAATGATCTTATGGGTAATTTTCGTTAAACCAGTCTTTGAATAATATATGATTCAATTATGCTTATATTGTAAAGGTATAGTCTGCACATACTTGATCCAAATATATAATAAAAGCCTCAATGGTTCAACCCATTTGACCTGTTCTGCCTCTTGCTTTAAAATTACTCAATTCTGACATGTTTTCCCAACTTGCCTTGAACCATCGATATTTTCCAATCTATTTACTAACGACACTATTTTTATGGTTTCAGGACCCTGGATAAGGGTTTTCGTGGTCTTTAATAATCCTATGGAACGAAACCAAACACCATGTCTAATGAAGATGAGGATGAAACAGAGGGTGTAAATAAAAACCATTTACAATTTGGTGGGTTGGGCATGATTATATTGCATTACATGTTATATTCTAGTAGATTGCTTTTTCATGAACATTCGGATTTCAGTTCTAACAGTAATACATTAACAAATATTTGTTATTTTGTTGTGCAGGTGGAAGGTACAAAAAGAAAGTCAAAAAATCCAATGTATCTGTTTCAGAGTTGATTTACGAGGCAATGCGTCATGCAGATGTGCAAAAGGCAGTGGAAAAAGAGTTTGAAATGCCTTTGCAGGACCATATTATGGAATAAAGTAAGGATAAAAAGAATGTCATGGAAGCGTATATCTATGACATGAGGAACAAGGTATAATCTATTTTACATACTCTATAATATTGTACACATACTTGCCAATATAACTTATAATATCACTTGATTTCCAATTGCATGATAACTTGCATGAGTTTATTACGGAGCCAGAGAGAGAAGGGTTTAGTGTTAGGTCAGCAGCTAAGAAAGAAGAAATTCTTAATCATGAAATTGAGGTAAAAGTTCACCTTTTCCCTCTTTAAAGTTATAAGACATCGATAAAGTTTTGCAGTGCTTGCTTTGAGTTTCATGTTTGATTCCTGGATTTGATGTTTACAATATTAATGATACATCATAGAGAAAAGCTCACACAATTTTTTTTTATAAACACACAGCTATCATTGCTACAACCTTAATCAACGAAGAAAATTAGTCAGATCGACAACGAAAATTAATGTGATCCACAGATCGGGTTGCATCATTCATCCAACAGGATAAGGTATGTAATTAAACTAACATTACGGTATAAACTAAGAATACGGTATAAAGGTATGTAATTAAACTAATATTCACTAGTACAAAAAGTTCTATTGGTCACGCATGGTCGATTTCAAATGGTCACGTTGTAACATATTTACGTGACTAAATGTATGAAAATAAAATAAACAGCCACACTCGATCCGACTTGTGTGACCATTTCAGAAGATATATGTCACACATTTGTGTATTTATGTTACTAGATGGTAGCTGGTAAATATTTTTCGATCATTTAGTCACGTTTAATTTGGGACATGTGACAGATACAAATCAGCTTTAAGCATTAGTCACACTACATATATACATATGCGACAAATACATGTCACACAATGGAAGAGTGTGATTAAAGTAGATAAATGGTCACATGAAGTAATTGTATCTGTGACTAAATTATATAGTCAAGTTTGTCACACATTATTTAAACGTGACTGCTATTCTTTGCTGAATATTTAGCCACATAGCGTTTGAAATGTGTGACAACTGAAAAGTAAGTTTGAAGCGTTAGTCACGATATGCATCTAATAGTGACAAATATATATGTCACACACTTGAAAAGTGTGACCAAATGTCATATATGGTTAATCTAAACCATAGAAACATGATTAAGTGTAACGAAAATTGGATACATATGGTCACGTAAGTTAATATGTGTGTCTAAAGTTTAGTGTGTGTTTGCTTGCCAAATCCTAATGTGTATAGTCACACTTAATTGAATCACGATCATGTGACTATAGGCTTTACAAAAAAACATAAAAAAAAATAAAAAATAAAAAAATAGTCACATTGTAACTATAGGCTTTACAATAGTCGCACCATATTAGAAATGTGTATCTAAATGATGTTTATGGCCACATTATAAGGGTATTATATGTGACCAATACATTCAAAATAGTCACATTGTGAGATATTCATGTGACTATTATTTATAGCAAAATGTGAAGTCATTTATCATTAACATTGATATATATTAGTTACATTGAGTTTTTGGCGCTTCCATACATTTTGAAGATCTCATCATCTGAGTATCGCTTTAATTGAACAAGCCTCCAACCCTTCATATTGTTTAGATAGTACTCATAGTACTTCCTCTTTTGCTTAATTGTTGGACGACTGAGCACTTTTCTCTTCTTTCTTTGATTGAGATAAAATTTCTTCCTCTCAGCTTCATAATTTCTCTTCCATTCATCTTCTTGTTCTTGAGTGTACTCTTGCATTTCTTCTTTTATTTGTTTCATCAGTGCAATATCAACATCACCTTTAATCCTTTCTTCATCCCAAGAATCCAAGAGTGCTTTTGTTTTGGCCTCAGCTTCAGCGTGTTTCCTTCTTTGTTCAAGTACCATCTGATTCTCCTCTGCAAACAAAGCAGCCAATTTTCTTGCAGTAACTCCATCTACTTCAAGATCCTTTAAAGGATCATGCTTAGGCTCTTCAACCATAATACCTTTGCCTTTGCCCTTATAACTTGGCTCTTGTACACTCTTCTTGATTTGTTGAGTTGGTTCTCTAATCACCACACCTTTGACAGGTACTCTTGGTTGTTGTGGTGGTGGTTGTGATTGTTCTGTTGGTAGTGGTGATCGTGGCACTGTTTGTTTAAATCGTGTCTTCAATAGAATCATTGCTTCGGCCAAAGTTTCCTCATCATCACTAGCAATAGGAACATTTTCCTCAGCAGTATTATCCTCCTTGGCAATTTTTGCACTTGCACCAGCAGTTGAATCTCCCATGCCTTTGATTGCTGCTTCCATAACAACCTCATTACCTTGATTATCAGCAACCATATACTCATCATCATTCTCAGCAGAATCCACATCCATATCCACACCAATGTCATCACCAGCAGCAGCATTATAAAAATTTTCCATAGCTTCCCCTGAATCCTTGGTTTCATTCCTCCCCTGTTTGGGATCATCCTCCCCCAAACTTATGCTTTCAGATGAACTAATCCTTTGTCTTGTGCCCACTTTTTCAGTCTTTTGAATGACCTGGTTCTTGACCCCTTCTGACCTCCCAATTGCTTAACCCTCAGCTTCAAACCTGTAATTACATCCCCATGAGTATCTGTGATTTGTTTTAGGCCAAGAACCTCTTCTTTAAGTTTGGTATATTTAACCATCAATTCTTTAACAAGTTTGATTTGTGTCAAAACCAACTTATATAATATATAGTAGTATATCGAAGTGATCCGCGTAAAATACGGATCACTCGAGTCGTATCAAACTGAAGGCGAATGGAATCAAGAATATTGATTCGTGAAACCGTGAATAGAGAAGTGAAAAAGTGAAAATAGCAATCAAGATATTCAAGTATTCACAAACAAATATGAATTATACAAAGAGTACAAGCAATTAATGCACAAAAGTCTAAAACGTAAAAACGGAAATGCAACCGCGTTATTTAAAACGTAACGTTATTTAAAAAAATGATCCTACAAACTTGAAAATATTTTCTAAAAATCTTATTCTAATAAAATGAATTTCCAGAAAAAGAAAAATATTTTTTTTTTGACTTTTCTTTTTGTTTTTCTATGAATTTATATTGATTTTTGGAATTTAAAATGAATTAAAAATAAAGAAAAATAGAAAAATTAAAGTGGAAAAATGAAAATTTAATTCTGAAAATTGTAAAATATTATAAAAGAATTTCTAAAAATAGTTTTGTATTTTTCACAACCTTTTCTGAATTTTTATGGATTTTTGGTATTTAAAATTGAATAAAATCAAAAAGAAATTGAGAAAAATAGTAAAAATGCTCAGAAAAATCTGGAAAAATTCCAGAAAATCTAAAATATTAAAAATAACTTGGATAAAAATTTTGAAGTGAAAATGAATAGTAAAACTGCTTATTCCTACAAACTGCTTATTCACAAGTGCTTATTTATAAGCACTTGTGAACAAAACTTGAATGACTTTTTGAAAACAGATTAATTATACTTATGAATGCTCAATAATGCAAGAAATGCTCAATTATTATCAGAGAATACAACAGAAGTCCAAAAATAATGCAATAAGCTTAAAATTAAGGAGCAATAAGCTAATTGAGCTTACAGATTAAGCTCAATCTGAAACAGAAGCACAGAAATGGTACCAAGAATAAAAGCAACTCAAATACTAATCGTTAATCTACACAACTCAAAGATACAAGCTCAAAAACTTATGAGCAGGCCTATAATCCAAATCAGTCCCCTGTCTCACTAAGGCAACTAGATAGGAGCAAAAAGCTATCAGAATAAGCCTGAATTGACCAGCTTATGGGGGCAAAAGGTCAATAGCAAAACTGAGATTCAAATTCAAGAAATTACACTTCCAATAATACTGAATGCTACTCAGGAATCTGTCTAGATCTGCAGCTTATGAACTATTTGACTATGCAACAGTTGACTTTTATATCCTGCTTAACTTTGACCAAAATGGATTTAAGCAGCTGATTTCTTCAACTAAAATGATGAAATAAGCTATTATTAATCTAGTTTAGGTTATCTCTTAGTATATTACAACTATAAGCTCAATTTAACCTGCAATTATTACTTAAAGCTAACTGCTAATGATGTTATTCTAACTTTGACTATTTAGAAACTATTCTACTGATTTTAAACCATATAAATCTATTTTAATTCAAACTAAACCTAAATGTGCAGGCATACAACTAATACAAATGCAAACCACCACAGCAATGTTGAGATCCAAACACTCCTTTAGTGATTCAATCTCACTAAATTCATCTTAATTATAAATCCAATACAATCCAAACTCCTAATAACATAACAAATCAAGATCAATGAAGCTATAGTGAAATCAGTGCCACAAATCTCAGGTAATTCACTACCACAGATAATTCAGAACAAGCTATATGACAGATGATTAACAATCTCTAAACAGAATCAACAAACTACTCAGATTTGAGTTATTTCAATTCACATAACACTAGTAATGCTACAATTCAGCAGATAATCTCAATGAAACAAATACTCCACTCAAATCAAGGTTATACTCAGATCTCAAAACAGATTGCAAATATCTAAGATCAATCAATCACAATACTCAAACTAGCAACTATTCTACACTAGTATTCAATGGAAGAGTACTCAACTCAAATCTAAGCTATACTAACATTAAGTAACAACAGTTACTCAATTCAAAACAAGTTAAGCTACACATATTAGAGTTTATCCACTACATAGAACTTAATAGAAATTACAATTAAACAAAAATACTCAATGCAACAGTAAAATGTTTAGAAAATGAAACTCACTAAGCTTTTCTCCCTCTGCTTGAACAGAGGGAGTTCTCTATACTTGCCTATCTTTAAGATAGGCAGGTCCATCCATTTCTGACCTAGCTATCCAATGAACACCTCAGCAAACAATGGATCTGATTGATGATTCAGATTGACTTAAGACTCAAATCACTCCACTAAAAGCTATAAAGCTCAAATGGAGTGTATAAAAACAAAATAAGCTCTACTGGAAGCTATACTAAACTATTTGTAAACTTTTTTATTTTTTTATATATTTTCTGATTTTTATTTATTTTTATTTTTTATATTTCTGTTAATGATTTATAAAAGAAACTAGACAAAAGTAATTGATTTAAGTTGAATATCACTAAAATAAGCAGAATAAGAACAAAATTGAAACAAAATAAGCAAAAGTGATTGAACAATAAGCTGAGAATAATTGAAAATAAGCACTTTTATTAAAATGAAGAGTAAAATTACATTGACTATTCTAAAAATACATTCAAAAGAAATTTTGACAGAGTTTTATTACCTAAAAATTACACATTAACTAAGCTCACAAGAGTCTTTATTTATAGGAGGAGGTGAGGAGTGAGGGGTTACAATGCCATGCTGGCAATCCTCGCAACTCTGTGCTTCTTCAAGTCATCTATCAGCCATTAGATCATTTCCAATCATTGCTTGATTGATATTAGCCCTTGGATCAAGTCTTGTGACGCGTTCCTCCCAATCAACTGCTGCCATGTGTCCAATCTTGTGCTTCTTCGCATCTGACACACTCTGACATCATCCAATCTTCTAGAAGCGTACTTGATTTTAAATCCGTACCCTTAATTGCTGTAACAATTTGAACGAAATAGTACTAGGGTTCATGTGGTACCTGGTAATTTTGGAATTGGGGGAAAAAATGGGAGCGGGGTAATATTTTATTGATGTTTGACCCGTCTTGACCCTTTGACCATGTGAAATACTTTTGACCATGGCATTGTTGGACCGGGTAATGAGATTTTGGGCTTGGGCTATTGGTGTTGTAATATTGGACTTGGACTTTTATTCTTGGACCAGGAAAGGTTTTGTAGTAATAAATTTCAAGGACTAATGGTGAAATTTATGAAACTTAAGGACTAATTCTGTCAAAACACAAAACTTATCACCAAGGGTTTAATTTGCCAACTTTGGATATTTAAGGGTTGAGTTTGACTTTTTCTTCATAAATCTCCATGAGGGATTGAATATGTCAAAACTGAAAATGCAGGGGCCAATGTTGGCAATTCTTCAAACTTCCTCTCAAGGGTAGATTTTGTATATCTTCAAACTTTGAGGACTCTATTTGGCTTTTAAAGCTCAACTTTGATTCCCAGCTTGACTTTCTGACCTTCTCCCACTCTCATGCCCGTTTTTCCGGTATTTGTTTGACTTTTCGTCTTTTTGTGATAAATCCGTACCTGCATGTTCACAACATGAAAACACACATTTCTTTGGCATTTGTTAGCTCAATTAGTCAATTTGGGTCGGTATTTGGCCATAAAATGGTATGTGAATTAACACATACCAAAATCCCCCAGACTAAGATATTGTCGTGTCCTCACGCAATGTGATCAATTCACGCTCTTGGGATAAATAATTTGAAAACTCTTCCTACTAACGTTGTAAAGTAGCAAGGTGGTTCGAAAGAAGTAATAAAATCATTTATTCCCGAAAACGCTCCGTTTTCAAAAATTTCTCCTTTATTCCTTTATTTCACTTACACTTTCTATTTTTGTACTTTTCATACTTTATACTTGTGACGGTTTGTTGAACTTCCATTATTTTGCAATAATAATTAGGGTCAACGAGTAAAAACACTTCTATTTAAGAATCGACCATACGGATAAAAATCGTCATCCTTGATTTTTCACAAGTCCCCAAACTAAGCTTACAAACGAGATCACAACTTATCTACAAGTTAGATGCTAACACTACTCATAAAAGTTACTTATGGAAACTCCTTACTCCCATATCATAGGTTTTGTATCTCAATATTTTATTTTTGTTGAGAAATGAATTTCTTCATATTTTCTCGTTTCAATATTTTTTAGTCCGATAGTGACACCTAAGTTTAAACGATAAGTAGTTATTCATTTTCTCTTAAGAACCACTGCAATAGAAATTCGGTCCACATCAAGGAATTTTTGGTACATACAATATCATACATATAAGTTGCGGAGTACTACACGTGCACCTCATGTGTCCAATTCAGAATTACAGACATGCACCTCACACGCCAACAACTTATTTTACATTCAAACTCTTATTCAACATAACTTTCAACTTTCACTTTTTTCATTTTTCATTTTTTTTCACTTTTTTCTTTCTTGACTTTTTCTCAACATCAATGGAAGCTTATCGGGTAGCTCGAAAACCATATAGATAATCAACTTTTGACTTTTGATTTTTTTTCATTTTTGCTCTTATTTTTGATGTTCCTTGATATGTACCCAACTTTTAAAGCAAAAATTCTCTTAAGAAAACAAAGAACTAAATATTATTCAAACCGAAATACCACTAATTAACCTAGAACATCTATTATATATTGGTGACGTATCTGATGGGAGTAAAAAGCCACAAGTACCTCTCATGAGCTCTAAAGAGAACCACTACTCCACGTTTAGCATCTAACTTCTAAATAAACTCTATCATTTCTCGCTCTTCGCAATTTAAGATTCCAAATAATGAAACCCGCGAATACTTAGCCGATAATCAGCCAAGCATATATAAAGTCAGTTACGGAAACTTGCAAATTCTAGAAGAAGAATTCGCGTTTTCTAGCTCCTGATGTAAAAGACTAGCGAAAGCTTTTAAGCTGCGCATGTATAAAGTCATGTACGGGAACTTGCAGATTCTTAAGAAAGAATTCGCATTTTATAGCTCCTGGTGTACAAAACTAGCACAAGCTTATGTGATTATCATTGGTTAAGGGAACAAGCTAGGGCTCAACACGCCCGGTCAAGTCAAAATATTTATTCCTACTCTCGCCAGCAAGAAAGTCAACAAGGTGTCAAAACACTTATTCAAACTTTATTATATTTTTTTGCACAGCTTTTTCAACTTTTTTTACATTTTTTTGTGCTTTTCCATGACTTTTTCATTGATTTTTCTTCAAAAATTTTGAAATTTTCAATTTTTTTCATTTTTTTTTTATTTTCAGTAGAAAAACGGAGTTGCAAGAGTGCACGACATTGTGAAAAATGCAAGGTCAAAATCGAATCAAAGATTCACCCTCCCCCAGACTAAAATGAAACATTGTCCTCAATGTTTTACGGGTTAAGGTAATCCTAACAAAATTCTAGGCCGTTTATTAATTATGCCAAAGAAAACGTTAGTCGATAAGATTTACGGATATAGGATTTCCAATAAGCACCGATGAATGAAACTCGAGCGGAGAGAAGATAACGAGCACGAGAGTCAACATAAATCGCGAACAATCCTAACAAACATCACAAACAACCACGGAACACAAGAGTAGAAGAGGCACCCCCTCCTCACGTTATTCGTTAGAAAATAGAAAATAAGAAGATGAAATTGGATAAGCATGGGTTGCCACCCACGAAGCACTTTGTTTTTGATTTCTGAGTCACGTAGCTTGACTCAATCCCCGAATTTAATTGTCCTTGGGGAAAGTTTGGAGATCCGGGACTACCATGGTTGGTACATCCCCTCCAAAGTAATGTTTCAATCGGTGACCATTCACCTTAAAGTTGGGACCATCGGGTTGAGCTAACTCAATGGTACCATAAGGGAAAACTTGGGTTATTGTGAATGGTCCAGACCAACGGGTTTTAAGCTTACCCGAGAATATCTTTAAACGAGAGTTAAAAAGTAGCACTTGATCACCAACGTTAAAAATGCGGTCTTTGATCTTGGCATCATGGATTCTTTTTGTTTTCTCTTTATATATCAAAGAATTCTCGTAAGCTTGATCACGGAGTTCGACTAACTCATTCAATTGAACTTTTCGGTGATTACCCACGGTTTTCAAGTCAAAATTTACATGTTTTAAGGCCCAGTAGGCCTTGTGCTCTAGTTCGATGGGCAAATGACAAGCTTTCCCTTAAACCAGCTTATATGGTGTACACCCAATGGGAGTTTTGTAAGCGGTCCGGAAAGCCCATAATGCATCTTCTAATTTGTCGGCCCAAGAGGCACGATGCTCTCCTACTGTCCTTTCTAATATTCGTTTTAAACCATGATTGGACACCTCCACTTGACCACTCATTTGTGGATGATAAGCCGTGGAAAGACGATGTGTGACACCATATTTAAGCATAACTTTTGCAAATTGATCATTGCAAAAATGGGTCCCACGATCGCTTATGATGGCTCGAGGTGCACCAAATCGAGCAAAGAGACTTTTCAAAAACTTAACAACAACTCGGGCGTCATTAGTGGGGAGCGCCTTCGCTTCAACCCATTTTGATAAGTAATCGACGGCCACGAGAATGTACTTATTTCCTATAGATGACGGGAATGGCCCCATGAAATCGATGCCCCAAACGTCAAAAATTTCACAAACTTGAATAGCATTTTGAAGCATTTCATCTTTTTGAGAAATTTTCCCTTGACGTTGGCAAGAATCACATGTTTTCACCAATTCATGGGCATCCCGATATATCGTCGGCCAATAGAAGCCAGAATCAAACACTTTCTTTGCGGTGAAATTGGCACCATGATGTCCCCCTCGTGGGTCCACTATGGCATGCCTTAAGAATTTCAACGGCTTCCATACCGTGAACACACCGCCGGATCACTTGATCCGCACAGACTTTGAACAAATAAGGGTCGTCCCAAAAATAATGTTGGACATCTTTAAAGAATTTCTTCTTTTGCTGGGACGATAACCCTTTCCTAATGAATTTCCCCGCATGGTAATTCGCAAAATCAGCGAACCATGGGGTACTTTGGTCAAGTTTAGTCACACTCCCAAGTGTCTCGAGAGGAAATGCATCGTTAATTTCCTTTTTTTCAAGATCACTTTGATGGGGGTTCTCAAGTCGTGAAAGGTGATCAGCAGCAAGATTCTCAGCTCCTTTCTTGTCTCGTATTTCGACATTAAATTCTTGGAGCAAAAGAACCCACCGCATTAAACGTGGCTTAGCATCTTGCTTTGCCATTAAGTACTTTAGGGCTGAGTGGTCCGTATACACTATGCACTTTTTAAGTAGCAAATAAGACCTAAATTTCTCAAAAGCATAGACAACCACTAACATTTCCTTTTCGGTAGCTGTGTAATGATGTTGGGCGTCATTCATGGTCTTACTTGCATAGTATATCGGTTGAAAATACTTATTCTTATGTTGCCCCAGAACTGCACCAATGGCACAATCACTTGCATCACACATTAGCTCAAATGGTAAGTTCCAATCGGGGGCAACTAAGATTGGTGCCTCCGTTAACTTCTTCTTTAAGACATTAAATGCATCGACGCATTCATTTGTGAAGTTGAACGGAGCATCCTTTTCTAAAAGGTGGGTCAGAGGCCAGGCTATTTTGGAGAAGTCTTGAATAAAACATCGGTAAAAGCCAGCATGACCAAGGAAACTTCGGATTCCTTTTACGGTTGTAGTATGTGGTAGCTTAGCAATAACATCGAATTTTGCACGATCCACCTCAATCCCAGATTTGGATATCTTATGGCCAAGGACTATGCCCTCTTTAACCATGAAGTGGCACTTCTCCCAATTTAGAACTAAATTAGTGTTTTCACACCGAATTAGCATACTTTCCAAATGGGAGAGGCAAGAGTTGAAAGAATTTCCATAAACGGAGAAATCGTCCATGAACACTTCCATGGTTTTTTGAATCACATCGGAGAAAATGGCCATCATACACCGTTGAAACGTGCCTGGAGCGTTACATAAGCCAAAGGGCATTCTACGATAGGCAAACGTTCTATACGGGTAAGTAAACGTGGTCTTTTCTTGATCCTGGGGATCAATGGGAATTTGAAAGTACCCAGAAAAGCAATCTAGAAAACAATAGAACTCATTTCCCGCTAAATGTTCAAGCATTTGGTCCATAAAAGGGAGCGGGAAATGGTCTTTACGTGTCGCATCATTCAACTTGCGATAGTCGATACAAACTCTCCATCCGGTCACAAGTCGAGTCGGTATAAGCTCATTATCGTCATTTTTCACAACAGTGATTCCACCCTTCTTTGGCACACAATGAACCGGGCTAACCCATGAACTATCCGAGATTGGATAAATCATTCCAGCGTCAAGGAGGAGTCTGATAACTTCCTTTTTGATCACTTCATGGATTTGTGGATTAACCCGTCCTTGTTGTTGGACGGAAGCTTTGTGATTTTCTTCAACTAGAATCTTATGAGTACAAAATCGAGGGTCGATTCCCTTAATGTCGGATATTTGCCAAGCAATCGCACTTTTATGCTTCCGAAGCACATCTAAGAGTCGTGTCTTCTCCTCATCTTTAAGGCCTTTTGATATTATAACCGGTAATTTATCATTAGTTTCCAAGTATGCGTATTCGAGCTCTGGAGGATTCTCTATTGACGGCTTAACTTCTTTTACGTCTGCCATTTTTAGGTCCATCGGAGGGGAAGAAACAATCGGGTTCTCATTTAACAATTTCTCAATTAACAAAATATCCCCCTCCGGATCAAAGTTATTATTATCAATTTCTGGTGAAAATGATTCATTTGAAAGACAAGCATTGATTTCTTCCCAAGCGAGATCACTTCCCTCAAACGGAGTGAGGGAAGGGGAAGAATCGGAGACGATTGGTTCAAAAGAAGGAGTAGGATTGCCACTCGAAGCATTGTCGGTGAAACCAAGAAGTTCTTGAGAGTACTCCTCCATAGCTTCATCAATAACATTGATTCGATTGACGGAAGATACATCGTAGTCGGAGGAGTATCTCGCTGTTTGATCAAGGTTAAAAGTGACGGCTTCATTTCCAACACGTAAGGTAATCTCCTCGTCGTATACATCAATTAAAGCACGACCGGTCCTTAGGAATCCTCTCCCGAGAATGAGAGGAACCCGTGGATCGGCTTCAAAATCTACAACCACAAAATCCGTAGGGAAATGGAATTTCCCAACATTGACAAAAATATCCTCAACTATGCCAATTGGACGAGACGTAGATCGGTCGGCAAGCTCGAGGGTCATAAGCGTCGGTGTCAAGTTAGGAAGAGACAACTTTTTCCATATCGACATTGGCATTAGGTTAATGCTAGCACCAAGATCGGCCAAGGCGAAGCATTGAACCATACCGGGAAAATTGCACGGTATAAGAAACTTGCCAGGGTCTTCAAGCTTTTCGGGTAGCTTTTTAAGAAGAACCGCTGAGCAATTCTCATTCATTTGAGTCCTTGACATTTCAAAAAGCTTTTCCTTATTATTTAAAAGACCTTTAAGCATTGACGCAAATTTTGGCATCAAAAGTATAGCATCTGCGAGACTTATATCAAAGTGTAACTCTTGAAAAATCTGATAGAACTTTTCCATTTGGTTTTTATCCTTCTCGCGGTGCTTTTGTTCGTTTAAGCGTGACGGATATGGCAACTTTGTTTTAACCGGTGTTTCCTTTTCATTATCATTAACAACTTTTTCCTTTCCTTTAGACGTCGAGACTACCGGAGGTTGGATGTCTTCGGTCCTTCCATTATTAATAAGAATTTCCGTATCCGTTGTCACCTCGGGTTCACGGACGACTACCTTGGGAGGTAGAGAAGAAGAGGTAGTCGGAGCCGTTGGTCCATCATAATTAACACCACTCCTTGTTATGATCGCTTTTGCATCGCCCCTCGGGTTACGTGTTGCTTGGCAACGTTCCAGAGCCCGAGGGTCGATCATTTAAACGCTTGTTGAGATCATTGATTTGAGTTGCAAATAACTTCGTTGTTTACTCTTGTTTAGCAATTAAAGCTTGTTGACTTTGAATCAATTGCTTAATCAACTCTTCCGTGGGCGACAGATTTGGAATAGCATTTTTGTAAAACTCACAAATTCCATAATAAGTGAAATTACTAAAATGCCCTTGATATTTAAAAATCTCAATAAAACACTTATAAACACCAAATAAATCACAAACACTTAATAATTGACAACCTATGACATATGATAATTTTTATATGAACATTATAATATTATAGATGCCATAAAAATACTTGACACATTTATTTTGTTGGAATTGGGCTGAAATACATTTTTGTGTACACATTTTAATGATTTAAATGCATAAATTAAAGATAATAGCATGATATACTTGGAAATGGTTTGCAAATCAGTTTATGGGCCGAAAATCACTCAACCCCCTCCCTATACACGGATTCAATTTAATTTCCACACTTTATACATTTTTCAAAACCCTAAAAACACCACAAAAATCCCAAATGACGGCTCATACCTCTTGGGGGTTCTTGAATAATTTTCGCGGGTTCTCTCATACCCAAGGAATGTTATAAAAATAGTGGGTGTGGCTGGGATAGCTTGGTTTGAAGGTTGGAGTTTTAGTTGTTCGATTATTCCAAACCGAGAAGAAAGAATTGTTCTGCTCCTTTTCACTCGTTAATTCTTCAACAAGGTAATTTTTATATGTTCTAAGTTTAATACGAGACATGGGAAAAATATCCATGCACTCCAGAAAAATCGTTTGAATTAAAACGCAATCAAAAACCCTAAAAACAAAGAAAATTGATAATCGGCTACATATATTTTTCTGGGCCTTGTTCATATTTTTTCGATGCTTATACATGTTTATATTACTCATATAAAATAGATTAAAAATTATTTGAATCTTGGAAATCGTTGTGGGAATTATTTTGTTTTTACCGATTTGAAGAAAAATTGAAAAGGGATCGATTTGCCTATTAAACTAAGGTTTCTTATTTTTACTGTTTCATTTATGATATTATTGATTGAAAATTAATGTTTTAGGGTTTTGGAAAAATTAGGGTTAAGGCTGTGTAAATTAAATATATACCGATTGCACTTTTTGATATATAAGGGGGTGTTTGGTAATTTATTAAACCTTAGGGTTATTTTTGTTAATTAAAAAAGTACATGGGAAATCTGTATAAAATCAGTATGGGGGTGTGTTGTGTGATTTTGATAATTAAAGGGTGTAAATTGTAAATTAAATATGAAAAGGGGCGAATTGAAATTATATAAATGCAAGGGTTTGTTTTGGAAACTTATATAAATATAAAGGGTGATTCGTATAAATTATAAAAATGGTAGAAAGTGTAAGTTTTGTAATTAAAAGGATTTTATTGTAATTTATATAATTAAAAAGGTATAATTTGTATTTGATTTAAATGGAGGGACTATTATTGTAATTAAATGAATTTCGACTTGAATTAATATAAGAGGGACTAAAATTGACATTTTATGATACTTGATGGATTTATGTGGTTATGTGATTAATTATGTGATTTATATATTAATTTGATAATTAAAAGGTTTAAATTATAAATATGATAACTAGAGGGACTAAAAATGTAAATATGGGTAATTATGCATATCTCGACCTAAAATAACTTGAGGGACTGAAATTGTCATTTTTGTATAATTGTGATGCTTATGTGATAATTTTATTAATTAAAGGTTTAATTATGGTAACTTGAATAATTAAGGGATTAAATTGTAACTTTGGAAACTAAAGGGTGTAAAGTGTAAAATTGACATATTTGGCATCCTTGACTTATGTTTATGTATTACAATGTGAATATCATCACTTGTGACCCCTAACTTGTTATATTGACACTTTTTGCCATAAAACATGTTCGGTCATCTAACGAAACCCTAATCTCAGAAAATGACTATAAAATGAAATCCGTGATGCATGAGGCTATGAAACTTGATATGATATTAAAACTAACCTATAAGAATATTCTAACATTGGAAAACTTGCTAAGTTGGGTAATCTGCTAATTATGGAAAGTTTCAAAAAATTGGAAGATAACTAAAAGAGGTAACTTATGTGAAAAGAACTCGTCTTGATTCGTATCCATTCTCTTCTAGGTTCGGTGAAGCGGGAGTGATCCACTACTTCTTGATTGTTTGACCTTGCTTTTGCGTTTGGACTAAGGTACAGATATTCCATACTCTTTCAGCAAGAGTACAACTTCTTTCTCTCTCATGACCTTTTCTCTCTCTCTCTCTCTCTCTCTCTCTCTCTCTCTCTCTCTCTCTCTTATATTGCTTGATATTGAACCCTTGATATTGAACCCTCGATATTGAGCCTTGATATTGACCCTTGATATTGAACCTTGATATTGACCTTGATAATTGAACCTTGACTTGAACCCTTGATTATGACTTGACCACTTGTACATGACATTGAACCATGAACCCTTGACCCATCAGTATTTTACCCAGGAGCTACTTGTTGTGGAGTAGCCACAACCATAGCATTGATGCACCAATGTTATGTACTCTAGTGTGGTTGGAGAGATGTACTACACCGTCCCTGATTCTTGTGATCTACTACTGCTATGATTATTATGATTATTGTTATTGGCCAGCAAGGGCGTATGGATGCATCCTAGATTTGTCTTGACTTGTCTTGGGCTACGGCCATCTTGATTATGATATGGACTACATGATATATATTACTTGGTGACTGGGCGTGTGTGCATTACAGCCCCTCACATCTTGGGAGTTGATCACTCCATCTTGGGATACTTGACTTGAAATACTTGACTTTATATTTGTGTGCCTGGGGGTTAAATACTGATAGCCTTGACACTTGACACCTGATAGCCTTGACACTTGACACCTGATAGCCTTGACCCTTGACACTTGACACCTGATAGCCTTGACCCTTGACACTTGACACCTGATAGCCTTGACCCTTGACACTTGACACCTGATAGCCTTGACACTTGACACTTGACACTTGACACTTGATACTTGACTCTTGGTACTTGACCTAGCAAACTATTGATACTTGATCTTGCTTAATTCTTGGAAACCTTGAAACTTGGTAACCTTTGACACTATACTTAAACCCTTGACATTATACTTGACGATCCTTGAAACTAGTTAATCATTGCTATTACACTTGACGATTCGGGATACTTAACCTTGATGACTTTTCATATTTAACCTTGAAAATTCTTTGATATACCTTGTGACACCATATGTAATTTCTATTCATACTCTCTTATCTTATTACTTGATGTGCTTGTTATCATCATATCTGCTCACTGAGCTTTTTATGCTCAGCCGCGTTTTCTTTTCCATGCGGCAGGTACTTAAGCTAGGATGCGGGGTTTAGCTTTGGGGATGAGAGAGTGTGGACCAAACTTAGAGTTCCCTTATATTATGGACATGGTTTTATTATTGTAATTCCCTTATTTTGGAATTCATTTGTAACCTTGTACTCATTGTATTATTAAAGTATAAAGCTTGTGTTTTGCACTGTTGGACACTATTTATTGTGATATCTTTACCCTTGACGGGTTGGGGTGTTACAACTTATTGTATCAGAGACCAGGCTGACGACTTATAATACATAACCTGGACCTGTGAGTTTTGGGACCATTAGGTTTCCACTGTAGGAACATTGATTAACACCTTGAGAACTTGATTTAGGATTCTTCCCTGTGCGAACTTAAGTTTATACCTGTGAGGATTGGGTAGATATTAGGCTTCCTTCGGCATACCTTTACATTTCGTGTTTATTCTTGACTTCCCTATCCTGATCATTTGGTAACCGTTCAGATGGTTAAATCTTGTCACTCTGGATCACTTAACGAAGACCGAAAGAAAATAGTGACTCAGGCCATAAAGGATGTTTTGAGACAGACCCAGCGCGTAAGTACGAGTAAAGGAATTACTGTTAATGCTACGGGCTGCCAGAAGGCGGAGGACAAGAAGAAAGAGAAGCATGAAACTACAACAATTGATAACAAAAGTATTGGCACCAAGTATTGCGGAAATTGCCATGAGTTGGCAGAAGAAGAAGAGAGAGATTGCAAAAGTGGCTTCGCTAGCCGCCTTTTGCCGCAACACGAGAATAATAAGAATGGCTGGATTAGTGAAAGAGAGGAGGAGAAGGAAGAGAATGATGTGGACTCCGATCTAGAGTCTACGGCGACCAGCCGCTATAATCCAAGATGAATGAAGGGAATTTGTAATCATGAACTAGTTTCTTTTACTCTTTTGTTTAACTTCAAATTTCATTTCCATTTCCAAGTTACTCTCATTGTATTAAAATTTTGAATTAAGTTTCCCTCTTGTGCGCTTTGTTACGGCAATCTTGTTTGTATTCATCAGTTAATTGTTATGGGAATCTTGATGATTTTGGAAGTATTGGTACGAGGGTTTTGCACCCTAAATTAATTGACTTGATAAATTCCGTTTCTTTCGGATAATTCTCATCTTTTGACCCCATTGACGGTGTTAGCAACTAGCATTCCACGCGTATCATTTTGACAACAATACAATGTTCGTATTCGCAATAAGGCACACTTGGGCTATGAAGCTGAACAAACTTCCAACCTTTTCGAATAGCTGACTTGTCCGCCTAAAGACTCTTGATAAACCTTACACTTGATCCTAATTCGTGAACTGTCCGTCTGGTTTGACGAATGTAGTTACAATTCTGTTTACCTTGATATAATTTTGGACCTACCCTTGAAAATCCGTTCCTGATGACTTCACTTGAAAGACTGAAGAAACAAATGAAAGAACTTCTAAGAAATGGGTTACTAACCAAGAGTAAGCCGTGAAGTATATCAGTTTTATTGGTGAAGAAGAGGAGAGACGACGTAGAGTGAACGTGAAGGTTTCTTAAGATGATTGTGAGGCCGTAATTGTATTTCGTGATAATAAGTTAACTATTCCAATTGTATTGGCTATCACGTCAACTATTTTCGTGTACATGATGAGGTTATGTTTTCGTGAATATTTGGAGAAATTGTATAGTACGACATTGTGGTATGTTTTGAAATAGAGTTATGAGTGGAGGTTATTTTGAAATCGCTTTCCGTATTCGTGACGACTACTATGACGGTTAGTGACGCTAATGGTATTAGCTAAAGCTCTGACCATCTTGTGAAACTGAGAAATACCGTTTTCTCGTGAGTACTTGGACAAACAGTCATGGTATGACGTAATAGTACATTCGAAGACGAGAAAGGACATGGAAACTATTTTGTACCTTGTTGAAATTTGGCGACCACTTGTGCATTTTGGGGAGATTGATAATTGTTGGACAACGGTGTTCTTAGATTAGAATATCTCTTTAAATTCCGCAAGATCTGAAATTTGCACCAAGTGATCAAGACCGACAATAAATTTGAAACTCTAGTCTTTTAAATCTTACAGAAGAATCTTGGAAGATGATTACCAGTTTGCGTCAACTAGAAACTTATGAGAAGATTAACTTCACTGCCTAACCTGGAATTGTCAACAACAGTGGCTACCATGAAGAGTGAAGACACTCCTTACAAGACAGAAGTGTTGACGATGCAGGGAACAAGAACTGGGCAAAGTGGTAAACCTGGAGCTGATGAAGACATGCAGTTTCACTTCCCTATTCATCTTGGTTGTACTAAGATGAATTAAGAGTGGAAGCAGACTGGATGATGAAGAAATTTAAAGGTCGTGTCAGAATTTGCATTACTCCATCGCATTCCAAGAAGAACTGCGGAAGGCTTGATGAATCAGACTCAAGATCACAGTTTTGTGTCATTTCCAGATTGATAGACAAAAGAAGATAGATTGCTTGGACTTGAAGACATTTGATGTTTAGTATCGGTGATTTTTGGAACAAACCATTTTGTTGTTTGAAAGAGTTGATTGTGTGGAAGATGAAGTTTATGTTAACTAATGCTCACTCTTGTTAAATTCTTGAGTTTCGTTACTTGGTAATGTGATCCTTGGATTATTTAGGTTCTCTAATATCATCTCTGTTTCGTGTTCATTCTGCATATGCTTGATATTAGTCTTGTTTTGGAAATTTGGCAAATTTTGGGAAGATGGATGCTTTTGAGACAACGTACCTTGATTGTTGATATGTTAGAATTCAGTTACTCTTGCGAGTAGTCTTGTTTTCCTCTAGTTATTCATTGAGACTTCCGCTGTCTTGTTATTGGATGTTCCTCTTGGTTATGACGTTTGATGTCGGTTGACCTCTTAGGTGATAGAAGTAATAGGTGAACTAAGATTGACTTGTTTGTTTACGACTCGTGATAAAGTATGACCATCATGAGAGCATATTTATATGATGCTAGTATTATGACGCTTGGCCAATGTGATAATACTCACATTGTATAACGTGCACTTATTGTGGTTATAGGATATCTTGGGGAGTATCTAAGAAGTTTAGAATTTGAACTCCATTGAAATTTCTGCGACTGGTGAGACTTTAGGTTCATTCTACCTATGCGTTGACTCTACATCTGTTCGTTGGATAATTGGATTAAAAGTTAACTCTCGATTTTGTATTCTGTTGACCTCGATACAACTGTCACCAATCTGAAACTCTTTGAAGAGATCTCTACTGCTCGATACAGTTAACTTGACTTGAAATTCTGTTCGTATCTCATATGAACTTTCCAGAAGATACAATTATCATCCTCTACATATGGTGTCATACCCTTTTGATCATATTCAACCAGATATGTCACTTGCAAACTCTTGATAGACAGGAGAGAGTCATGAGAAATAAGTTTCTCATTTTGTTAAAGTTCCTTGGAAGAACCATCCACCACGTGAGGCTACCTGAGAGACCGAGGAGTCTATGCGAGCCAGCTACCCCCATCTTCCTGTGTAATCTGGTAGACTCTCGTTAGTTTCGTTACCTATTTCTTCATTCATTTTCGTGGACGAAAATTCTTTTGAGGGGGGAATAGTTGTAAAACCCAAAAATTCCATAATAAGTGAAATTACTAAAATGCCCTTGATATTTAAAAATTTCAATAAAACACTTATAAACACCAAATAAATCACAAACACTTAATAATTGACAACCTATGACATATGATAATTTTTATATGAACATTATAATATTATAGATGCCATAAAAATACTTGACACATTTATTTTATTGGAATTGGGCAAAAATACATTTTTGTGTACACATTTTAATGATTTAAATGCATAAATTAAAGATAATAGCATGATATACTTGGAAATGGTTTGCAAATCAGTTTATGGGCCGAAAATCACTCAAACCCCTCCCTATACACGGATTCAATTTAATTTCCATACTTTATACATTTTTCAAAACCCTAAAAACACCACAAAAATCCCAAACGACGGCTCATACCTCTTGGGGGTTCTTGAATAATTTTCGTGGGTTCTCTCATACCCAAGGAATGTTATAAAAATAGTGGGTGTGGCTGGGATAGCTTGGTTTGAAGGTTGGAGTTTTAGTTGTTCGATTATTCCAAACCGAGAAGAAAGAATTGTTCTGCTCCTTTTCACTCGTTAATTCTTCAAAAAGGTAATTTTTATATGTTCTAAGATTAATACGAGACGTGGGAAAAATATCCATGCACTCCAGAAAAATCGTTTGAATTAAAACACAATCAAAAATCCTAAAAACAAGGAAAATTGATAATCGGCTACATATATTTTTCTGGGCCTTGTTCATATTTTTTCGATGCTTATACATGTTTATTTTACTCATATAAAATAGATTAAAAATTATTTGAAGCTTGGAAATCATTGTGGGAATTATTTTGTTTTTACCAATTTGAAGAAAAATTGAAAAGGGATCGATTTGGCTATTAAACTAGGGTTTCTTATTTTTACTGTTTCATTTATGATATTATTGATTGAAAATTAATGTTTTAGGGTTTTGGAAAAATTAGGGTTAAGGGTGTGTAAATTAAATATATACCGATTGCACTTTTTGATATATAAGGGGGTGTTTGGTAACTTATTAAACCTAAGGGTTATTTTTGTTAATTATAAAAGTACATGGGAAATCTGTATAAAATCAGTATGGGGGTGTGTTGTGTGATTTTGATAATTAAAGGGTGTAAATTGTAAATTAAATATGAAAAAGGGCGAATTGAAATTATATAAATGCAAGGGTTTGTTTTGGAAACTTATATAAATATAAAGGGTGATTCGTATAAATTATAAAAATGGTGGAAAGTGTAAGTTTTGTAATTAAAAGGATTTTATTGTAATTTATATAATTAAAAAGGTATAATTTGTATTTGATTTAAATGGAGGGACTATTATTGTAATTAAATGAATTTCGACTTGAATTAATATAAGAGGGACTAAAATTGACATTTTATGATACTTGATGGATTTATGTGGTTATGTGATTAATTATGTGATTTATATATTAATTTGCTAATTAAAAGGTTTAAATTATAAATATGATAACTAGAGGGACTAAAAATGTAAATATGGGTAATTATGCATATCTCGACCTAAAATAACTTGAGGGACTGAAATTGTCATTTTTTTATAGTTGTGATACTTATGTGATAATTTTATTAATTAAAGGTTTAATTATGGTAACTTGAATAATTAAGGGATTAAATTGTAACTTTGGAAACTAAAGGGTGTAAAGTGTAAAATTGACATATTTGGCATCCTTGACTTATGTTTATGTATTGCAATGTGAATATCATCACTTGTGACCCCTAAGTTGTTATATTGACACTTTTTGCCCTAAAACATGTTCGGCGATATAACAAAACCCTAATCTCAGAAAATGACTATAAAATGAAATCCGTGATGCATGAGGCTATGAAACTTGATATGATATTAAAACTAACCTATAAGAATATTCTAACATTGGAAAACTTGCTAAGTTGGGTAATCTGCTAATTATGGAAAGTTTCAAAAAATTGGAAGATAACTAAAAGAGGTAACTTATGTGAAAAGAACTCGTCTTGATTCGTATCCATTCTCTTCTAGGTTCGGTGAAGCGGGAGTGATCCACTACTTCTTGATTGTTTGACCTTGCTTTTGCGTTTGGACTAAGGTACAAATATTCCATACTCTTTCAGCAAGAGTACAACTTCTTTCTCTCTCATGACCTTTTTTCTCTCTCTCTCTCTCTCTTATATTGCTTGATATTGAACCCTTGATATTGAGCCTTGATATTGACCCTTGATATTGAACCTTGATATTGACCTTGATAATTGAACCTTGACTTGAACCCTTGATTATGACTTGACCACTTGTACATGACATTGAACCATGAACCCTTGACCCATCAGTATTTTACCCAGGAGCTACTTGTTGTGGAGTAGCCACAACCATAGCATTGATGCACCAATGTTATGTACTCTAGTGTGGTTAGAGATATGTACTACACCGTCCCTGATTCTTGTGATCTACTGCTGCTATGATTATTATGATTATTGTTATTGGCCAGCAGGGGCGTATGGATGCATCCTAGATTTGTCTTGACTTGTCTTGGGCTACGGCCATCTTGATTATGATATGGACTACATGATATATATTACTTGGTGACTAGGCGTGTGTGCATTACAGCCCCTCACATCTTGGGAGTTGATCACTCCATCTTGGGATACTTGACTTGAAATACTTGACTTGATATTTGTGTGCCTGAGGGTTAAATACTGATAGCCTTGACACTTGACACCTGATAGCCTTGACCCTTGACACTTGACACCTGATAGCCTTGACCCTTGACACTTGACACCTGATAGCCTTGACACTTGACACTTGACACTTGATACTTGATACCTAATACTTGATATTTGACACTTGATACTTGACTCTTGGTACTTGACCTTGCAAACTATTGATACTTGATCTTGCTTAATTCTTGGAAACCTTGAAACTTGGTAACCTTTGACACTATACTTGAACCCTTGACATTATACTTGACGATCCTTGAAACTAGTTAATCATTGCTATTACACTTGACGATTCGGGATACTTAACCTTGATGACTTTTCATATTTAACCTTGAAAATTCTTTGATATACCTTGTGACACCATATGTAATTTCTATTCATACTCTCTTATCTTATTACTTGATGTGCTTGTTATCATCATATCTGTTCACTGAGCTTTTTATGCTCAGCCGCGTTTTCTTTTCCATGCGGCAGGTACTTAAGCTAGGATGCGGGGTTTAGCTTTGGGGATGGGAGAGTGTGGACCAAACTTAGAGTTCCCTTATATTATGGACATGGTTTTATTATTGTAATTCCCTTATTTTGGAATTCATTTGTAACCTTGTACTCATTGTATTATTAAAGTATAAAGCTTGTGTTTTGCTCTGTTGGACACTATTTATTGTGATATCTTTACCCTTGACGGGTTGGGGTGTTACAATTTTGATTTTGATTATTGAAATTTTGCCCACGGTTTTGAAAATTACCAATGTTTTGATTTCGATGATTAAAGTTTCCATAATTGTTATTCTAAAAATTCCCATTATTTTGAAAATTGTTCCCTTGAGGCGGGCCTTAGAGATAATTTCCCCGGTTTTGATTTTTGTTGAAAATTCTGATTTTGTTCTTGAAAACCATTATTTCCGCGGTTGTGATTTTGATTGTTATTGAATTGATGATTACGGTTTTGCACATTGTTATTCTGATTCACTTGATTTGGTTGATTAAACCCGGGTTGTACAAGGTAATTGCTAGAACGGTAGCTGAGGAGATTACGGTCTCCTTGAGGTTGTGGGTAACCGTTGCCACCCATATTTGCAGCATACACGTTCTCTTGAGCAAAGCCACCGGAGGCTGGGCACTCAAAGTATGAATGTGGACCCCCACAAGTTTCACAAATGGTATTGACCATATTGACTTGTGTGTTCTTGACTTGATTCGGCATCATTTGGTACATTCTTAGCATAGCCGTCGACAAATCATCAAGTTTCTTATTCATGACGGCTAGCTCGGGATTAGAAGTAGAAGAGTTTAAAGTCGCAGTCGATCTTATTGGCTCATTCCTCTCGGCTGAGGAATCCCAATAGTTGTAATGGGCCGTCATATTCTCGATTAGCTCGTAACAATCCTCAGGATGACGTTTCATGAAAGTACCACCAGCTGCAGCATTGATCGTGTCCCGATGTCGTAGAGTCAAACCATTATAAAACGTATCAATTATTGTGACGAGAAGCATGTTATGGTTTGGACAACGATCAATGGCAAGCTTGTAATGTTCCCAAGCCTTGAATAAAGACTCATCGGGAAGTTGTCAAAAATTGCTAATATCATTCCTCAACTTCGTCACCATCGATGGTGGAAAATACTTCGCAGGAACTTAGAAACCATTTCATTGAAAGTATGAATCGAGTTCCTGGGAAGGCGATCAAACCAAGCGGTGGCATGATGTGTTAGAGAATAAGGGAAGAGAGAGAGACGGAGGGCGTCATCGAAGACCCCGTTTTGCTTCATATTTTGGGTGACGATTAAAAATTTATCGAGATGCTTATTTGCATCGTCACCCGGTAATCCGTGAAATTGGCAAAAATTTTGGACTTGTTGTATCATGTGGTGCTTAAGTCCAAAATCCGTAGCCTCAATATTTAGAGGGGCAATCGGGCCACCTCTACCATGCATCGTGGGTTGGCACAACTCCTCCATCGTTTGGAGATCGGGAGCCGGCATGCGTTGGTTTTCATCACCACCCACCGGAGGGTGTTGATTATTCGGATCCATTTCCTCAACGTTAAGGAAATGAACACGGTGTGTGTGTCGTATTACCCTTTCGGGGTTTGACAAAGGTGATATAAGACTCTCAAAAGAAGAGCGGGTGTGCATACACCAAAAGCAAAATCAAAAAGAAAAAGAAAAGAGAAAAGAAAATCTTTTTGTTTTTATTTTTATCCCAAAAACTTTTTATTTCTTTTGTTTTTCTTTTTATTAAAACGTAACGTTAATTGAAAACCGTTTCCTTCAAAAACCACTCGCGACGGGACGGGAGAGAAAAATGGATCTCTCTTCAGCTAGCAATTTAATGTCTTAGCTTCCGTATTTCCCGCTTAATCGGTTGTAGTAATTGAAATAATCCGATAAACAACTAATTTTACGTTTTCGTTATATTGTGAGACTTTTTTGGTTTACAACGCCCTCCCTTCCACGGCAGAGTCGATGCTGTAACTTTTATTATTTTTTTGGTATTTTTGTAAACACTTTAGGAAAAGTGTTTTGAATTTTTTAATTTTTATAGAGATATATATATACAAAGTAGAGGAAGGCTTAACAAAACACGATTTTTCAAAACGATATTCAAAAACTCATTTCGACCTTCCCCGGCAGCGGCACCAAAAATTGATTTGTGTCAAAACCAACTTATATAATATATAGTAGTATATCGAAGTGATCCGCGTAAAATACGGATCACCCGAGTCGTATCCAAGTGAAGGCGAATGGAATCAAGAATATTGATTCGTGAAACCGTGAATTGAGAAGTGAAAAAGTGAAAATAGCAATCAAGATATTCAAGTATTCACAAACAAATATGAATTATGCAAAGAGTACAAGCAATTAATGCACAAAAGTCTAAAATGTAAAAACGGAAATGCAACCGCGTTATTTAAAACGTAACGTTATTTAAAAAAATGATCCTACAAACTTGAAAATATTTTCTAAAAATCTTATTCTAATAAAATGAATTTCTAGAAAAAGAAAAATATTTTTTTTGACTTTTCTTTTATTTTCTATGAATTTATATTGATTTTTGGAATTTAAAATGAATTAAAAATAAAGAAAAATAGAAAAATTAAAGTGGAAAAATGAAAATTTAATTCTAAAAATTCAAAAATATTATAAAAGAATTTCTAAAAATATTTTTGTATTTTTCACAACCTTTTCTGAATTTTTATGGATTTTTGGTATTTAAAATCTATTTAAAATTGAATAAAATCAAAAAGAAATTGAGAAAACTAGTAAAAATGCTCAGAAAAATCTGGAAAAATTCTAGAAAATCTAAAATATTAAAAATAACTTGGATAAAATTTTTGAAGTGAAAATGAATAGTAAAACTGCTTATTCCTACAAACTGCTTATTCACAAGTGCTTATTTATAAGCACTTATGAACAAAACTTGAATGACTTTTTGAAAACAGATCAATTATACTTATGAATGCACAATAATGCAAGAAATGCTCAATTATTATCACAGAATACAACAGAAGTCCAAAAATAATGCAATAAGCTTAAAATTAAGGAGCAATAAGCTAATTGAGCTTACAGATTAAGCTCAATCTGAAACAGAAGCACAGAAATGGTACCAAGAGTAAAAGCAACTCAAATACTAATCATTAATCTACACAACTCAAAGATACAAGCTCAAAAACTTATGAGCAGGCCTATAATCCAAATCAGTCCCCTGTCTCACTAAGGCAACTAGACTGGAGCAAAAAGCTATCAGAATAAGCCTGAATTGACCAGCTTATGGGGGCAAAAGGTCAATAGCAAAACTGAGATTCAAATTCAAGAAATTACACTTCCAATAATACTGAATGCTACTCAGGAATCTGTCTAGATCTGCAGCTTATGAACTATTTGACTATGCAACAGTTGACTTTTATATCCTACTTAACTTTGACCAAAATGGATTTAAGCAGCTGATTTCTTCAACTAAAATGATGTAATAAGCTATTATTAATCTAGTTTAGGTTATCTCTTAGTATATTACAACTATAAGCTCAATTTAACCAGCAATTATTACTTAAAGCTAACTGCTAATGATGTTATTTTAACTTTGACTATTTAAAAACTATTCTACTGATTTTAAACCATATAAATCTATTTTAATTCAAACTAAACCTAAATGTGCAGGCATACAACTAATCCAAATGCAAACTACCACAGCAATGTTGAGATCCAAACACTCCTTTAGTGATTCAATCTCACTAAATTCATCTTAATTATAAATCCAATACAATCCAAACTCCTAATAACAAAACAAATCAAGATCAATGAAACTATAGTGAAATCAGTGCCACAAATCTCAGGTAATTCACTACCACAGATAATTCAGAATAAGCTATATGACAGATGATTAAGAATCTCTAAACAGAATCAACAAACTACTAAGATCTGAGTTATTTCAATTCACAGAAATACTCCACTCAAATCAAGGTTATACTCAGATCTCAAAACAGATTGCAAATATCTAAGATCAATCAATCACAATACTCAAACTAGCAACTATTCTACACTAGTATTCAATGGAACAGTACTCAACTCAAATCTAAGCTATACTAACATTAACTAACAACAGTTACTCAATTCAAAACATGTTAAGCTACACAAATAAGAGTTTATCCACTACACAGAACTCAATAGAAATTACAATTAAACAAAAATACTGAATGCAACAGTAAAATGTTTAGAAAATGAAACTCACTAAGCTTTTCTCCCTCAGCTTGAACAGAGGGAGTTCTCTATGCTTGCCTATCTTTAAGATAGGCAGGTCCATCCATTTCTGACCTAGCTATCCAATGAACACCTCAGCAAACAATGGATCTGATTGATGATTCAGATTGACTTAAGACTCAAATCACTCCACTAAAAGCTATAAAGCTCAAATGGAGTGTATAGAAACAAAATAAGCTCTACTGGAAGCTATACTAAACTATTTGTAAACTTTTTTATTTTTTTATATTTTTTCTGATTTTTATTTTTTATTTTTTTCTATTTCTGTTAATGATTTATAAAAGAAACTAGACAAAAGTAATTGATTTAAGTTGAATATCACTAAAATAAGTAGAAAAAGAACAAAATTGAAACAGAATAAGCAAAAGTGATTGAACAATAAGCTGAGAACAATTGAAAATAAGCACTTTTATTAAAATGAAGAGTAAAATTACATTGACTATTCTAAAAATACATTCAAAAGAAATTTTGACAGAGTTTTATTACCTAAAAATTACACACTAACTAAGCTCACAAGAGTCTCTATTTATAGGAGGAGGTGAGGAGTGAGGGGTTACAATGCCATGCTGGCAATCCTCGCAACTCTGTGCTTCTTCAAGTCATCTATCAGCCCTTAGATCATTTCCAATCATTGCTTGATTGATATTAGCCCTTGGATCAAGTCTTGTGACGCGTTCCTCCCAATCAACTGCTGCCAAGTGTCCAATCTTGTGCTTCTTCGCATCTGACACACTCTGACATCATCCAATCTTCTGGAAGCGTACTTGATTTGACATCCGTACCCTTAATTGCTGTAACAATTTGAACGGAATAGTACTAGGGTTCATGTGGTACCTGGTAATTTTGGAATTGGGGGAAAAAATGGGAGCGCGGTAATATTTTATTGATGTTTGACCCATCTTGACCCTTTGACCATGTGAAATACTTTTGACCATGACATTGTTGGACCGGGTAATGAGATTTTGGGCTTGGGCTATTGGTGTTGTAATATTGGACTTGGACTTTTATTCTTGGACCAGGAAAGGTTTTGTAGTAATAAATTTCAAGGACTAATGGTGAAATTTATGAAACTTAAGGTCTATAGAATTTACGATTTTCAGGAAATCCTTGAGAATTTATGATTTTCAGGAAATCCTTGAGATGTTGGTTAGGATCTTCGGAACGAAGTCCATCGAATGCACATCCGCTTTGCACCAACTGGATGGTGTCGGATCGCAAGGAGGATACATTGGCTCCTTGAGTGAGCTCAATGGTGTTTCGATAGCCTTGGCGGCTAGGACGGGAATACTCTCCTAGGGTTTGGGGTCTAAGAGGTTGGTTTGCTAGTGGTGGGTTTTATGGGTGGTTTTGTTGTGGTGGGTTGATGGGTTCAAAGATGTTACAACCTTCCATGATGTTGGATGGTAAAGATTACGAACAAATACACGAAGAAATAGATAGACTAAAGAGAACCTAAAAACAAAAATAAAATCTTACTAGAAAGGAATCTAGCAAGTAGACCTAATAAAAAGAAATCCTAACCTAGACAATAACTATTCCCCAGGCTGCGGCGCCAAAAACTTGATACGTGGGAATCGCACCAGGTTTTACCTCTCAAGGGATCTCGAGAAGCTTACAACCCCCACCAGGCAGTGTACCTGATCGTTGTAGTATAGTATAGTGACAAGTACCGGAGGATTGATCGTTCAACTCAGGAATAGTGTCGCTAGGATTAGAAAGCCTAAAAACTAGGTCTAGAGGTGAAGGATGAGTCTTTTTGTATTTTTATATTTTTATAAAAGCAATTAAAAATCTCGGTTTTTGGAATAGTGGGCGGAATTAGTTGCTAATCAACTAACCCAATAACTAAGATGCAATCAAAATAAAATAACAGAAATGAAAATAAAGCTAATTACTAATGTGGTGTGAACAATAATAGGGAGAATTGTGTTTACTTTGGCTTCATTACTCCCTAGATATCTTTTACAGGTTGATAGTTTGTTACAATTGCATGAATGACGGGTTATATTCCTTAATACCATTCTTGGGGTGGCGTACGTACTTCCCCAACTCTATAAGCTCCTACTTCACTCCTATGTCGAGCCTGCTAAGAAGCTCCTAACATGGGATCATTAGAATTCGCTCATGCAATAAATACATCCATAATAACCTAGTACGCATTGGTTCATGTTTCTTAAGACGTTCAAGCATGTTACCCTATGGAAGTCTGCCAGTTTTCTTAAGCCTAACTTCAAAATCATTCATCCGTAACAACTATAAACAAACAATCAACCCATAATCAACATCTAGGTTTCACTACATCTAAGCAAACACACGAGAGATCTAGCCTAGCATGTTAAATTCAAGATAAGTGTAAGATATATTCAAACAACACATAGACATATTGAATGAATTGAAAGGATACTTATCTCAATTGAACATGAAAGGTTTCAAAGGGTAAAAACCCTTGAAAGAGCAGTAAAATTCGTGCTAGGGTTTCTCCAAATTATACCTTACTTGTCCCTCTAAAGTTACACACTAATGAATGAAAATTGCAAAACTGTATATAGATTTTATAGTGTGACGGCGTCAAGAAGGAATCTCTGACACCGTAAACTCGCCGCCCATAATGAGATCCGATTGCCTAGATCCAAGTTTGAAGCCGTCATGTGTAATATTACCCTGGGCCGTCACCATATCTTGAACCCTGACGGCCAAGCTTGATGCCGTCATGATTTCTTTGGATCGTCACCACTTCCACCTCTTGTTTACTCTTGACGCCGTTACATGAAGACTTTGCCGTTTTCTTCACTTTTATGCTCCAAAAACGTGCAAAATGCTTCCTTTTCCAGAATTCACTCCAAAAGTACCTAAAATGACAAAAGGAACGATTTAGGGCAATATTTGATCAAATAAATTCAAATCCGGGCTTAAATGACCCCCTAAAAACGGTTCATTTTTTGCCTCATCAATCCATAAAATGACAGATGCTCAAGTAAGGCTAATTCTAATACAGAAGCAATTCAAACAGATGTATAATGAATCAAATCAAGCTCAATCACAGCAATTGCAACTACAACATCAGTCAAATAAGGATCAATGAAACAGTAACTCAAGTGCAACTACAGAATCAAGTACTTACAAAATCTTCAATCCAGCTAGAAAAGGATTGATTCACTATGCTTGCCTATCTTTATGATAGGCAAAGACCATCCATGTCTGTCTCCACTTATCCAAATCACCATAGGAATCAATGGATCCAAACACCTTTGACTTTAGTTGACTGAACTTACATGATATTGAACAGTAATATGAAATAGATCCACAATAAGCTATTGAGCTTATATGGACTGCAAATAAACTAAATAATCTCAATTGTAAGCTTATATGAACAGAATGAAAACTTATTTATTTATTTATTTTTCTGATTTTTTATATTTTTGAAGATTATGCAAACTTAATTGATAAAATGAGAATGATTAAACTATTTGAAAAACTTAAGGCTGAAAAAGAGTAACAGATATAAAAGCTAAAGTAACAAGAGTTGATCAATAAGCTATAAGTAAAAGAGTAAACTGACTTTTATTGAAACTAAAATTGAGTTACAAATACAATAAGCTATTCTAAATACATTCTGAAGAAAATTTAGCAGAGCTTCGCTACTTACTACACTACACACGAAATCAGCTACCCTATGTCTCTATTTATAGCAAGGAAAGGAAGAATCTAGAGGATAAGGGTCTCGGATTGCCAAGCTGGCAATCCGTGTGACCTGTGTTAGCTTGAAGCCTCTCTCAGCCCTCTAATCATGAATCAATCATTACCTAATGATTCCAACCCTTAGATTACTCCTTATGACGTGGTTCCACCAATCACGAGCTGCCAACTGTCCCTTTGTGTGCTTGTTTGATTCTGATACGCTCTGGCATTCCCTTATACTTCTAGAAACACTATTGATTGTACGAATATACCCTTAATCGCTGTAATTTTGTATGGAGTGATTTTTAGGGTTCATAGCTGGGTAAGTGGGGGAAAAAGGGGCGGGGTAAGTTTTTTATATTTGTTTGACCCTGGCTTTGACTTCGTTGTCCCTTGACCGTATGATATTAGTTGACCAAGGGATGTTGGATCGGGTATGGGCTTTGGTTTGATTTATAGGCTTTGGGGTTTGATTTGGACTAGGCTTGTAATAATATCACTTGTAATTCAGATTTATTATTAGGGACCAATTGTGTAGTTTATGAAATAAAAGGACTAATTATGCCATTCATCCAAAACTGATCTCCAAGGATCTATATTGCTAACTTTGGATATTTAGGGGTTGAGTTGACTTTTTCTCCAAATAAATCTTTGAGGGACTGATTGTGTTAATATCCAAAGTGCAGGGACTATTTCTGTCATTTCTTTAAACTTTCTCAAAAAGGATGAATTTTGCAAATCTTCAAACTCTAGGGATCTCACTTGACTTTTTAAGCTCAACTTGATTGCCAGCTTTGACTTTCTGACTCGTTCTACTCTCGTTCTCATTTTTGCCGGATTTCGTTTGTTTTTCGTCATTTTTCGTAATATCCGTACCTGCACATTCACAACCACAAAAACGTGTTTTCTTTGGCGTTTTTAGGTTAGTTTTTTGATTATAAAGTCCTATTTTGGCTCAGAAAAGGTGAATGAATAAGCACTCACCAAAATCCCCCGGACTAAGGTATTGTCGTGTCGTCACGCAATGTGATCAATTCACGCTTTTGGGATAAATAATTTCATAACTCTTCCTACTGACTTTGTAAAGTAGCAAGGAGGTTCAAAAGATGTAATAAAATCATTTATTCCCGCAAATGCTCCGTTTTCCAAAAATTTTCCTTTATTCTAATTTCATTTCTATTTTTTGGACTTTTCATACTTCATACTTGTGACGGTTTGTTGAACTTTCATTATTTTGCAATAATTTTTAGGGTCAACGAGTAGAAACACTTCTCATAGAAAAGTGACCGTACGGATAAAAATCGTCATCCTTGATTTTTCACAAGCCCCCAAACTAAGCGTACAAATGAGATCACAGTTTATCTACAAGTTAGATGCTAACACTACTCATAATAGTTACTTGTGGAAACCTTTTACTCCCATGTCCTAACTTTTTGTATCTCAATATTTTATTTTTGTTGAGAAATGAATTGCTTCATATTTTCTCGTTTCAATACTTTTTAGTCCGATAGTGATAGCAAGTTTAAACGATAAGTAGTTTTTCATTTTCTCTCAAGAACCACTGCAATAGAAATTTGGTCCACATCAAGGAATTTGGGTACATACAATATCATAGATAAGTTTCGGAGTACTACACGTGCACCTCATGTGTCCAATTCAGAATCATCCACATGCACCTGACGCGCCAACAAATTATTTACATTCAAACTCTTATTCATCATAACTTTCAACTTTCATTTTTTTTTTATCATTTTTCACTTTTTTCACCTTTCTCGTATTTTTCATACTTTTCTTTCTTTCTTTTCTCAACATCAATGGAAGCTTATCGGGTAGCTCCAAAACCACATACATAATCAACTTTTGACTTTTGATTTTTTTCTTTCAGTTTTGCTCTTATTTTTTATGTTCCTTGATATGTACCCAACTTCTAAATCAAAGATTCTCTTAAGAAAATAAGAAACTAAATATTATCCAAACCTAAATACCACTAATTAACCTAGAACATCTATTATATATCGGTGACGTATTTTTTGTAGCAAAAAGCCACAAGTACCTCTCATGAGCTCTAAAGAGAACCACTACTCCACGTTTAGCATCTAACTTCTAAATAAAATCTATCATTTCTCGCTCTTTGCTATTTAGGATTCCAAATAATGAAACCCGCGAATACTTAGCCGATAATCAGCCACGCATATATAAAGTCAGATACGGAAACTTGCAAATTCTAGAAGAAGAATTCGTGTTTTCTTGCTCCTGATGTAAAAGACTAGCGAAAGCTTTTAAGCTGCGCATGTATAAAGTCAAGTACGGGGAACTTGCAGATTCTAGAAGAAGAATTCGCATTTTATAGCTCTTGGTGTACAAGACTAGCACAAGCTTATATAATTATCATTGGTTAAGGGAACAAGCTAGGGTTCAAGATGCCCGGTCAAGTCAAAATATTTATTCCGACTCTCGCCAGCTGGAAAGTCAACAAGGTGTCAAAAAACTTATTCAAACTTTATTATATTTTTGCACAACTTTTTTTTCAACTTTTCTCATTTTTTTTCATGACTTTTTCATTCATTTTTCTCAAAATTTTTGAAAATTTTCCGTTTTTTCAATTTTTTAATTTTTGGTGGAAAAAACGGAGTTGCAAGAGTACACGACATGGTGAAAAATACAAGGTAAAATCAAATCGAAGATTTATCCTCCCCTGGACTAGAATGGAACATTGTCCTCAATGTTTTATGGGTAAAGGCAATCCTAACAAAATTCTAGGGCCATTTATTAATTATGCCAAAGAAAACATTAGTCGATAAGATTCACGGATATAGGATTTCCAAAAGCATCGACGAATGAAACTCGAGTAGAGGAAGAACATCATGACGAGCACGAGAGTCATCATAAATCGCGGACAATCCTAAACAAACATTCACAAACAACCACGGAACAAAAGAGTAGAAGAGGCACCCCCTCCTCACGTTATTCGTTAGAAATAAGAAAAATAAGAAGATGAAATTGGATAAGCATGGGTTGCCACCCACGAAGCACTTTGTTTTTGATTACCGAGTCACGTAGCTTGACTCGATCCCCGAATTCAATCGTCCTTGGGGAAAGTTTGGAGATCCGGGACTACTATGGTTGGTACGTCCCCTTCGAAGTAATGTTTCAAACTGTGACCATTCACCTTAAAGTTAGGACCATCGGATTGAGCTAACTCAATGGTACTATAGGGGAATACTTGTGTTATGGTGAATGGTCCAGACCAACGGGTTTTAAGCTTACCCGAGAAAATCTTCAAACGAGAGTTAAAAAGAAGCACTTGATCACCAACGTTGAAAACGCGGTGTTTGATCTTGGCATCATGAAGTCTTTTTGTTTTCTCTTTATAAATCAAAGAATTCTCATTAGCTTGGTCACGAAGTTCGACTAACTCATTCAATTGAACTTTTCGGTGATCACCCGCGGTTTTTAAGTCAAAATTGGAATGTTTCAAGGCCTAGTAGGCCTTGTACTCAAATTCTAGGGGCAAATGACAAGCCTTCCCGTAAACCAGCTTATAAGGAGTGCACCCAATGGGTGTTTTGTAAGCGGTCCGGTAAGCCCATAAAGCATCATCTAATTTATCGGCCCATGAGGCACGGTGCTCTCCTACGGTGCTTTCTAATATCCTTTTCAAACCACGATTGGAGACCTCCACTTGACCACTAGTTTGTGGATGATAAGCCGTGGAAAGACGATGTGTGACACCATATTTAAGCATTACTTTAGCAAATTGATCATTGCCAAATTGGGTCCCACGATCACTTATGATGGCTCGAGGTGCACCAAATCGGGCAAAGAGACTTTTCAAAAACTTGACAACTACTCGGGCGTCATTTGTGGGGAGCGCCTTCGTTTCAACCCATTTGGACAAATAATCGAAACCCACGAGAATATACTTATTTCCTCGTGACGACGGGAATGGCCCCATGAAATCGATACCCCAAACGTCAAAAATTTCACATACTTGAATAGCATTTTGAAGCATTTCGTCTTTTTGAGAAATTTTCCCTTGACGTTGGCAAGAATCACTTGATTTCACCAATTCATGGGCATCCCGATAAATCATCGGCCAACAGAAGCCGGAATCAAACACTTTCTTTGCGGTGAAGTTGGCACCATGATGTCCCCCCGTGGGTCCACTATGGCATTCCATAAGAATTTCAACGCCTTCCGTACCGTAAACACACCGTCGGATCACTTGATCCGCACAGACTTTGAACAAATAGGGGTCGTCCCAAAAGTAATATTGAACATCTTAAAGAATTTCTTCTTTTGTTGGGACGACATCCCTTTCCTAATAAAATTCTCCGCATGGTAATTCGCAAAATCGGCGAACCATGGGGTACTTTGATCAATTTTAGTCACACTCCCAAGTGTCTCGAGAGGGAATGTTTCGGTAATTTCCTTATTCTCAAGAGCACTTTGATGGGGATTCTCAAGTCGTGAAAAGTGATCAGCAGCAAGGTTCTCAGCTCCTTTCTTGACTCGAATTTCAATATCAAATTCTTGGAGTAGAAGAACCCACCGCATCAAACGTGGCTTAGCATCTTGCTTATCATTCTTTCAAAAGACTTTTAAAAGTTTAAAACTTATATAAACCTTTTACAGTTCCCACCTTCCAACTTTAACTATAGAACATTTTCTTATAAACTTTTATAAGTTTTGAAACATATAAGAATCTATACCACTTCAACCCTTCCAAGTTTGATACTTTATGCTTGTCGCCCTAAAACTTTTATAAGTTTGTAAATATAATTATTCTAAACTGAATATGTAAATCATCTAACCATTGGGGTTAAAGGAGTAACTTTTGTATAACTTAAAGGTTTACACAGAAACTTGAGTTCGTTTTGATAAATTAATATTTTACGACTATATCATAGTAACATATACCGAGATCTACATTTTGAGACTATAATGAAATAATATTTCTGAATAACTTGAATTATAAAATATATATAATTTAACGTTATTATCAATAACTTGAATACACATTAGGAAATGATTATTTCTCAAAATTCATCGATTCATTTAATTTAGGATAACTGACATTTACTACAATTTATCATTCACCAACTTTTGATACATATAATTAATTCATGACGAGAAATATAAATAATAAATGATACATAAAGATAGGTTATATAGTATACGACTTTGTTTCTTGAACTTTAAAGCGTTTTGCCATGCAAGCCACCTCTACCACAAATCATTTTTGTCATCTGACACTATTTAAATCACAATTCTCGATAAGTCGAACTTATCTTGGGCTTCCATAATTATTCAGGTTATCTTTGAAGTCATTTCCATTCTACTTCTGACATTACGTTATCTTTGTCTACCATAACTCTCAGGTCAGTCATAGCCCCAACTTTTCTCATTTAATTGTTTTGTAAACTCTTTGGGGGAGATACATGCTTAACTACTATTTTTACTTTTACAAGTATTCATTAACTAAATACATGACTGTATTTCATATAAACTTTACTAGTTTACACATTTTTATATCTCATAAGGAGATACCTGCTATAGACATGATTACAAGTGACTGTTCGACGATATGCTATATTTGACCTCTATTGCCTAAGTTACCTATTACCAAAAAACCCTCGTTCATGCACCTTAATCACTCACATGGTGAGCGTAAGTAATTGTGTCAAAATCAATTATATAATAATAGTATAGTATCGAGGAGATCCGCAAAAAATACGGATCACCCGAGTCGTATCCGTACAAAGGTGAATGAAATCAAAGAATATTGATTCGTGCAAACCATGTAGTGAAAAGTGGTTAAAGTGAAAATTGTGATCAAGTAATTCAAATTATGACAAACAATCACGAATTATGCAAGATGTACAAACTAGGTATGCACCAAAGTTAAAATTCTAAAAACGGAAATGCAAACGCGATTATTTAAAACGTAACGTATGATTCGTTGTGTTTTGGTGTGAAAACAACAATTTATCAAAATATCAACAAACGTGAAGTTTAATTCGTCGTGAGACAAATAAACGTGAAGTAATACGAGTAAACCGTTTAGGAAAACGATTACCTCGCAAAACTTGTGAAAGTGATATTCAAATTGTGAGACCGGGAAGTGATTTCCCGGGTCGTACCCCAACGAGGTGTGAATGGAAAGCTTCGAGTGAGATTTGGATTAAAATCTTGTATGATTGAAAAGGTTATTTGGTTTTGTGAATACGTTAACGAAAATTAAGAATTATTAAACGAAAATTGGTTAAACGTAACCTCAATGAGAAATAAACTAAGGTATGTTAATAACTATATAAAATTACCTAAAAAGCTACGGGAAAACAAAGTTAGGTATCGGGAATCCTAATTCACAAATTAAACAAGTAAACGTAACGTTCATTCTAAATAAACGTCACGCGCACATTAAAACGTAAAATTTAAGCTACGAAGGTCCTACGGGTCTAAAAATATTTTTCTTACGAACTAAAAGACAAAAGAAAATTTTAGAAAAAAGAAAATTAATTTTCCCACAAAAATTCTATTTATTACTAATTAAAAACTAATTAACACAAATTAAATTCTAATAAATATCAAAACTATTTTTAAAAATCTAAAAAATTTTAGGAAATTACTACAAGTAAAACCGAATTTAAGAAAAATTTAAAAAGCTAGTTCATTATACTAAAAAGCTACAGAATAAGCTAAATGGTTTAGTGAGCTTAATTAACACACAAACTACACCTACTCTAATACTAAGTTTTTGCAAAGCAATACTAATAAAGGACCCAAAGACAGTTAGTTGAGGTGTTGTGTTGTGGGCTGTGAGACCAGGGTTCGACCCCTGGTTTTGCACCTTTTTAATTTTATTTTTTTTTCTTTTCGATTCTTTTCTTTTTGAGAGAAATAACCTCCCAAAAACTTAAACTTAAACGAAGAATCCACTTAGCTATTGAATCAGATAATCAACAACAACAACTTTGGTGGATCATGAACATTTCAAATGTTTACTTGCTTTCTATTATTATTGTACCTACCAAATCTTAAGTTTAAATAAACTTGAGTAGTCACACAACAACCACAACACCTAAAAACCACACAAGAACAACAACTTCAAACAACACTTGACCACTTCATATCTTCGAACAGTTACAAAGAAAAAAAAGAAATAGTAGCAGCAGTAACCAAAAGGGAGCTCGACTTAGACAACACGAATCAATTATAACAGCCGAATCTAAATTAACACAACTAATGCTCCAATAACAACTAATAGGATTGATGACACTATACTAAACAGCCAAAGAAACCAACACGGGTAACCATTAGCTTAACAACTTTACGAGCCTAACAATGAGTTCGAAATCTACTAACAATCTTAGTTTAATCAGCAGCCTAAGGGACCAAATGAGCTTATATAAACTTGGTTCAACACCCACCGTGGCAATAGTTACAACAATGGACAATATTAGGTTCAACAAAACTCAGCCTATTAACTAGTCTAAAGCAGTAGCAGTGTCGTAAACTAACCCAAGGAGATAGCAGACTTAAACATTTAACCACTAATCTAGTTTAATCCAGGCAAGTTCTAATTCAACAAGAGCAGTTAAACAAAGAAAACAGGTAACAAATATTACAAACTCAACTTAGCAAACTCTTACTTGCCCTCCAAAAGCTTAAGTTATTTCAGAACCAAGGAATCAAAGCAACCTTCCTATGCACTCCCCTGAGTTCTATACCAAATCTCCCATCCATAGCTGCTACTGCTTCTTTTATAACTCTCCATATCTTTCTCTTCTTTTTTTCGTTTTCACTTGAATTAAACAATATACCAACAACAAAATAAAAAAAATAACAATCTTGAAACTGAAACAACTGAGATAACTTTAAAATTTCACTTTCATTAAACTTTAAAAATTCGGATTACACTTTTTAACTAAAATTTAAAATAGACAACGATTACAAAACTAGATTAGATAAAAAAAACAGAACTCGAATTGCCCTTTGGCTTACAAGTGGTCACCTATTTATACTAACTTTGAAGTGGTAGGTACACTTTTCTTCACTCTTGTCTTCATCTCTTTGTGCTTGTATGCTGAGTGCAACCCAATAAATGACAACCTTGTGTTTTCTTTCAATAAATCTCCACCTTAGGATCAATTGTGAGTCCATCATAACCTTTAATCACAATTTTGCCGCCCATGTGATGTTGTGGATTGATGACCTGGAGGGGTGGGTAAATACGGTTTCATGAGGATAATGGGGTTTGAGTGGGATTGGGATGTGGGATGGTGGACAAGGGAAGGATAGTGATGGTGAGATGGTGATGGGGGTGTTTGTATGTTAGCAGTCACGAGGGTGGAAGGCTGCTTTGGGGAAGAAGATGAAACTGATGAGGCGTTTTGACTACTGAAACATTCCTCTTTGGTTTTTATTAATAAACCGTGTAGTGGGGGAGATGGGAGAAGGAGGGGGGCGTATATTATTAGGGTTAGGGTTTGTAGGATTGGCTATTATACGATGCAGGGGGGAAAAAAGGGTGTGGGTTTTTGTTGGGTTTTGGAGTGTTTGGGCTTGGGTAATGGGTAATGGGAGGGTTGGTTTTAATCTTGGGCCAAGGGTGAGTGGTGGATTAATCTTGTAAAAAGGGTGTACATTTGGTATCATAAGTATCACAAGGACCAATGTTGTAACCTTGCTGAAACTTGAGGGGTATCACTTGCCAGATTTCCAAAATTAATCCGAGGGACCATAGTTGCCAAGTTAGATAAACCAAAGTACCAAAATTGAATTTTTCCATTTCAAACCACCCGGGACTAAAACTGCCAATTTGCCAAAGTACGAGGACCAAATGTGTAAATTTTCCAAAAGTTTTTACCCAAAGATCATTTGTGATTTTTTTTGACTTTTAAAGAGCAAGGGTTGACTTTTCTTTGAAAATGATTGACCAGGGACTAGTTTTGTAAAATTTTGAAAGTCGGGGGACTGAAACTGCCATTTATGTAACTTTTGTTCGTTTTTCGTTTTTTTTCATTCGTTTTGCATAAGAAACATATAAAATACGATCTTTGGGATGTTCTTCGCATTTTGGTGCGTTTTTGAGTATTTTTGATCGTTTTGCAACTTAGATTTGACTCAAAATGACGAGTATTTACACACTCATCAATCCCCCACACTAAACTATTGCTAGTCCCTAGCAATCTTTTTGAGAAAAATTAATGTATTTGAAGTCTCTTTACCAAAAGCCATCACTTCTGGAGTAGCCAGGTGTAAGAACTGTGGCACACCTGATAGCCGTGTGATTTTGAGCAAACCACCAGCTTTCAACGGATTTGATTTGTCTTTACCAGGAGCCGTTTGCTCCTGAACTAGCCAACTCTTGATGGAACAGTCAACATCTTGGTGAGTTGATTACCAATTATGGTTTTTCCACAGCCTTTACCACAAGCCATAATCTTGCGGGCTAGCCAACTCATTAGCTTTTGAGGGTGATGGGGAGTTGAGGAACCATACAATTTTTGGCAAATTGCAAGCCATCAACGGGTTTGAGTTATCTTTACCAAGAGCCGTTTGCTCCTGGATTAGCCAATCCCTTTTGTCGTTTAGACAAGGCGAATTGATAACCACAAAAATTTTGAAATAAAGTGAAAAATTTTTGAAAAATTTTGGCCAAAAATGGGGGTACTAGACGGTATATTTTGATAAAATTCGCTAGAATTTTCCCCTCCCCCACACTTAAAGTTGAATATTGTCCTCAATATTCAAAGTCCCGGTGATTATGCCGAAATTTTGAATGAAAGATGAGAATATTAAAAGCTAACTGTGGGAATGTCATTTGTATTTTTCACTTTATTTATTCAAGCACACACATTTTTTTTTTTTTTTTTTTTTGAAAGATATGTACATCTCAAGTAGCTGCGGGGGGTGGCCACTCCCCCACACTAGGGTGTTAGAAAATAGGAGGAAATCAGATACACGGGTGAAAACCCATGTTTGTTGTTACTTGTTTTTGTTTATCGAGTCGCTAGCTTGACTCGATCCCCGAATTCATTGGTCCATGGGGAAGCATGATGTGGAAGAGACAATCTCCATCGGACTTTCATTCAAGATGTTTGGACAAACATTTGAAGTACGTGAAAGTTCCACACCGATGAGATAAGTACCCGGCTCAAAATAATGGTACATGGAAATGCCGGGGTCAAAGATAGTGTCTTCAGTCCCGAAGGAGTGAAGAAGAGAGGACGTCACGGGATAGGTGAAGAAAAGAAAGAAACTCATGATGAAAATCATGATTAACTCGTCATCACCCACAGGAGAATCCATAATTTCTAGATTATGAATCTCATCATTTAAACTCGCTTGATCAAGACATATCCCGGGTGTGTCATGATCAAAATGGAAGTTATCATACTCCGGTGGAGATATGATATGAGTGAGTTCATCGGAGAACTCCTCGCTAAGAGAATCAATCACAAGATGTAAATCTGTGAACTCATGTTCTGATATAAACTCATCACAATCCTCAATCTGAATACCAAAGATTGGATTATCAGAAATCAAGGTGAATTCGGATTCGAATTCAAATAGAGGATTGGTGAGAGTTGTTTTGAATGCTTCAGGAACAAAGTGATTAATATTCTCACTTGGACTGCTGGGATAAGAAGTGAGTGACTGATCATGATAGAGGAGACTTTCAATTTCTCCAAGATCGGCTTCAAAGTCAACGAGATCATCGTCATTTCCCGTTGGAAGTGGATTGATGTGAGTGAGTTCATCGGCGAACTCCTCAAGAAGATGAACAGCATCAGAATGTGGAACTGATGCCTCAACATACTCGATGTCTCCATGAGATGTACAATCATCATTAAAATCTGAGAAAGTCTCAAAATGATCGTTTGAACACTCAAGAGGGGAAAGTAAATCACACATATGGTCCAAAGTTCCCTGTGACTCTCCTGGGATTGGGACGAGGTTCTCAACACTAGACTTTATGAATTCTTCCGATTCCTTATCAGGAACAGTGCTAAGAAGCTCATCCCCCATATTCAGAGAGTGAGTGTGAACTTCGAGTGTGATACCAATAGGTTGAGGGAGTCGAGAGGAGCTAGCATTCATGGATTGTACAAGTTCCATTTGATCTTCTGCTAGTAATTTCTCCGTCACATTATTCTCTCCCTGATTTTTCACAGAAGGAATCACAACTGATGAGTCTGATGAGCCTTGACGAATATCAAGGGTATCTTCATCATCACTATTGTTGTTGTCATCGTCATCGTCATCGTAGATGATAGTTTTACGCATTTGAAGTCTTACTCTAGCTGCTTCTTCAGCTTCTCCGGCTAGTATTTCTTTGTAAGACTTCGGACGAGGTTCTTCCGGAACAGGTTTGTTAACCAAATCCTTAAGAGTATTTAAGACATTTTGCAAAAGTTCTTGAGGAAATGGTTGAGGTTGTGTTTCACAAGTTTGGTATTGTGGAGGTTGATCGTGATAATTGTTGTCACAAGAAAAAAGATTCGTAGTGTGACAATCGGTGCTAAAATGTGGACCTCCACAATACTCACAACCGTATTGTTGTGAAGTTGGTGCATTTTGAAACGATTCGACATTGGAATTTTGATAACACGGATTATACTTATATGAAATGAAATTATTCTGTGGCTCATTGCAAAAGCTAGGATTAGAATCGTAAGCGAATGAATTACTCGAACCACAAAACAAACAACTTCCGTTTTGAATATCATTACCACATCGTTCACACGTGCACCAACGACATGGTTGACCGAAAAGTGGCTCACCACAATCGACGCAAGGAATAAACGATTGCCTTAGAGAAGGAATCGGGTCATTCAAAGAATCGACAAAATAATTCGAATGATTATAAAGTCTCGAAGAGTATTTTGAAAAATCCAGAGATGGGACAAGTGGTATGCTCTGAGAGCTAGGAATTTCTACCACTTCCGTTATGGTCCCCGGTTTTTGTTCTTGATAAACGTGATGATCAGGCAAGTCGTTTATTTTAGTCACCGTTTTAAGCTCAGTACGTTTGCTTGATAAACTTCGAATCGTAAATTGTGAGAGTTGTGGATCGACTGTTGATGGTTTGCCATTCATAGTACGTATTTCGGGATGTGAGGGGAAGTCGGACGAATTTTGAGAATCATTGAAAGCATTCGGATTTGCTTTGCACCATTTACAAAATCCGTCTCTAATATCACTTCCACACCGCTCACTTGTAACAACGAAGATCGTCATCCACCGGACTTTTACAATGAAAACAGTGATAGTCGAGTGATGACATAAGAATTAAACATTAATGAGGGATGAGAAGGAAGAATTAAACGGTAGGAGACGAAGATTATTTTTGGGTTTTTCGAAAAGCACAACAATTAAAACAAGACCAACTCATAAAGACAGGGGAACTTAAACCAATAATCACAAACGCAAGGTTAACTTCTAAGGAAAAATGCACAAAGGAGCGGGAGAGAAGAATGGATCTCTCACTGGGCGAAGTTCGTTGGATCGCCACATACCGTTTCGACTCCTCTTAAAGTGTGTTTCTTGTTTAAAAGTTTTTCAGAACGCAAGTGATACAAAGGCAAGTTTTGATCTTTTGTTTGGGAACTTATTATGGTCACACCCCCAGTTGGTAGGTGTTCTGCCTTGGTTTGCGGTGGTAAGATTTTAATGTTGTTATTATTAAACAAAGAAACGGGAAAATCTTTTTGTGTTTTTAATCTTTTATAGATATAATACATATATAGAAACAAAAGAAAAATATTTTTGGTTTTTTATACGTTTTATAAAAGCGTAACTTCTTGCTAAGGTTCTACAAGACTAATCGTCTAAACCTTATCGAGACTTTCGACACACAGCCTCCCCAGCAGCGGCGCCATTTGATTCGTTGTGTTTTGGTGTGAAAACAACAATTTATCAAAATATCAACAAACGTGAAGTTTAATTCGTCGTGAGACAAATAAACGTGAAGTAATACGAGTAAACCGTTTAGGAAAACGATTACCTCGCAAAACTTGTGAAAGTGATATTCAAATTGTGAGACCGGGAAGTGATTTCCCGGGTCGTACCCCAACGAGGTGTGAATGGAAAGCTTCGAGTGAGATTTGGATTAAAATCTTGTATGATTGAAAAGGTTATTTGGTTTTGTGAATACGTTAACGAAAATTAAGAATTATTAAACGAAAATTGGTTAAACGTAACCTCAATGAGAAATAAACTAAGGTATGTTAATAACTATATAAAATTACCTAAAAAGCTACGGGAAAACAAAGTTAGGTATCGGGAATCCTAATTCACAAATTAAACAAGTAAACGTAACGTTCATTCTAAATAAACGTCACGCGCACATTAAAACGTAAAATTTAAGCTACGAAGGTCCTACGGGTCTAAAAATATTTTTCTTACGAACTAAAAGACAAAAGAAAATTTTAGAAAAAAGAAAATTAATTTTCCCACAAAAATTCTATTTATTACTAATTAAAAACTAATTAACACAAATTAAATTCTAATAAATATCAAAACTATTTTTAAAAATCTAAAAAATTTTAGGAAATTACTACAAGTAAAACCGAATTTAAGAAAAAATTAAAAAGCTAGTTCATTATACTAAAAAGCTACAGAATAAGCTAAATGGTTTAGTGAGCTTAATTAACACACAAACTACACCTACTCTAATACTAAGTTTTTGCAAAGGAATACTAATAAAGGACCCAAAGACAGTTGGTTGAGGTGTTGTGTTGTGGGCTGTGAGACCAGGGTTCGACCCCTGGTTTTGCACCTTTTTAATTTTATTTTTTTTTTCTTTTCGATTCTTTTCTTTTTGAGAGAAATAACCTCCCAAAAACTTAAACTTAAACGAAGAATCCACTTAGCTATTGAATCAGATAATCAACAACAACAACTTTGGTGGATCATGAACATTTCAAATGTTTACTTGCTTTCTATTATTATTGTACCTACCAAATCTTAAGTTTAAATAAACTTGAGTAGTCACACAACAACCACAACACCTAAAAACCACACAAGAACAACAACTTCAAACAACACTTGACCACCTCATATCTTCGAACAGTTACAAAGAAAAAAAAGAAATAGTAGCAGCAGTAACCAAAAGGGAGCTCGACTTAGACAACACGAATCAATTATAACAGCCGAATCTAAATTAACACAACTAATGCTCCAATAACAACTAATAGGATTGATGACACTATACTAAACAGCCAAAGAAACCAACACGGGTAACCATTAGCTTAACAACTTTACGAGCCTAACAATGAGTTCGAAATCTACTAACAATCTTAGTTTAATCAGCAGCCTAAGGGACCAAATGAGCTTATATAAACTTGGTTCAACACCCACCGTGGCAATAGTTACAACAATGGACAATATTAGGTTCGACAAAACTCAGCCTATTAACTAGTCCAAAGCAGTAGCAGTGTTCGTAAACTAACCCAAGGAGATAGCAGACTTAAACATTTAACCACTAATCTAGTTTAATCCAAGCAAGTTCTAATTCAACAAGAGCAGTTAAACAAAGAAAACAGGTAACAAATATTACAAACTCAACTTAGCAAACTCTTACTTGCCCTCCAAAAGCTTAAGTTATTTCAGAACCAAGGAATCAAAGCAACCTTCCTATGCACTCCCCTGAGTTCTATACCAAATCTCCCATCCATAGCTGCTACTGCTTCTTTTATAACTCTCCATATCTTTCTCTTCTTTTTTTCGTTTTCACTTGAATTAAACAATATACCAACAACAAAATAAAAAAATAACAATCTTGAAACTAAAACAACTGAGATAACTTTAAAATTTCACTTTCATTAAACTTTAAAAATTCGAATTACACTTTTTAACTAAAATTTAAAATAGACAACGATTACAAAACTAGATTAGATAAAAAAAACAGAACTCGAATTGCCCTTTGGCTTACAAGTGGTCACCTATTTATACTAACTTTGAAGTGGTAGGTACACTTTTCTTCACTCTTATCTTCATCTCTTTGTGCTTGTATGCTGAGTGCAACCCAATAAATGACAACCTTGTGTTTTCTTTCAATAAATCTCCACCTTAGGATCAATTGTGAGTCCATCATAACCTTTAATCACAATTTTGCCGCCCATGTGATGTTGTGGATTGATGACCTGGAGGGGTGGGTAAATACGGTTTCATGAGGATAATGGGGTTTGAGTGGGATTGGGATGTGGGATGGTGGACAAGGGAAGGATAGTGATGGTGAGATGGTGATGGGGGTGTTTGTATGTTAGCAGTCACGAGGGTGGAAGGCTGCTTTGGGGAAGAAGATGAAACTGATGATGCGTTTTGACTACTGAAACATTCCTCTTTGGTTTTTATTAATAAACCGTGTAGTGGGGGAGATGGGAGAAGGAGGGGGCGTATATTATTAGGGTTAGGGTTTGTGGGATTGGCTATTATACGAAGCAGGGGGAAAAAAGGGTGTGGGTTTTTGTTGGGTTTTGGAGTGTATGGGCTTGGGTAATGGGTAATGGGAGGGTTGGTTTTAATCTTGGGCCAAGGGTGAGTGGTGGATTAATCTTGTAAAAAGGGTGTACGTTTGGTATCATAAGTATCACAAGGACCATTGTTGTAACCTTGCTGAAACTTGAGGGGTATCACTTGCCAGATTTCCAAAATTAATCCGAGGGACCATAGTTGCCAAGTTAGATAAACCAAAGTACCAAAATTGAATTTTTCCATTTCAAACCACCCGGGACTAAAACTGCCAATTTGCCAAAGTACGAGGACCAAATGTGTAAATTTTCCAAAAGTTTTTACCCAAAGATCATTTGTGATTCGTTTTGACTTTTAAAGAGCAAGGGTTGACTTTTCTTTGAAAATGATTGACCAGGGACTAGTTTTGTAAAATTTTGAAAGTCGGGGGACTGAAACTGCCATTTATGTAACTTTTGTTCGTTTTTCGTTTGTTTTCATTCGTTTTGCATAAGAAACATATAAAATACGATCTTTGGGATTTTCTTCGCATTTTGGTGCGTTTTTGAGTATTTTTGATCGTTTTGCAGCTTAGATTTGACTCAAAATGATGAGTATTTACACACTCATCAACGTACAAAATAAAACGTAACTTTAATTGAAAAATGATCCTACAAACGTGAAAAAATTTTCAAAAAATCTTAAACTAATAAAAAGAATTTCCAGAAAAAGAAAAATATTTTTTGACTTTTCTTTTTATTTTCTATGAATTTATTTATGTTTTTGTATTTTTAAATGAATTAAAAATAAAGGAAAATAGAAAAATAAAAGGGAAAAATGTAAAATAATTTCTGAAAAATATAAAATATTATAAAAGAATTTCCTAACATATTTTTGGATTTTTTATGGCTTTTTCTGATTTTTTATTGATTTTTATTTATTAAAAAGTATATAAAAGTGATTAAAATCAAAGAAAAATTATGAAAAATATCAAATCAACTTAGAAAAATCTGAAAAATTAACAGAAAATCAAAAATAATAAAAGAAACTTGGAGAAAATTTTTGAAACAAAAATAAGCTGAAAAAGTGCTTATTCCAAGCTAAACTGCTTATCACAAGTGCTTATTTTTAAGCACTTGAGACCAATTTTGAATGCAACTCTTAACACAGATATATAATGCCCAAAAAAACTCAGATATGCCCAATTATGATCAAGTATAATGACAGAATTCCACAAACAGTTCAATAAGCAGTTATATAAGCCAATGATATAAGCAGAATCTCAAACAGCTAAAGCCAGAAGAAGCAGACCATACAAAACACTAGTTCAACTTCCAATATACTCAGAAAATCCAATTAAGTACAGGAACAAGCTCAATTATGCACTAGCAGGCCTAATGTTCAAAACAGCTTTTCTGTCTCAAAAGTGTGAACAAGCAGAGGCAATAAGCACTCAGAATAAGCTAAGAAATGCAAACTCAAGGGCACAAAAGTTAGACAGCTATATTGAGGTACTCTTAAAACCAAAAACTCTTTCAAATACAACCAATAAGCTCTGTGATTAGACCAAAATTCAGCAGCTATTAAGACTATTAACTTTGATATAGTTGAATATTTAAAAACTTACACTAGTTTGACTAAATGCAAATTTAACAACAGAAACCTACTTCTAATTTTTTGTATTAAAGCTACAATTTTACTAGTTTAAGCTATCTCTAATTGTAATGCAACTATCAATTTGATTATACTAACAGCTTATCACTATAACTAACATTGTATGTAACACCCCCAAAATATCGCAGCGGAAGACTGTGTCATAGGGGTGCTACTTCATAATACAAAGTACAAGGTATAGAAAACGAACTCTAAATGAGACGTTTTGAAAAGTGACCATTCGATTAATAAGTTTCGAGTTACAAACTTGAGTTCCATAATACAATACATAAGAGTTTTAAAACATATCGAATGGTAAAGATAAAAGCATAAGTCTTCAAAACATGCCAAGCGACTCTATGCTCCATGCAACAGCTATCACCTTATAGACCTGAGACAAACATGCTAAAGTGTCAACACAATGGTTGGTGAGTTCATAGAGTTTGTCTTAAAATAGTTGAAAAGCCTTAAAGAATGTTCACACAGCAAAGGCATTGAGAATCCACTCAGTTGCAAGTCTCGCCATAAGAGACTTGCAACCTGTGTGTTCACAACCCATTGCTAATATATATGGTATAATAAAGACATGTATAAGTTCATCAAAACAGTTTAGCAATTAGTCGTGAGTCTACACTTCATCTCCGAAGACCTCACGTTTATGATGTATCCAACATTCGCAAATGTTAGGATGTATCAAAGCCTCAATGGTCATCCAAAAACTTAATTTGGAGCCATCGGAAGTCTCAATGGTCATCCAGCAACTTAATCTGGAGCCACTGGAAGTCTCACAATTAAATATAACGCAATCATGTAGATATGAAATCAAGTATAATGCGATCAAGTATAACACAATCAAGTGTAACACAATCAAGTATAAACAATCAAGTATAAATGTTTTGAGTATTTGTACAAGTAAGCAAGTAGTTGAGCATGTATCTCCCCCAAAGAGTTAAAACAAGTATGAAAAAGTAGGGGCTATGACTCACCTTAAGCTTAAGTGATGTGAAATGAAAGTGGTAGTCGAATCGTGAGAGTCTCTAAGAGCAGCCTATAATAGAACGTTGCGACTTAGGTTTAGAGTAACGTCTAAGAATACGAAGAATTGCCTATATATGTCTTGCATAATGTTCATGATGTAGTACTTAGTATATAGCGTAAGTCTTTGAATATAAATGGTTTATGAAACATGTATAAGTTGTATATCTCTTACTACCATTCGGGCTGACATAATTCAGAAGTCATGGAGTAAACGTTCGAGGAGCCAGGACACTTTAATTCGTAAATCCACAACTCATCTCGACGGCTTACTTAATGAACTCCTCACATGAGGCTCCCTACTATTGTAGTATTTGATAAGAAAATGTATAAGTTTTGATCCGAAAAGTTACATGTCCAATATTTGAATAAACTTAGGAAAGTCTATTTGTACATGAAGATTGTTATTAGGGTAAGTTTATTATAACTTGTATCTAATGGTTCTTTAAGTGGAGTAGATCCAAATTGTTTGTTCAAGTTATCGTCAACTCCTTGTTTCATGTTTTCGCCTAAGTAAGTTTATATGGTCATTTAGTCATGGCTTCGCCGTGACCTTGGTCATTTTTCCATGGTCTTGAGACTCAACCTTGGCTTTAGCCATGGTTGTGGTCTTGGCTTTAGGTCATTAGACCTCGTGGTCTTAGTAAATCATAACTATAATATAGTGACTTTGGTCTAAAATGGGCTGTTAAGATTTTGAAGAAAATTATCACTCGGAAAGCGTTTTCAGGGCTCGAGCTTCTTGGTTCCTGAACGAAAACGTCGTTCCGGACAACTTTTGTATTTTAACTTTTTGATGAATCGGACCAGAAGGGGGACTTTCAAAATGGCAGAATGCAAAAACAGTAGGTATGGGCAGTTTTGCCGTTTTGGTTTCGCTAACTTCTTATGGCCATAACTTTTGACTCGGGTACTCGTTTTGGGTGATTCAAATTGCTATGTTTTCCTTGTTAAGTCCTCTTTAACAGTAAGTAAGTGTCAAATATCAAAGTTATACTATTTTGGTCGTGGTTCTCCATAAAAATCACTAGTTTGCTTGTTTACTTGTCATAAGTTAACATATGTATATCAATACTTGTTTTATCCATTTTTAAACATCATGAACACAATAACAAGAACATATATAGCATGAAAGGAACACAAAGAGCATGAAAATGATAATTAAGCAAGAAAGTATGTTAGGGTTTGCTTACAAGTTTTGGCCTTAATGAAAAAGGGAAACTAGGACAAGAACTAGGACTTTGATTGAATAAGCTTTCCTCCACTTTAGTAACCCTTCTACCCTTGTATTCTTGAATGATTTGTGATGAAGTTTTAGGTGACTTGAGTGGATCTAAACTCAAGAGAATCACCCAAGTATATGAGGTTATGGAAGTGTTTTGGTTACCTAAAAGAAACTAGGGTTTCTATCTTGAAGAAGTACTTGAACCTTGCTAGAAATTAGAAGTAAATAAGCTGAGTGTGGTGTGGTTTGGTGTGTGTTGATGGACGGCAACAAAGGGGGATGGGGGGCTTATATAGGGTCTTAAGGAGGTTAGTTTAGTTGACTAGTCCAACCTTGGAGACCAAGTTGTACACATGCATGCAATCTAAGCCTCCTAGCATGAGATCAAGCCACCTATGGGCTGAATTCCCCCCCCCCCTAGGTCGGTTCATGAACTTGGAGAACAAGGTGTGGACTTTTGATGATATTATCCTACTTATGTGACTAGTTTTGACCCCGTAAATTGCTAACTGTAAATGATTAAGCCTCAAAACGTAAAACCGGGTATCCTAAAAATATGAAACTTAAAAGTATTGTTAAACATGTCATGACACTCCATAATAAAATATAAAATGAGTGGTAGGTTCCATTTGGGTGGTAAAACCCTGCTAAAACTGGAAACACGGGTCTAAAACGCGTAATACGTAAAACGTACGAAAGTTGCGTAAAATTGAGAAAAGTAAAATGTAACTTTTCTAATAGGATAATAATGACTTAAAATGACTTATAATGTCTAGGCTGGGCTCAGTCTAGTGTCGGTTGGTGTTAAATGTATTTTAGACCTAAAACCGCAAGCCTAAAAATCAAGGAATGACTTATAAAATCAAGGAATGATTTTTGGTCAAAGGAGGAGGGAAAAATATGTTGACTTTTTCTAATAAGTTGAAAACTCAAATCGTCTTAGAAACGCGGTGCAGGTATAGGCTAAGGTTACGGCTGAGTAAAAATGCTTAAAACTGAAAATTCCAGTTTTTCACGGCCGAGGCTTATTTTGGGTCATGTTTTTCACAGTCATGATTAATTCTCTAATTAATCATGAGAGTACTAAACATTTTTCTGATGCGTGGTCACTTAACGCGGTCGAGTTTCGTTGTGCATAGAATTTTTGAATGACGTTTTACCCTAAAATGTGTAATTCCGTGTAATTCCTTAATAACTTTCACGAAAATGATCTGACGAATGTCAAACATTTAATTTTCCATGGAAATGATTTATCACTCGAGAATATGAAATAAAAATCAACTTTCGGGAGAATTTCGGGAAAAATGAATAGTAAAAGTGAATAGTAAAATTTTCGAGAATAGAAATAAATCTGAAAATGCGAATTGTTACAGTCTCTACCCCTTCAGAAAACTTCGTCCCGAAGTTTAGTGTGTCTAGGTCTCTTAATAGCGGCATAATAAATCTAGATTTAGAATAGAATAATATGGTAGGATAAGGTACGTACCCGTTACGCATTGCGGGCTTCCTTAGCACCCAAATAGTATGCTCGACCCCGAGGTGGACTAACATTGTATCCACGGTTTGGTTTATTTTCTTCAAGCATTACTGCTAGGGTCGGGTTATCCAGCACTTGTCCCTGTGCCCTATTTAACTTAGGACAAGTATCTCGGAAGTGGTTTGGGTTGTTGCACTCAAAGCATGTCTTTTGGTTGTTTCTTATATTGCCCGCATTCACCGGTGTTACTTGCCTTGCCGTTGCTTTACACTGATTTGTAAAATGGCTCTTTTGATTGCAATTAGTACACATTCGACAGGGCTCAGACCTCTGATGATGATAAGCACATTTATTACACTTAGGATGTGGACCTTCATACTTTCCCTGATCATAAACTGTTGCCGCAAATCCTCTTGCTCTCTTATTATCAACCATTGTACCCTTTTGCTCGCCTGATTCACCTGCTCCCTTCCTTTTATCACTAATCTTCAAAGTTCCATTCCTAACCATCTCATCTGTTAAGGTTCCTGCTCTCAATATTGCACTCTGAATTGTGGGAGGTTCGGTTGTTTTCACCATCCCACGAATCTCGGGAACAAGGCCATAAATGTACCTCTCAATCCTCTTGGATTCAGGGGTAACCAGATGAGGAACTAGTTTAGCTAGTTCATGAAACCGATCTGTGTAGGTTGCATGACCAGCCCCTACCATAGAGTGATGCCAAAACTCGTCCTCTAGTTTTTGCATTTCATTAACCGGGCAATACTCTTCCTTCAGTAGTCCCTTAAAGTCGTCCCATGTCATGCCTATAGCTGCTTTTCTAGTCCTTGCTTGAATCTGCATGTTCCACCATGTCAATGCCTTTTCTGATAGCAAGCATGCAGAATATTTCACTCTCTGGTGGATTGCACAGTTACTGATATCGATCACTGACTCCATCTTCTCGACCCATCGTGTATATGCCAATGCACCTCCTTTACCATTAAACTCAATTGGTTTGCATGACATAAATTCCTTATACGTACATCCAGTCCTATGGTTGTTGTTGTTGTTGTTGTTGTTGTTGTTGTTGTTGTTATTACCATTCCTTCCTCCATCATTTGTAGCGTCATTTATGCTTCCGTGGTTTCCCGAATTGTTCATGTGATTGCCAACTTGTGTGACTATGGTGGGAAGTAGGTTTTGTAGTTGTTGGGCAATAATGGTGGAGACATCTGGATTTCCACCATCGTTACTAGGGTTACTAGTGTCGTGAGCATCTCCTCTACCTCCACGTCCACCAGTTCTTCCACTATCATTACTAGTGTCGTGAGTAGTTCCTCTACCTCCACGACCACCAGTTCTTCCACCTCTTGGTGTTGTACCACCTCGGCTAGTGCTACGAGTTACTCTCTTTGGTGCCATGATATCTACAAGGAGGGACATTTTGTCGACGTCAGATATGAGGTGATATTCCTAGACTACTTAGTCTTAAATCTTGTCAATTTTGAGTCAATCGTCGATTAATGTAAGCATGGTCACATATGTCTACGTGAGTCGTGTCGCATTTATAATTATGTTGGCCACCATAATTATAATTGCTTCCTTTCACACGTATACATATTTACCAGGCACACATAACTCAACAATTGGTACTACATAATTGGGTAGACTTTCTATCATCTGCTCTTAAGTTATGAAAGGGTAACGTAGTCTGGGTATCTAGAGAAGGTGATATGACGAAATGGACTAGTCACGCTTGTAGAAAGGTTTGAGTGTCGTACTAGGACATATGAACCACTTCTAAGTATTAGAATCATATAAAGTAAGTATAAGGCAAATCATCAAATCTCTACAGGAAACTAATAATCTTTATTTAACTTAATCTTATGTCTTATCAAACAAGAACTGTCACAAGATTAAGTTAAATAAATAATTATTACTTAGCTCTAAATTTTTGATGACTTGACTATTGTCTGGGGTTTCTTCTAAACAAACAATTAGCAATAAGCATATGCGCATGAAGTGTGTGTAAGGCAAAATAAGGAGGAGAGTCTTAATGTTTATATCAGTTATAGTCTAGGTAGTATATGCAACCTAGTTCTCTATAACCAAGGCTCTGGTACCAATCTGTAACACCCCCAAAATATCGCAGCGGAAGACTGTGTCATAGGGGTGCTACTTCATAATACAAAGTACAAGGTATAGAAAACGAACTCTAAATGAGACGTTTTGAAAAGTGACCATTCGATTAATAAGTTTCGAGTTACAAACTTGAGTTCCATAATACAATACATAAGAGTTTTAAAACATATCGAATGGTAAAGATAAAAGCATAAGTCTTCAAAACATGCCAAGCGACTCTATGCTCCATGCAACAGCTATCACCTTATAGACCTGAGACAAACATGCTAAAGTGTCAACACAATGGTTGGTGAGTTCATAGAGTTTGTCTTAAAATAGTTGAAAAGCCTTAAAGAATGTTCACACAGCAAAGGCATTGAGAATCCACTCAGTTGCAAGTCCCGCCATAAGAGACTTGCAACCTGTGTGTTCACAACCCATTGCTAATATATATGGTATAATAAAGACATGTATAAGTTCATCAAAACAGTTTAGCAATTTGTCGTGAGTCTACACTTCATCTCCGAAGACCTCACGTTTATGATGTATCCAACATTCGCAAATGTTAGGATGTATCAAAGCCTCAATGGTCATCCAAAAACTTAATTTGGAGCCATCGGAAGTCTCAATGGTCATCCAGCAACTTAATCTGGAGCCACTGGAAGTCTCACAATTAAATATAACGCAATCATGTAGATATGAAATCAAGTATAATGCGATCAAGTATAACACAATCAAGTGTAACACAATCAAGTATAAACAATCAAGTATAAATGTTTTGAGTATTTGTACAAGTAAGCAAGTAGTTGAGCATGTATCTCCCCCAAAGAGTTAAAACAAGTATGAAAAAGTAGGGGCTATGACTCACCTTAAGCTTAAGTGATGTGAAATGAAAGTGGTAGTCGAATCGTGAGAGTCTCTAAGAGCAGCCTATAATAGAACGTTGCGACTTAGGTTTAGAGTAACGTCTAAGAATACGAAGAATTGCCTATATATGTCTTGCATAATGTTCATGATGTAGTACTTAGTATATAGCGTAAGTCTTTGAATATAAATGGTTTATGAAACATGTATAAGTTGTATATCTCTTACTACCATTCGGGCTGACATAATTCAGAAGTCATGGAGTAAACGTTCGAGGAGCCAGGACACTTTAATTCGTAAATCCACAACTCATCTCGACGGCTTACTTAATGAACTCCTCACATGAGGCTCCCTACTATTGTAGTATTTGATAACAAATGTATAAGTTTTGATCCGAAAAGTTACATGTCCAATATTTGAATAAACTTAGGAAAGTCTATTTGTACATGAAGATTGTTATTAGGGTAAGTTTATTATAACTTGTATCTAATGGTTCTTTAAGTGGAGTAGATCCAAATTGTTTGTTCAAGTTATCGTCAACTCCTTGTTTCATGTTTTCGCCTAAGTAAGTTTATACGGTCATTTAGTCATGGCTTTGCCGTGACCTTGGTCATTTTTCCATGGTCTTGAGACTCAACCTTGGCTTTAGCCATGGTTGTGGTCTTGGCTTTAGGTCATTAGACCTCGTGGTCTTAGTAAATCATAACTATAATATAGTGACTTTGGTCTAAAATGGGCTGTTAAGATTTTGAAGAAAATTATCACTCGGAAAGCATTTTCAGGGCTCGAGCTTCTTTGTTCCTGAACGAAAACGTCGTTCCGGACAACTTTTGTATTTTAACTTTTTGATGAATCGGACCAGAAGGGGGACTTTCAAAATGGCAGAATGCAAAAACAGTAGGTATGGGCAGTTTTGCCGTTTTGGTTTCGCTAACTTCTTATGGCCATAACTTTTGACTCGGGTACTCGTTTTGGGTGATTCAAATTGCTATGTTTTCCTTGTTAAGTCCTATTTAACAGTAAGTAAGTGTCAAATATCAAAGTTATACTATTTTGGTCGTGGTTCTCCATAAAAATCACTAGTTTGCTTGTTTACTTGTCATAAGTTAACATATGTATATCAATACTTGTTTTATCCATTTTTAAACATCATGAACACAATAACAAGAACATATATAGCATGAAAGGAACACAAAGAGCATGAAAATGATAATTAAGCAAGAAAGTATGTTAGGGTTTGCTTACAAGTTTTGGCCTTAATGAAAAAGGGAAACTAGGACAAGAACTAGGACTTTGATTGAATAAGCTTTCCTCCACTTTAGTAACCCTTCTACCCTTGTATTCTTGAATGATTTGTGATGAAGTTTTAGGTGACTTGAGTGGATCTAAACTCAAGAGAATCACCCAAGTATATGAGGTTATGGAAGTGTTTTGGTTACCTAAAAGAAACTAGGGTTTCTATCTTGAAGAAGTACTTGAACCTTGCTAAAAATTAGAAGTAAATAAGCTGAGTGTGGTGTGGTTTGGTGTGTGTTGATGGACGGCAACAAAGGGGGATGGGGGGCTTATATAGGGTCTTAAGGAGGTTAGTTTAGTTGACTAGTCCAACCTTGGAGACCAAGTTGTACACATGCATGCAATCTAAGCCTCCTAGCTTGAGATCAAGCCACCTATGGGCTGAATTCCCCCAACCCCTAGGTCGGTTCATGAACTTGGAGAACAAGGTGTGGACTTTTGATGATATTATCCTACTTATGTGACTAGTTTTGACCCCGTAAATTGCTAACTGTAAATGATTAAGCCTCAAAACGTAAAACCGGGTATCCTAAAAATATGAAACTTAAAAGTATTGTTAAACATGTCATGACACTCCATAATAAAATATAAAATGAGTGGTAGGTTCCATTTGGGTGGTAAAACCCTGCTAAAACTGGAAACACGGGTCTAAAACGCGTAATACGTAAAACGTACGAAAGTTGCGTAAAATTGAGAAAAGTAAAATGTAACTTTTCTAATAGGATAATAATGACTTAAAATGACTTATAATGTCTAGGCTGGGCTCAGTCTAGTGTCGGTTGGTGTTAAATGTCTTTTAGACCTAAAACCGCAAGCCTAAAAATCAAGGAATGACTTATAAAATCAAGGAATGATTTTTGGTCAAAGGAGGAGGGAAAAATATGTTGACTTTTTCTAATAAGTTGAAAACTCAAATTGTCTTAGAAACGCGGTGCAGGTATAGGCTAAGGTTACGGCTGAGTAAAAACGCTTAAAACTGAAAATTCCAGTTTTTCACGGCCGAGGCTTATTTTGGTCATGTTTTTCACAGTCATGATTAATTCTCTAATTAATCATGAGAGTACTAAACATTTTTCTGATGCGTGGTCACTTAACGCGGTCGAGTTTCGTTGTGCGTAGAATTTTTGAATGACGTTTTACCCTAAAATGTGTAATTCCGTGTAATTCCTTAATAACTTTCACGAAAATGATCTGATGAATGTCAAACATTTAATTTGCCATGGAAATGATTTATCACTCGAGAATATGAAATAAAAATCAACTTTCGGGAGAATTTCGGGAAAAATGAATAGTAAAAGTGAATAGTAAAATTTTCGGGAATAGAAATAAATCTGAAAATGCGAATTGTTACAGTCTCTACCCCTTCAGGAAACTTCGTCCCGAAGTTTAGTGTGTCTAGGTCTCTTAATAGCGGCATAATAAATCTAGATTTAGAATAGAATAATATGGTAGGATAAGGTACGTACCCGTTACGCATTGCGGGCTTCCTTAGCACCCAAATAGTATGCTCGACCCCGAGGTGGACTAACATTGTATCCACGGTTTGGTTTATTTTCTTCAAGCATTACTGCTAGGGTCGGGTTATCCAGCACTTGTCCTTGTGCCCTATTTAACTTAGGACAAGTATCTCGGAAGTGGTTTGGGTTGTTGCACTCAAAGCATGTCTTTTGGTTGTTTCTTATATTGCCCGCATTCACCGGTGTTACTTGCCTTGCCGTTGCTTTACACTGATTTGTAAAATGGCTCTTTTGATTGCAATTAGTACACATTCGACAGGGCTCAGACCTCTGATGATGATAAGCACATTTATTACACTTAGGATGTGGACCTTCATACTTTCCCTGATCATAAACTGTTGCCGCAAATCCTCTTGCTCTCTTATTATCAACCATTGTACCCTTTTGCTCGCCTGATTCACCTGCTCCCTTCCTTTTATCACTAATCTTCAAAGTTCCATTCCTAACCATCTCATCTGTTAAGGTTCCTGCTCTCAATATTGCACTCTGAATTGTGGGAGGTTCGGTTGTTTTCACCATCCCACGAATCTCGGGAACAAGGCCATAAATGTACCTCTCAATCCTCTTGGATTCAGGGGTAACCAGATGAGGAACTAGTTTAGCTAGTTCATGAAACCGATCTGTGTAGGTTGCATGACCAGCCCCTACCATAGAGTGATGCCAAAACTCGTCCTCTAGTTTTTGCATTTCATTAACCGGGCAATACTCTTCCTTCAGTAGTCCCTTAAAGTCGTCCCATGTCATGCCTATAGCTGCTTTTCTAGTCCTTGCTTGAATCTGCATGTTCCACCATGTCAATGCCTTTTCTGATAGCAAGCATGCAGAATATTTCACTCTCTGGTGGATTGCACAGTTACTGATATCGATCACTGACTCCATCTTCTCGACCCATCGTGTATATGCCAATGCACCTCCTTTACCATTAAACTCAATTGGTTTGCATGACATAAATTCCTTATACGTACATCCAGTCCTATGGTTGTTGTTGTTGTTGTTGTTGTTGTTGTTGTTGTTGTTATTACCATTCCTTCCTCCATCATTTGTAGCGTCATTTATGCTTCCGTGGTTTCCCGAATTGTTCATGTGATTGCCAACTTGTGTGACTATGGTGGGAAGTAGGTTTTGTAGTTGTTGGGCAATAATGGTGGAGACATCTGGATTTCCACCATCGTTACTAGGGTTACTAGTGTCGTGAGCATCTCCTCTACCTCCACGTCCACCAGTTCTTCCACTATCATTACTAGTGTCGTGAGTAGTTCCTCTACCTCCACGACCACCAGTTCTTCCACCTCTTGGTGTTGTACCACTTCGGCTAGTGCTACGAGTTACTCTCTTTGGTGCCATGATATCTACAAGGAGGGACATTTTGTCGACGTCAGATATGAGGTGATATTCCTAGACTACTTAGTCTTAAATCTTGTCAATTTTGAGTCAATCGTCGATTAATGTAAGCATGGTCACATATGTCTACGTGAGTCGTGACGCATTTATAATTATGTTGGCCACCATAATTATAATTGCTTCCTTTCACACGTATACATATTTACCAGGCACACATAACTCAACAATTGGTACTACATAATTGGGTAGACTTTCTATCATCTGCTCTTAAGTTGTGAAAGGGTAACGTAGTCTGGGTATCTAGAGAAGGTGATATGACGAAATGGACTAGTCACGCTTGTAGAAAGGTTTGAGTGTCGTACTAGGACATATGAACCACTTCTAAGTATTAGAATCATATAAAGTAAGTATAAGGCAAATCATCAAATCTCTACAGGAAACTAATAATCTTTATTTAACTTAATCTTATGTCTTATCAAACAAGAACTGTCACAAGATTAAGTTAAATAAATAATTATTACTTAGCTCTAAATTTTTGATGACTTGACTATTGTCTAGGGTTTCTTCTAAACAAACAATTAGCAATAAGCATATGCGCATGAAGTGTGTGTAAGGCAAAATAAGGAGGAGAGTCTTAATGTTTATATCAGTTATAGTCTAGGTAGTATATGCAACCTAGTTCTCTATAACCAAGGCTCTGGTACCAATCTGTAACACCCCCAAAATATCGCAGCGGAAGACTGTGTCATAGGGGTGCTACTTCATAATACAAAGTACAAGGTATAGAAAACGAACTCTAAATGAGACGTTTTGAAAAGTGACCATTCGATTAATAAGTTTCGAGTTACAAACTTGAGTTCCATAATACAATACATAAGAGTTTTAAAACATATCGAATGGTAAAGATAAAAGCATAAGTCTTCAAAACATGCCAAGCGACTCTATGCTCCATGCAACAGCTATCACCTTATAGACCTGAGACAAACATGCTAAAGTGTCAACACAATGGTTGGTGAGTTCATAGAGTTTGTCTTAAAATAGTTGAAAAGCCTTAAAGAATGTTCACACAGCAAAGGCATTGAGAATCCACTCAGTTGCAAGTCCCGCCATAAGAGACTTGCAACCTGTGTGTTCACAACCCACTGCTAATATATATGGTATAATAAAGACATGTATAAGTTCATCAAAACAGTTTAGCAATTAGTCGTGAGTCTACACTTCATCTCTGAAGACCTCACGTTTATGATGTATCCAACATTCGCAAATGTTAGGATGTATCAAAGCCTCAATGGTCATCCAACAACTTAATTTGGAGCCAGGTTGTTCACAACCCACTGCTAATATATATGGTATAATAAAGACATGTATAAGTTCATCAAAACAGTTTAGCAATTAGTCGTGAGTCTACACTTCATCTCCGAAGACCTCACGTTTATGATGTATCCAACATTCGCAAATGTTAGGATGTATCAAAGCCTCAATGGTCATCCAACAACTTAATATGGAGCCATCGGAAGTCTTAATGGTCATCCAGCAACTTAATCTGGAGCCACTGGAAGTCTCACAATTAAATATAACGCAATCATGTAGATATCAAATCAAGTATAATGCGATCAAGTATAAGACAATCAAGTGTAACACAATCAAGTATAAACAATCATGTATAAATGTTTTGAGTATTTGTACAAGTAAGCAAGTAGTTGAGCATGTATCTCCCCCAAAGAGTTAAAACAAGTATGAAAAAGTAGGGGCTATGACTCACCTTAAGCTTAAGTGATGTGAAATGAAAGTGGTAGTCGAATCGTGAGAGTCTCTAAGAGCAGCCTATAATAGAACGTTGCGACTTAGGTTTAGAGTAACGTCTAAGAATACGAAGAATTGCCTATATATGTCTTGCATAATGTTCATGATGTAGTACTTAGTATATAGTGTAAGTCTTTGAATATAAATGGTTTATGAAACATGTATAAGTTGTATATCTCTTACTACCGTTCGGGCCGACATAATTCAGAAGTCATGGAGTAAACGTTCGAGGAGCCAGGACACTTTAATTCGTAAATCCACAACTCATCTCGACGGCTTACTTAATGAACTCCTCGCATGAGGCTCCCTACTATTGTAGTATTTGATAACAAATGTATAAGTTTTGATCCGAAAAGTTACATGTCCAATATTTGAATAAACTTAGGAAAGTCTATTTGTACATGAAGATTGTTATTAGGGTAAGTTTATTATAACTTGTATCTCATGGTTCTTTAAGTGGAGTAGATCCAAATTGTTTGTTCAAGTTATCGTCAACTCTTTGTTTCATGTTTTCGCCTAAGTAAGTTTATATGGTCATTTAGTCATGGCTTTGCCGTGACCTTGGTCATTTTTCCATGGTCTTGAGACTCAACCTTGGCTTTAGCCATGGTTGTGGTCTTGGCTTTAGGTCATTAGACCTCGTGGTCTTAGTAAATCATAACTATAATATAGTGACTTTGGTCTAAAATGGGCTGTTAAGATTTTGAAGAAAATTATCACTCGGAAAGCGTTTTCAGGGCTCGAGCTTCTTTATTCCTGAACGAAAACGTCGTTCCGGACAACTTTTGTGTTTTAACTTTTTGATGAATCGGAGTAGAAGGGGGACTTTCAAAATGGCAGAATGCAAAAACAGTAGGTATGGGCAGTTTTGCCGTTTTGGTTTCGCTAACTTCTTATGGCCATAACTTTTGACTCGGGTACTCGTTTTGGGTGATTCAAATTGCTATGTTTTCCTTGTTAAGTCCTCTTTAACAGTAAGTAAGTGTCAAATATCAAAGTTATACTATTCTGGTCGTGGTTCTCCATAAAAATCACTAGTTTGCTTGTTTACTTGTCATAAGTTAACATATGTATATCAATACTTGTTTTATCCATTTTTAAACATCATGAACACAATAACAAGAACATATATAGCATGAAAGGAACACAAAGAGCATGAAAATGATAATTAAGCAAGAAAGTATGTTAGGGTTTGCTTACAAGTTTTGGCCTTAATGAAAAAGGGAAACTAGGACAAGAACTAGGACTTTGATTGAATAAGCTTTCCTCCACTTTAGTAACCCTTCTACCCTTGTATTCTTGAATGATTTGTGATGAAGGTTTAGGTGACTTGAGTGGATCTAAACTCAAGAGAATCACCCAAGTATATGAGGTTATGGAAGTGTTTTGGTTACCTAAAAGAAACTAGGGTTTCTATCTTGAAGAAGTACTTGAACCTTGCTAGAAATTAGAAGTAAATAAGCTAAGTGTGGTGTGGTTTGGTGTGTGTTGATGGACGGCAACAAAGGGGGATGGGGGGCTTATATAGGGTCTTAAGGAGGTTAGTTTAGTTGACTAGTCCAACCTTGGAGACCAAGTTGTGCACATGCATGCAATCTAAGCCTCCTAGCATGAGATCAAGCCACCTATGGGCTGAATTCCCCCCCCCCCCTAGGTCGGTTCATGAACTTGGAGAACAAGGTGTGGACTTTTGATGATATTATCCTACTTATGTGACTAGTTTTGACCCCGTAAATTGCTAACCGTAAATGATTAAGCCTCAAAACGTAAAACCGGGTATCCTAAAAATATGAAACTTAAAAGTATTGTTAAACATGTCATGACACTCCATAATAAAATATAAAATGAGTGGTAGGTTCCATTTGGGTGGTAAAACTCTGCTAAAACTGGAAACACGGGTCTAAAACGCGTAATACGTAAAACGTACGAAAGTTGCGTAAAATTGAGAAAAGTAAAATGTAACTTTTCTAATAGGATAATAATGACTTAAAATGACTTATAATGTCTAGGCTGGGCTCAGTCTAGTGTCAGTTGGTGTTAAATGTCTTTTAGACCTAAAACCGCAAGCCTAAAAATCAAGGAATGACTTATAAAATCAAGGAATGATTTTTGGTCAAAGGAGGAGGGAAAAATATGTTGACTTTTTCTAATAAGTTGAAAACTCAAATCGTCTTAGAAACGCGGTGCAGGTATAGGCTAAGGTTACGGCTGAGTAAAAACGCTTAAAACTGAAAATTCCAGTTTTTCACGGCCGAGGCTTATTTTGGGTCATGTTTTTCACAGTCATGATTAATTCTCTAATTAATCATGAGAGTACTAAACATTTTTCTGATGCGTGGTCACTTAACGCGGTCGAGTTTCGTTGTGCGTAGAATTTTTGAATGACGTTTTACCCTAAAACGTGTAATTCCGTGTAATTCCTTAATAACTTTTACGAAAATGATCTGACGAATGTCAAACATTTAATTTGCCACGGAAATGATTTATCACTCGAGAATATGAAATAAAAATCAACTTTCGGGAGAATTTCGGGAAAAATGAATAGTAAAAGTGAATAGTAAAATTTTCGGGAATAGAAATAAATCTGAAAATGCGAATTGTTACATTGTATGCAATTTACTCTAACTTTGACTTTAATCAAATTACCTACTAATTTTATACAATATTATGTCTATTATTTTCCCTAGTGACTTACCTATGCAATAATATCCATCAATCTACCATTTAACCACAGCCAAACAGGTTCTTCCCAAACACTCCTTATACTAACAGATGCACTACTACAACTACTTAAAATCAACTAATCACCACTAAACCAATCAATATCATTCCTAAAACACTGAATATCAGCAAATCAACAGCAGTTAGCTACTAAATCTATCAACTAAGCAACAACTCAGATCCATGATACGTGGGAATCGCACCAGGTTTTACCTCTCAAGGGATCTCGAGAAGCTTACAACCCCCACCAGGCAATGTACCTGATCGTTGTAGTATAGTATAGTGACAAGTACCGGGGGATTGATCGTTCAACTCAAGAATAGTGTCGCTAGGATTAGAAAGCCTAAAAACTAGGTCTAGAGGTGAAGGATGATTCTTTTTGTATTTTTATATTTTTATAAAAGCAATTAAAAATCTCGGTTTTTGGAAGAGTGGGCGGAATTAGTTGCTAATCAACTAACCCAATAACTAAGATGCAATCAAAATAAAATAACAGAAATGAAAATAAAGCTAATTACTAATGTGGTGTGAACAATAATAGGGAGAATTTTGTTTACTTAGGTTTCATTACTCCCTAGATATCTTTTACATGTTGATAGTTTGTTACAATTGCATGGATGACGGGTTATATTCCTTAATACCATTCGTGGGGTGGCGTACATACTTCCCCAACTCTATAAGCTCCTACTTCACTCCTATGTCGAGCCTGCTAAGAAGCTCCTAACATGGGATCATTAGAATTCGCTCATGCAATAAATACAACCATAATAACCTAGTATGCATTGGTTCATGTTTCTTAAGACGTTCAAGCATGTTACCCTATGGAAATCTGCCAGTTTTCTTAAGCCTAACATCGAAATCATTCATCCGTAACAACTATAAACAAACAATCAACCCATAATCAACATCTAGGTTTCACTACATCCAAGCAAACACACAAGAGATCTAGCCTAGCATGTTAAATTCAAGATAAGTGTAAGATATATTCAAACAACACATAGACATATTGAATGAATTGAAAGGATACTTATTTCAATTTAACATGAAAGGTTTCAAAGGGTAAAAACCCTTTAAAGAGCAGTAAAATTCGTGCTAGGGTTTCTCCAAAGTTATACCCTAGTTATTAGAAGGATTGTTATAGAAAGTTCAGTTGGAGGGTGGACCGTTTGGTTGGTAACGATTAGGCGGATTGGAAGAATTGTTTTGGTTTTGTTTCCACCTAAGGTTCGGGTGATTTTTCCAAGAAGGGTTGTAGGAATCACCGTAAGGGTTTGGCTCGGGTTTGAAAGTGCACCACTTGTCTCCCGCTTTATCAATACGCGAGGATGCGTAGTCCGCAAAAGCTGTTCCGGGGAGTTCCACGCAATCACGAGTGTCATGGGGACCACTACATAATTCGCATGAAGAAGTGATTTTGTTCACTTGTCTTGAAGGCTTAGGAGCTTCGTAAGATTTCATGAGAAACTTGACTTGGTCCTCAAGTTCCATGATCCTACGGCCGGGAGTGCTAGAATTGTTCGAAGGCAAAGATATTGCCTAGACCGTTTTGTTCAAATCATGGGGACAATTCCAACTTTCGTTTTCATAGAGAGCAAGATCTTCTATGAGTTCCCATGATTCTTCCGCACTTAGATCACGTAGCTTTCCACCGGCCAATTGGTCAAAGGTTCGCCTTGTGGAGATATCGATATGGTCATAAAAGATTTGGACTTGGAGCCAAAGATCTACGCCATGATGAGGGACTTTTTGGAGTAAGTCCTTGAAATGAGTACATGCTTCATATAGAGTTTCACCTTGACGTTGTTGGAACATCAAGATATCATTTCTAAGCTTGGTAGTTCTCCCCGGTGGCAAAATTTGAGCAAGGAAACGAGTGGTGAGATCATCCCATGAGGTGATGGATCCCGCGGGTAAACGTTCAAGCCATTAACTAGCTTGATCACGTAGAGAGAATTGGAATAGGCGTAATCGGGTTGACTCTCTAGTTGTAACATCAAGGTCTATAGAATCTACGATTTTCAGGAAATCCTTGAGATGTTGGTTCGACTCTTCGGAACGAAGTCCATGGAATGCACATCTGCTTTGCACCAACCGGATGGTGTCGCATCGCAAGGGGGATACATTGGCCCTTGAGTGAGCTCAATGGCGTTTTGATAGCCTTGGGGGCTAGGACGGGAATACTCTCCTAGGGTTCGGGGTCTAAGAGGTTGGTTTGCTAGTGGTGGGTTTGGTGGGTGGTTTTGTTGTGGTGGGTTGATGGGTTCAAAGATGTTACCACCTTCCATGATGTTGGATGGTAAAGATTATGAACAAAGACACGAAGAAATAGATAAACTAAAGAGAACCTAAAAATAAAAATAAAATCTTACTAGAAAGGAATCTAGCAAGTAGACCTAATAAAAAGAAATCCTATCCTAGACAATAACTATTCCCTGGGCTGCGGCGCCAAAAACTTGATAAGTGGGAATCACACTAGGTTTTACCTCTCAAGGGATCTCGAGAAGCTTACAACCCCCACCAGGCAGTGTACCTGATCGTTGTAGTATAGTATAGTGACAAGTACCGGGGGATTGATCGTTCAACTCAGGAATAGTGTCGCTAGGATTAGAAAGCCTAAAAACTAGGTCTAGAGGTGAAGGATGATTCTTTTTGTATTTTTATATTTTTATAAAAGCAATTAAAAATCTCAGTTTTTGGAAGAGTGGGCGGAATTAGTTGATAATCAACTAACCCAATAACTAAGATGCAATCAAAATAAAATAACAGAAATGAAAATAAAGCTAATTACTAATGTGGTGTGAACAATAATAGGGAGAATTGTGTTTACTTTGGTTTCATTACTCCCTAGATATCTTTTACAGGTTGATAGTTTGTTACAATTGCATGAATGACGGGTTATATTCCTTAATACCATTCTTGGGGTGGCGTACGTACTTCCCCAAATCTATAAGCTCCTACTTCATTCCTATGTCGAGCCTGCTAAGAAGCTCCTAACATGGGATCATTAGAATTCGCTCATGCAATAAATACAACCATAATAACCTAGTACGCATTGGTTCATGTTTCTTAAGACGTTCAAGCATGTTACCCTATGGAAGTCTGCCAGTTTTCTTAAGCCTAACATTGAAATCATTCATCCGTAACAACTATAAACAAACAATCAACCCATAATCAACATCTAGGTTTCACTACATCTAAGCAAACACGCAAGAGATCTAGCCTAGCATGTTAAATTCAAGATAAGTGTAAGATATATTCAAACAAAACATAGACATATTGAATGAATTGAAAGGATACTTATCTCAATTGAACATGAAAGGTTTCAAAGGGTAAAAACCCTTGAAAGAGCAGTAAAATTCGTGCTAGGGTTTCTCCAAAGTTATACCCTACTTGTCCCTCTAAATTTACACACTAATGATTGAAAATTGCAAAACTGTATATAGATTTTACAGTGTGACGGCGTCAAGAAGGAATCTCTGACGTCGTCAACTTGCCGCCCATAATGAGATTGGATTGCCTAGATCAAAGTTTGACGCCGTCATGTGTAATATTACTCTGGGATGTCACCATATCTTGAACCATGACGGACAAGCTTGACGCCGTCACGATTTCTCTTGATCGTCACCACTTCCACCTCTTGTTTACTCTTGACGCCGTCACATGAAGACTCTTGACGCCGTCAGGTACTGTTCCCAGCAAAGAAAATTAAGACTTTTTCGTTTTCTTCACTTTTATGCTCCAAAAACGTGCAAAATGCTTCCTTTTCCAGAATTCACTCCAAAAGTACCTAAAATGACAAAAGGAACGATTTAGGGCAATATTTGATCAAATAAATTCAAATCCGGGCTTAAATGACCCCCTAAAAATGGTTTATTTTCCGCCTCATCAATCCACAAAATGACAGATGCTCAAGTAAGGCTAATTCTAACACAGAAGCAATTCAAACAGATGTATAATGAATCAAATCAAGCTCAATCACAGCAATTACAACTACAACAGCAGTCAAATAAGGATCAATGAAATAGTAACACAAATGCAACTACAGAATCAAGTACTTACAAAATCTTCAATCCAGCTTGAAAAGGATTGATTCACTATGCTTGCCTATCTTTATGATAGGCAAAGTCCATCCATATCTGTCTCCACTTATCCAAATAACCTCAGGAATCAATCGATCCAGACACCTTTGACTTTAGTTGACTGAACTCACATGATATTGAACAGTAATATGAAATAGATCCACAATAAGCTATTGAGCTTATATGGACTGCAAATAAACTAAATAATCTCAATTGTAAGCTTATATGAACAGAATGAAAACTTATTTATTTATTTATTTATTTTTTTCTGATTTTTTATATTTTTGAAGATTATGAAAACTTAATTGATAAAATGAGAATGATTAAACTATTTGAAAAAGTTAAGGCTGAATAAGAGTAACAGATATAAAAGCTAAAGTAACTAGAGTTGATAAATAAGCTGTAAGTAAACGAGTAAACTGACTTTTATTGAAACTAAAATTGAGTTACAAATACAATAAGCTATTCTAAATACATTCTGAAGAAAATTTAGCAGAGCTTCGCTACTTACTACACTACACACGAAATCAGCTACCCTATGTCTCTATTTATAGCAAGGAAAGGAAGAATCTAGAGGATAAGGGTCTCGGATTGCCAAGCTGGAAATCCCGTGTGACCTGTGTTAGTTTAAAGCCTCTCTCAGCCCTCTGATCATGAATCAATCATTACCCAATGATTCCAACCCTTAGATTACTATTTATGACGTGGTTCCACCAATCACGAGCTGCCAATTGTCCCTTTGTATGCTTGATTGATTCTGATACGCTCTGGCATTCCCTTATACTTCTAGAAACACTATTGATTGTATGAATACACCCTTAATCGTTGTAATTTTGTACGGAGTGATTTTTAGGGTTCATAGCTGGGTAATTGGGGGAAAAAGGGGCGGGGTAAGTTTTTTATATTTGTTTGACCCTGGCTTTGACTTCGTCGTCCCTTGACCGTGTGATATTAGTTGACCAAGGGATGTTGGATCGGGTATGGGCTTTGGTTTGATTAATAGGCTTTGGGGTTTGATTTGGACTAGTCTTGTAATAATATCACTTGTAATTCAGATTTATTATTAGGGACCAATTGTGTAGCTTATGAAATAAAAGGACTAATTCTGCCATTCATCCAAAACTGATCTCCAAGGATCCATATTGCCAACTTTGGATATTTAAGGGTTGAGTTGACTTTTTCTCCAAATAAATCTTTGAGGGACTGATTGTGTTAATATCCAAAGTGCATGGATTATTTCTGTCATTTCTTCAAACTTTCTCAAAAAGGATGAATTTTGCAAATTTTCAAACTCTAGGGATCTCACTTGACTTTTTAAGCTCAACTTGATTGCCAGCTTTGACTTTTTGACTTGTTCCACTCTCGTGCTCGTTTTTGCCGGATTTCGTTTGGTTTTCGTTATTTTACGTAATATCCGTACCTGCACATTCACAACCACAAAAATATGTTTTCTTTGGCGTTTTTAGGTTAGTTTTTTGATTATTAAGTCCTATTTTGGCTCAGAAAAGGTGAGTGAATTAGCACTCACCAAAATACCCCGGACTAAGGTATTGTCGTTTCCTCACGCAATGTGATTAATTCACGCTTTTGGGATAAATAATTTCATAACTCTTCCTATTGACTTTGTAAAGTAGCAAGGAGGTTCAAAAGAAGTAATAAAATCATTTATTCCCGCAAACGCTCTGTTTTCCAAAAATTTTCCTTTATTCTACTTTCATTTCTATTTTTTGGACTTTTCATACTTCATACTTGTGATGGTTTGTTGAACTTTCATTATTTTGCAATAATTTTTAGGGTCAACGAGGAGAAACACTTCTCATAGAAAAGTGACCGTACGGATAAAAATCGTCATCCTTGATTTTTCACAAGCCCCCAAACTAAGCGTACAAACGAGATCACAGCTTATCTACAAGTTAGATGCTAACACTACTCATAATAGTTACTTGTGGAAACCTCTTACTCCCATGTCCTAAGTTTTTGTATCTCAATATTTTATTTTTGTTGAGAAATGAATTGCTTCATATTTTCTTGTTTCAATACTTTTTAGTCCGATAGTGATAGCAAGTTCAAACGATAAGTAGTTTTTCATTTTCTCTCAAGAACCACTACAATAGAAATTCGGTCCACATCAAGGAATTTAGGTACATACAATATCATAGATAAGTTGCGGAGTACTACACGTGCACCTCATGTGTCCAATTCAGAATCATCCATATGCACCTGACGCGCCAACAACTTATTTACATTCAAACTCTTATTCATCATAACTTTCAACTTTCATTTTTTATCATTTTTCACTTTTCTCATATTTTTCATACTTTTCTTTCTTTCTTTTCTCAACATCAATGGAAGTTTATCGGGTAGCTTCAAAACCACATACATAATCAACTTTTGACTTTTGATTTTTTTTTCAGTTTTGCTCTTATTTTTTATGTTCCTTGATATGTACCCAACTTCTAAAGCAAAGATTCTCTTAAGAAAATAAGAAACTAAATATTATCCAAACCTAAATACCACTAATTAACCTAGAACATCTATTATATATCGGTGACGTATTTTATGGGAGCAAAAAGCCACAAGTACCTCTCATGAGCTCTAAAGAGAACCACTACTCCACGTTTAGCATCTAACTTCTAAATAAACTCTATCATTTCTCGCTCTTCACAATTTAGGATTCCAAATAATGAAACCCGCGAATACTTAGCCGATAATCAGCCACGCATATATAAAGTCAGATACGGAAACTTGCAAATTCTAGAAGAAGAATTCGCGTTTTCTAGCTCCTGATGTAAAAGACTAGCGAAAGCTTTTAAGCTGCGCATGTATAAAGTCAAGTACGGGAACTTGCATATTCTAGAAGAAGAATTCGAATTTTATAGCTCCTAGTGTACAAGACTAGCACAAGCTTATATAATTATCATTGGTTAAGGGAACAAGCTAGGGCTCAACATGCCCGGTCAAGTCAAAATATTTATTCCGACTCTCGCCAGCTGGAAAGTCAACAAGGTGTCAAAACACTTATTCAAACTTTATTATATTTTTGCACAACTTTTTTTTCAACTTTTCTCATTTTTTTCATGACTTTTTCATTCATTTTTCTCAAAATTTTTGAAACTTTTTAATTTTTTCAATTTTTTAATTTTTGGTGGAAAAAATGGAGTTGCAAGAGTACACGACAAGGTGAAAAATGCAAGGTCAAATCGAATCGAACATTCACCCTCCCCTGGACTAGAATTGAACATTGTCCTCAATGTTTTATAGGTAAAGGCAATCCTAACAAAATTTTAGGGCTATTTATTAATTATGCCAAAGAAAACGTTAGTAGATAAGATTCACGGATATAGGATTTCCAAAAGCATCGATGAATGAAACTCGAGTGGAGGAAGAACATCATGACGATCATGAGAGTCATCATAAATCGCGGACAATCCTAAACAAACATTCACAAACAACCACGGAACACAAGAGTAGAAGAGGCACCCCCTCCTCACGTTATTCGTTAGAAATAAGGAAAATATGAAGATGAAATTGGATAAGCATGGGTTGCCACCCATGAAGCACTTTGTTTTTAATTACCGAGTCACGTAGCTTGACTCGATCCCCGAATTCAATCGTCCTTGGGGAAAGTTTGGAGATCCGGGACTACCATGGTTAGTACGTCCCCTTCAAAGTAATGTTTTAAACGGTGACCATTCACCTTAAAGTTGGGACCATCGGATTGAGCTAACTCAATGGTACCATAAGGGAATACTTGTGTTATGGTGAATGGTCCAGACCAACGGGTTTTAAGCTTACTCGAGAAAATCTTCAAACGAGAGTTAAAAAGAAGCACTTGATCACAAACTTTGAAAATGCGGTCTTTGATCTTGGCATCATGAAGTCTTTTTGTTTTCTCTTTATAAATCAAAGAATTCTCATATGCTTGATCACAAAGTTCGACTAACTCATTCAATTGAACTTTTCGGTGATCACCCGCGGTTTTTAAGTCAAAATTGGCATGTTTTAAGGCCCAGTAGGCCTTGTGCTCAAGTTCTAGGGGCAAATGACAAGCCTTCCCGTAAACCAGCTTATAAGGAGTGCACCCAATGGGTGTTTTGTAAGCGGTCCGGATAGCCCATAAAGCATCGTCTAATTTATCCGCCCATGAGGCACGGTGCTCTCCTACGGTGCTTTCTAATATCCTTTTCAAACCACGATTGGAGACCTCCACTTGACCACTAGTTTATGGATGATAAGCCGTGGAAAGACGATGTGTGACACCATATTTAAGCATTACTTTAGCAAATTGATCATTGAAAAAATGGGTCCCACGATCACTTATGATCCCTCGAGGTGCACCAAATCTGGCAAAGAGACTTTTCAAAAACTTGACAACTACTCGGGCGTCATTGGTGGGGAGCGCCTTCGCTTCAACCCATTTGGACAAATAATCGACATCCACGAGAATATACTTATTTCCTGTTGATGACAGGAATGGCCCCATGCAATCGATACCCCAAACGTCAAAAATTTCACAAACTTGAATAGCATTTTGTGGCATTTCGTCTTTTTGAGAAATTTTCCCTTGACGTTGGCAAGAATCACTTGATTTCACCAATTCATGGGCATCCCGATAAATCGTCGGCCAATAGAAGCCGGAATCAAACACTTTCTTTGCGGTGAAGTTGGCACCATGATGTCCCCCCGTGGGTCCACTATGGCATGCCATAAGAATTTCAACAGCTTCCGTACCGTAAACACAACGCCGGATCACTTGATCTGCACAGACTTTGAACAAATAGGGGTCATCCCAAAAGTAATGTTGAACATCTTAAAGAATTTCTTCTTTTATTGGGACGACATCCCTTTCCTAATAAAATTCCCCGCATGGTAATTCGCAAAATCGGAGTAGAAGAACCCACCACATCAAACATGGCTTAGCATCTTGCTTTGCCATTAGGTATTTTAAAGCCGAATGATCTGTATACACTATGCTTTTCTTAAGGAGCAAATAAGGTCGACACTTTTCAAAAGCATAAATGACGGCTAACATCTCTTTTTCGGTAGTTGTGTAGTGGTGTTGAGCCTCGGTCATAGTCTTACTTGCATAGTTTATCGGCTGAAAGTACTTATTCTTTCGTTGCCCCAGAACTGCACCAATTGCATAATCGCTAGCATCGCACATTAGCTCAAATGGTAAGCTCCAATTGGGGGCAACTAAGATTGGTGCCTCCGTTAACTTCTTCTTCAAAAAATTAAATGCATCGATGCATTCATTTGTGAAGTTAAACGGAGCATCTTTCTCTAAAAGGTGGGTCAGAGGACGGGCTATTCTGGAAAAGTCTCGTATGAAACGTCGGTAAAAGCCAGCATGACCAAGGAAACTTCGGATTCCTTTGATGGTAGTAGGATGAGGTAGCTTAGCAATAACATCAACTTTGGCATGATCTACCTCAATCCCAGATTTGGAGATTTTATGGTCGAGGACTATGCCCTCTTTAACCATGAAGTGGCACTTCTCCCAATTTAGAACCAAGTTAGTGTTTTTACACCGTATCAGCATATTCTCTAAATGGGAGAGGCAAGTGTCGAAAGAATTTCCATAAACGGAGAAGTCATCCGTGAACACTTCCATAGTTTTTTCAGTCATATCAAAGAAAATGGCCATCATGCACCACTGAAACGTGCCTGGAGCATTACATAGGCCAAAGGGCATTCTACGATAGGCAAACGTTCCATACGGGCAAGTAAAAGTGGTCTTTTCTTGATCCTGGGGATCAATGGGAATTTGAAAGTACCAAGAAAAGCCATCTAGAAAACAATAGAACTCATTTCCCCCTAATCGTTCAAGCATTTGGTCCATAAAAGGGGGCGGGAAATGGTCTTCACGGGTCGCGTCATTCACCTTGAGGTAGTCGATACAAACTCTCCATCTGGTCACAAGTCTAGTCGGTATAAGTTCATTATCTTCATTTTTCACAACAGTGATTCCGCCCTTCTTTGGAACACAATGAACCGGGCTAACCCATGAACTATCCGAGATCGGATAAATCATTCCAGCTTCAAGGAGTTTTATAACTTCCTTTTTGATCACTTCGTGGATTTGTGGGTTAACCCGTCGTTGTTGTTGGACGAAAGCTTTGTGATTATCTTCAAGTAGAATCTTATGAGTGCAAAATCGAGGGTCGATTCCCTTAATGTCGGAGATTTGCCAAGCAATAGCACTTTTATGCTTCTTAAGCACATCTAAGAGTCGGGTCTTCTCCTCATCTTTTAAATCTTTTGAGATTATAACGGGCAGTTTATTATTAGTTTCCAAGTATGCATATTCGAGATGAGGAGGCAAATCCTTGAGCTCGAGCTCCAGAGGATTCTCAATAGACAGCTTTACTTCTTTTACGTCTGCCATTTTTAGGTCCATCGGGGGGAAGAAACAATCGGGTTTTCATTTAAAATTTTTTCAATTAATAAAATGTCCCCCTCCGGATCAAAGTCAAAATTATCAATTTCCGGTGAAACTGAATCATTTGAAAGACAAGCTTTGATTTCTTGCCAAGCGAGATCATTTTCCTCAAACGGAGTGAGGGAAGGGGAAGAATCAGAGATGATTGGTTCAAAAGAAGGTGTGGGATTGCCACTCGAAGCATTGTCGGTAAAACCAAGAAGTTCTTGAGAATACTCCTCCGTAGCCTCATCAATAACATCGATTCGGTTGACGGAAGCAACATCGTAATTGGAGGAGTATCTCACGGTTTGGTCGAGATTGAACGTAACAGTTTCATTTCCAACACGTAAAGTAATCTCCTCGTCGTATACATCAATTAAAGCATGACCGGTCCGTAAGAATCCTCTCCCGAGAATGAGAGGAACCCATGGATCAGCATCGAAATCAACAACCACAAAATTGGCAGGGAAATTGAATTTCCCAACATTGACAAAAATATCCTCAGCTATACCAATTGGACGAGACGTAGATCGGTTGGCAAGCTCGAGAGTCATAAGAGTCTGTGTCAAGTTGGGAAGAGACAACTTTTGCCAAATCGACAATGGCATTAGGTTAATGCTAGCACCAAGATCGGCTAAGGTGAAGCATTAAACCATACCCGGAAAATTGCATGGAATGAGAAACTTGCCAGTGTCTTCAAGCTTTTCGGGTAGCTTTTTAAGAAGAACCGCTGAGCAATTCTCATTCATTTGGGTCTTAGACATTTCAAACAAATTTTTCTTATTATTCAAAAGACCTTTTAGCATCAAAGCAAATTTAGGCATCAAAAGTATAGCATCCGCAAGGCTTATATCAAAGTGCAATTCTTGAAAAATCTAATAAAACTTTTCCACTTGGTTTTTATCTTTCTCGTGGTGCTTTTGTTCCTTTAAGCGTGACGGATAAGGCAACTTCATTTTAACGGGAATTTCTTTTTCAGTTTCATTAACAACTTTTTCCTTTTCTTTAGACGTTGGGACCACCGGAGGTTGGATGTCTTCGGACCTTCCATTATTAATAGGAATTTCCGTATCCGTTGTCACCTAGGGTTCACGGATGACTACCTTAGGAGGAAGAGAAGAAGAGGCAGTCGGAGCTGTTGGTCCATCATAAGAAACATCACTCCTTGTTGTGATGGCTTTAGCATCGCCCCTCAGGTTAGCGATCGTGTTGCTTGGAAGAGTTCCCGAGCCCGAGGGTCGATCATTTAAACGTTTGTTGATATCATTGATTTGAGTAGCAAATAACCTTGTTGTTTCATCTTGTTTAGCCATTAAAGCTTGTTGACTTTGAATCAATTGCTTAATCAACTCATCCGTGGGCGTTTGATTTGGAATAACACTTTGATTTTGATTATTATAATTCTGCCCACGGTTTTGAAAATTGCCATGATTCTGATTTCCATGATTAAAATTCCCATGATTATTATTCTGAAAATTCCCTTGAATCGGGGCTTCATTATGATTTCCATAAAAATTCTGATTGTGGTTAACACCTTAGTTTTGAAAACCTTGATTTGTTCGATTTTGATTTTGATTAACTTGATATGTACGGTTTTGCATATTGTTATTATGACTCTGATTTTGAAAACCGGGTTGTCCAAGATAATTGCCCGAACGGTAATTGAGAAGATTTCGATCTCCTTGAGGAGGTGGATAACCGTTGCCACCCATGTTTGCAGCATACATGTTCTCTTGAGCATAAGAACCGGTTGACGGACACTCGTAATACGGATGTGGACCACCACAAGTTACACAACCTTGATTGACAACATTCACTTGATGATTTGGTTTTTCAATAGACATAGCATCAACTTTTTTAGTAAGTGCCACTAGCATACTCATCACTTCATCATTATTTTTACCATTATTTGACACTTGAGGTTTATTTCTAAACATTCTCACACGAGCCTTATTCTCAATTATCATGAACGCATCATTCGTGTTTCGAGCCAACAAGTTCCCACCCGCAGCAGAGTTGAGTGAGTCTTGATCAACATGACTTAACCCATTATAGAAAGTATCAATCTGCTGAAGGTCGATGAACCCATAGTTCGGACATTTTTCCATCAAATCTTTAAATCGATCCCAAGCTTCTCTAAACGACTCATCAAAAGCTTGTTGGAATCGAAAGATTTGGGATCGAAGATTAGAAGTTTTAGAGGGAGGATAGAAATAATTCACAAACTTGGAAGCAAGATCATTCCAAGTGTGAATCGAATTCGGCGGTTCCTGCCCCTTTAAGGGAGAAAGGAAACAACTTCAATTTCACCACATCGTGAGGAACTTGATTCATTCTAATGGTCTCAGCGATGTCGGTGAAATTTATGATGTGAGCATATGGGTCCTCGTGTTCAAACCCGTGAAAGGATATACCCGTGATTAAGTTGAGTAATCCTTGATTGATCTCAAAATTGGCATTGATATCCGGAATCACGATGGCTCTCCTCACACCATTTAATGGTGATTGGAGTTGTTCATCCATCGGACGTGGATCAAAATCCGGTTGTGGTCCCATCGAAGGGATCACATTGTGTTGAGGACCACCCATCGGTGGGGGTCCATTGTGTTGTTCGTTTTGGTTCATTTCCTCGTCGTTAAGGAAATGAACCCGACTATTATGTCGTAAAACCCTCTCGGGGTTTGAGAAAGGAGAAGTAAGATTCTCAGAAGTAGAACGGGTGTGCATACACCAAAAACAAAATCAAAAAGAAAAAGAAGAAGAAAAGAAAAAGGAAAATCCTTTTGTTTTTATATTATTATTTTTTATATTTACACAAATCTCAAAAACTTTTATTTCTTTTGTTTTTCTTTTTATAAAACATTACGTTAATCGTAACCGTTTCCTTCAAATCTACTCGCGACGGGACGGGAAAGAAGAGTGTTTCTCTCTTCAGCTAGCAATTTAATGTCTTAGCTTCCGTATTTCCCGGTTAATCGGTTATAAAATTGAAGTAATCCGATAAACAACTAATTTCACGTTTTTTCTTATGTTGTAAGGCTTATTTGGTTTACAACGCCCTCCCTTCCACGGGAGAGTCGAGGCTGTAATTTTATTTTTGTATTTTTGCAAACACTTTAGGAAAAGATTTTTCAATTTTTATATTTTTTATTGAAAATATATACAAGATAGAGGAAGGCTTATCAAAACAAGATTTTTCAAAACGAATATTCAAAAACTCACTTCAACCTTCCCCTGCAGCAGCGCCAAAAATTGATTGTGTCAAAATCAATTATATAATAATAGTATAGCATCGAGGAGATGCGCAAGAAATACGGATCACCCGAGTCGTATCCGTACGAAGGTGAATGGAATCAAAGAATATTGATTCGTGCAAACCGTGTAGTGAAAAGTGGTTAAAGTGAAAATTGTGATCAAGTAATTCAAATTATGACAAACAATCATGAATTATGCAAGATGTACAAACTAGGTATGCACCAAAGTTAAAATTCTAAAAACGGAAATGCAAACGCGATTATTTAAAAAGTAATGTACAAAATAAAACGTAACTTTAATAGAAAAATGATCCTACAAACGTGAAACAATTTTCTAAAAATCTTAAACTAATAAAAAGAATTTCTAGAAAAAGAAAAATATTTTTTGACTTTTCTTTTATTTTCTATGAATTTATTTATGTTTTTGTATTTTTAAATGAATTAAAAATAAAGGAAAATAGAAAACTAAAAGGGAAAAATGTAAAATAATTTCTGAAAAATCTAAAATATTATAAAAGAATTTGCTAAAATATTTTTGGATTTTTTATGGCTTTTTCTGATTTTTTATTGATTTTTAATTATTAAAAAGTATATAAAAGTGATTAAAATCAAAGAAAAATTAAGAAAAATATCAAATCAACTCAGAAAAATCTGAAAAATTAACAAAAAATCAAAAATAATAAAAGAAACATGGAGAAAAATTTTGAAACAAAAATAAGCTAAAAAAGTGCTTATTCCAAGCTAAACTGCTTATCACAAGTGCTTATTTTTTAGCACTTGTGACCAATTTTGAATGAAACTCTTAACACAGATATATAATGCCCAAAAAAACTCAGATATACCAAATTATTATCAAATATAATCACAGAATTCCACAAACAGTTCAATAAGCAGTTAGATAAGCCAATGATATAAGTAGAATCTCAAACAGCTAAAGCCAGAAGAAGTAGACCATACAAAACACTAGTTCAACTTCCAATATACTCAGGAAATCCAATTAAGTACAGGAACAAGCTCAATTATGCACTAGCAGGCCTAATGTTCAAAACAGCTTTTCTGTCTCAAAACTGTGAACAAGCAGAGGCAATAAGCACTCAAAATAAGCTCAGAAATGCAAACTCAAGGGGGCAAAAGTTAGACAGCTATATTGAGGTACTCTTAAAACCAAAAACTCTTTCAAATACAACCAATAACCTCTTTGATTAAACCAAAATTCAGCAGCTATTAAGACTATTAACTTTGATATAGTTGAATATTTAAAAACTTACACTAGTTTGACAAAATGAAAATTTAACAAGTGAAACCTACTTCTAATTTGTTGTATTAATGCTACAATTTTACTAGTTTAAGCTATCTCTAATTATAATGCAACTATCAATTTGATTATACTAACAGATTATCACTATAACTAACAGTGTATGCAATTTACTCTAACTTTGACTTTAATCAAATTACCTACTAATTTTATACAATATTATGTCTATTATTTTCCCTAGTGACTTACCTATGCAATAATATCCATCAATCTACCATTTAACCACAGCCAAACAGGTTCTTCCCAAACACTCCTTATACTAACAGATACACTACTACAACTATTTAAAATCAACTAAGCACCACTAAACCAATCAATATCAATCCTAAAACACTGAATATCAGTAAATCAACAGCAATTAGCTACTAAATCTGTCAACTAAGCAACAACTCAGATCCACAAAATGAAAGATGCTCAAGTAAGGCTAATTCTAACACAGAAGCAATTCAAACAGATGTATAATGAATCAAATCAAGCTCAATCACAGCAATTACAACTATAACATCAGTCAAATAAGGATCAATGAAACAGTAACTCAAATGCAACTACAAAATCAAGTACTTACAAAATCTTCAATCCTGCTTGAAAAGGATTGATTCACTATGCTTGACTATCTTTATGATACGCAAAGAGCATCCATGTCTGTCTCCACTTATCCAAATCACCACAGGAATCAATGGATCCAAACACCTTTGACTTTAGTTGACTGAACTCACTTGATTTTGAACAATAATATGAAATAGATCCACAATAAGCTATTGAGCTTATATGGACTGCAAAGAAACTAAATAATCTCAATTGTAAGCTTATATGAACAGAACGAAAACTTTTTTATTTTTATTTTTGAAGATTATGAAAACTTAATTGATAAAATGAGAATGATTAAACTATTTGAAAAACCTAAAGCTGAATAAGAGTAACAGATATAAAAGCTAAAGTAACTAGAGTTGATCAATAAGCTGTAAGTAAAAGAGTAAATTGACGTTTATTGAAACTAAAATTAAGTTACAAATACAATAAGCTATTCTAAATACATTCTGAAGAAAATTTAGCAGAGCTTCGCTACTTACTACACTACACACGAAATAAGCTACCCTATGTCTCTATTTATAGCAAGGAAAGGAAGAATCTAAAGGATAAGGGTCTCGGATTGCCAAACTAGCAATCTGTGTGACCTGTGTTAGTTTGAAGCCTCTCTAAGCCCTCTGATCATGAATCAATCATTACCCAATGATTCCAACCCTTGGATTACTCCTTATGACGTGGTTCCACCAATCACGAGCTGCCAACTATCCCTTTGTGTGCTTGTTTGATTCTGACACGCTCTGACATTCCCTTATACTTCTAGAAACACTATTGATTGTACGAATATACCCTTAATCGCTGTAATTTTATACGGAGTGATTTTTAGGGTTCATAGCTAGGTAATTGGGGGAAAAAGGGGCGGGGTAAGTTTTTTATATTTGTTTGACCCTAGTTTTGACTTCGTTGTCCCTTGACCATGTGATATTAGTTGACCAAGGGATGTTAGATCGGGTATGGGCTTTGGTTTGATTTATGGGCTTTGGGGTTTGATTTGGACTAGGCTTGTAATAATATCACTTGTAATTCAGATTTATTATCAGGGACCAATTATGTAGTTTATGAAATAAAAGGACTAATTCTGCCATTCATCCAAAACTGATCTCTAAGGATCTATATTGCCAACTTTGGATATTTAGGGGTTGAGTTGACTTTTTCTCCAAATAAATCTTTGAGGGACTGATTGCATTAATTTCCAAAGTGTAGGGACTATTTCTGTTATTTCTTCAAACTTTCTCAAAAAGGATGAATTTTGCAAATCTTCAAACTCTAGGGATCTCACTTGACTTTTTAAGCTCAACTTGATTACCAACTTTGACTTTCTGACTCGTTCCACTCTAGTGCTCGTTTTTGCCAGATTTCGTTTGTTTTTCATCATTTTACGTAATATCCGTACCTGCACATTCACAACCACAAAAACATGTTTTCTTTGGCGTTTTTCGGTTAGTTTTTGGATTATTAAGTCCTATTTTGGCTCAGAAAAGGTGAGTGAATAAGCACTAACCACTAAGTAGTTGTGGATAGATCTATTAGGGATTGACAATCCCCATTTGGTCACTAGAGGAAAGCCACCAGATGCACTCTATTTGATTTCATAGGTTACTGGTAAATACCTATCTTGAGGGCCACTATTTTACATCACTATTATGGTTAATTTTGATGCCTGTTAATCGTTGCGTGTCATGAGCTTAGAGCAATAGAGTGGTAGTACTGTAGTCATGATACAGTACTACAATGACTGATGTTTGGGGCGTACAATGATGTAGCCCAATGTTTTATTAAACCACAAGTTTGTGCTCACTATATAGCAGGAAACTACTAAAACTTGGAAAACAAATTACTATTTTGGTGTTGACCTAGTTAGGTCAAACAAACTATTTTTGTGTTGACCCGGTTAGGTCAAACAAACTATTTTGGTGTTGACCCGGTGAAGGGCAAACCAACGGATTAATTTGTATTGAATTGATAAGGAAATCACTCATTTTCTGATTTTGATAAATCAACGATTTAAGCTATGAACTTTATGCATTTACTCACACTTTAATTTGATAATCAACTGTTATTATAACTACTGTGAACTTACAAACTCTTTGATTTTGGAAATCGATATTCGAAACTATAAACTCTATGAACTCACCAACCTTTGTGTTGACACTTTTAGCATGTTTTTATCTCAGGTCCATAATGAGCAAGGATGGCACGGAGGAGCACATATACTTATAAAGGCTATAAATTTTCCTATCATTCGAAAACTGAATTAATAAACTTTGGGACAAACAAGGACCTCTTTTAAAAACTCTGATATTTATATTCGAATGATAGATCTTTAAAATGACTAAAATGATAATCATTTTCTACTAATAAACTGTGCGCTATGAAGTAACACCCAATCTAATTTTGGCTGCATGTTTTCAAAACTGGGGGTGTTACAGAGTGGTACCAGAGCCTTGGTTATAGCGAAACAGGTCTAATTTAGATCCGAACTATATCCGTTTTTACAAACAAAACATTTTATAGCCTTACGCTCTCCATGCTTTCCATCCACCAGACGATTATGTGACTTTTAGATAGTTTATGCTACAACAACACTCTAGTATATATATATATATATATATATATATATATATATATATATATATATATATATATATATATATATATGCTCACCAACTATTTTGAGTACTATACCAATCCTCCTTAATTATCTCACTCTCAACATTATAGATGCGTATGACATACTCTTTTCGTACTCTCAGAAAAATCCGCGCATTGGATTACCTTGTCGATTAGTATGAGTGTTGAGTCAAAAATTCTTAAGTAGGATGATTTACAATGTCTTTACTTGAATGGATTGGGATGCCTTTTTATTTAAATAAAGAAATTGTAAACCACCGAACCATAAGTTTATACTTCGTTATTTACATCATTTGGGACGCTTCTCTATGTAAATAATGAATTATAAATAATTGGGCTTAATTGTATCTGAAAAGGCATGCGTATGAAATCGAGAATCATTAAATTTCATAAAGCATAACTTTTATTTTATTGCCATACTAGCTCTCATCTCCATATTTTCATCTACACTAATGGCTAGGACCACGAGTGGTATGCGGAGCGCTAATACTTTAGCCAAAGACTCACGATTTTCTTCTGCGTATGCCTAATTCTAAGGCATTACGGCACAACCACATTTCATCAATCATGTACTTACTTTTACATTCTGACGATTTATGAAACCTTTTCAAGACATTGTATGTGATTACAATGGTCTCATCCACTATTCAGACATTGTGAGCTGCACAATTGTCTTATTTATTCTCAGACATCGCGAGTTGCACGATATGCTCTCTTAAATTTCGAGACATTTTATGTGATTACAATGGTCTCTCTTACTTCTCCGACACTATGAGTGATATAGTGATCTGCGAACCTATCACAACTTTACATTGTTTCACATGAAATCCATCAAAATCTATAAATTTCTCTAATAGAAATTCAAGATTTGGGATTGCTAAGAAACAAACAGATTCATCATCTACAAAAGCTTGGAATAAATTCTGTGTTGTCACTTAAAACTTTACTTAACAAGTTTCTTTTTACAAGAGCTGAAGTTCTAGAACTTTCTCTACATTCATCAAGTTTTCATCCGAAACCCTCATTGTTAAAAGTCTGTAACTAGCAAACTCTTTGTTTAACGGGTAGGTTACCCCACAGATTTTAACTTTCACGAAACAAGATATTGTGAATCATGTTTATCTTCAAAACATTTTAAAATAAAAATCTTCATTCAAAAATGGAATTGTTTCTAAAGTCAAGTTAATCAAAAGGAATTGAACATAAGACAACGTCACTAGTTAGAACTGCTCAGCAATTATGACATGAGATCCGCTATCATCAAGGAAAAAGCTAATGTAGTAGCAGATCGTTAGGAATGACTATTTGTTCACCCCTTCCACTCACCTTTACTGTTTTATTACAAGTCTTCCGACAACTACCTTATCCTAGAATCCCGGGACGGGATTCAGTTTAACGGGCAGGTAATATAACATCCTGAAATTTTCCTATGATTAATACTATATCTAATAACCATTTTTACGGATAAAAATTTCGTTTTATTCAACAATAAGACTAACCAATACGTTTTAACTTGATTCACGACCTTGGCAAGCAAATTCACCAACAAGTTATTATATAACTTGTACACATATTGATTTTCACTAGCAAACATTCTAAATGACTCCGAACGAGCCAACAACACCCAACCCATTTCTTTTCTATTATGGCCTTGTGTCCTACGGCTAACAAACATTTTTTTTTATATATATTGTCATTTAAAAACTCAACGCACCCCTAGTTATGTTGTTTTTACAAGTCGCGAGGCATGTTTGCTTTAGCTCATTTATTTCCAAACTCGACACACGACATATCTATTTTATTACACGACCTGTCTAAGCTCACTACTAAGAATCAAGTGTGACAACTCACTATCCTTTATTCGATCATTTGATGGCTAAATATTCGACCAAACTTAGCTCAAAAATCACATTTTGCCTAGTAAAGTGTTTAGTTCAAACTCCACCTCCATACTCATATTTCTCTTTTTCCTTGTTTCCTATCACTCAAACAGTCACAACCCCATATTACTTTTCCTAGTTTACTACACGAAGTCTATTCTTCATTTAATATGTAAACTAAACCTATAGGTACTATGATCAAAAGCAAAAACTAACATTTCCCCTTTTATCCACCCTTTGCATCGAACACCCCAAGAAACATAGACAACAGCAAGCCACCATATCACTTTCTACCTAAACTACAAAACTAAACCAACTCTTGATATTGTTTGGTTTCCTTATATCGACTAAACAAGAAGGACCACACCATGTGACTTCTTATAAGCTCACTTACAAATCACATGAACCCTTTATTCTTGACATGTAATTGACAAGCAAAAAATGACAAAATCTATGTGCTAACTCTTGCATGCCATGACACATTCTTTGTTTCCTTTTTCTTTTGATTTTCGACAGAAGCAAGGACAAGCACCATGCTGGTTCTTTTCTTCTTTTGCCCACTGCCATACGAATACAAACCACCTCCAATGCTCCCTAATCATTGAGATGCCTTGCTTGCAAAAATCTGAACTAAACAAATACCATACGCAAGCCCCTCCTGACCATTTGCCTCGTTATAGTTGGATAGAACAAATTCACATGACACTTGTATCATTTGATGAACATTCACCTCCCCACCTCCTATATGGCCCAAATCCCTGCTCCATTCTGCCACTTATCATGTTCCAGCTTTAGTATATAAAGGATTGCATGCAGCTCGACATCCTCACATAACATACAATCACACACTCTCTTGTAGTTTCTGTCAAGCAAGAAAGAAGGAAGAAAGCTAGAAACATTGGAGTTACAAAGTCTTGGTCACAAGGAGTTCCTAGTCTTTTTCATTTCTCGTCCGACATACGTCTACCTCGATTCCCCACTGTAAGCAATCCAAACTCATTTCTCGTGCTTATATGATATGTAAGATAACATAGCTTTCACCCATTTCCATACGTTCATAATTCATTATAACACATTATGTTGTTATCTCAACATTTACTCTCGTACCATAGCTATTTACATAAGTGTCGACGTTGAAAACTTAAAGATTTTGCTCATTGGCTTGCATGATGTGGTAAAATAAACATGAAACTTGTGTGGCTAACCCTTAAACTCGCAAACACTCACGAACATCTCAAAAATAAACAAGAGTTATTTACATAAGTGTCGACCTATTTATGTCGAGCCTATATTAAAGATTTTGAAACCGAAAGTGACGTGAGAAAACATAAGCAAAAACTTAAGTTTTGACGCCTAGAAATCTTGTCGCGAGATTTAAACAAATTAACCGAGACTAATCTTGTGTTTCTTTAAATCTCCTTTTAATAACTAAAAGCTTTTTCGTAGAACATCTTTTAAATGACTAACCAAAATTAGTTTGAAGACATAAGAAGACTCACGCGAAACAGATATGAAATGAAAAAATGGTAATAAATTGCATGCACAACATATTAGAGATTTATAACAAATTTTAAACCGTCAAAATCTTGTTATAAACATTAAATGACAAAGACTAATACAAGAAGCCTCCTAGCTCATTTGGTTATGTCATTTGGCTTGTGAGCTACAGGTCGCGAGTTCGAGCCTAAGCAAAGGCACTTTTGCTATTTTTGTCATTTATGTAACTCTTGCCTTTTGGTAGTTTCAACCCTTCGGCTTTGCACCACTTATCATTCTTTCAAAAGACTTTTATAAGTTTAAAACTTATATATGTTATAAAATAATGAACAATAATAAAGAACAAAAGAACAAGAGAGGAGGAAGAGAGAATTCTTATTATCAGATCATCAAGGTTACAAGTGGATTGTATATATAGGTTGGATGAATGCATCTCAAACCCTAAAGCCCACTAGAGATAAATGTAAATAGACATAAGCCCATTAATATTTACAACACTCCTCCTTAGATATTCACTGTTTATTAAACGCTATAGACCGCCTCATTAAAAACCTTATCAAGAAAAAAACTCAGTGGGATAAAAACACTTGATGAAGGGAAAAAGATTGCATTGCGCATAATACTCCTCCTCAATTTAATGTATATCTTTCAAGCATCGCATGCTAATCTTCTAAACGAGTTTCTCGTATACTTTTGTTGGCAACAACTTTAAAATGAAGTCCATCAAATTGATGATGTTACAAATAAGTCCTGCAAAAATGAAAAAATATATGTGTAGCTTCCAACCCAATATCAAATCAATTGGTTGGAAAATATACAATGCATGTATAAATATTAAAAGAGAAAAATACACTCTCGTGATACAAAATTGGCATCAAAACATCAATTGTACTCATGTATGATACTTGAGGACCAACTATTTCTTTGAGACATGTACAAAAACAATTTATATAATAGTCATCCAAAATCATTTTGATCCATATATGGATTCATTCAACTTTATCAATATAAAGTTATTGAGAACTTTATTAATCGTATCTAGAGTTGAAGTTGTAAGCCATGCTTGAGACATTACAAATCATTCATGGTATATGAGAGCTTTAATAAAACTCATTTAGAGCGAATTAAATACTTCAATTTTGATTGTCTCGTAAAATATCAATAAGATATTTACATCCACCTCGAGACAATATGTCTTTTAATAATCAACTTTGTGTTTTTGTGAATTTATTTATTCACAATTCATGTCTTAAAAGACATAACTTTAGAGCTCTTATTTCGCATTCACACAAAGATTGATGTATATCCAATAAATTTTACACATTCATGTGTATGGACTTCATATCCCAATATTTATCGTATTTTTACGATATTGCGTCTTTCCATATTGGCCAATCATTTCCTTGAGCGCACTTTTGATTTATGATCCTCATTATGCATAATAGCAAGCGCTATATTGTATGTAAACAAATTTATCGACGTCGTTTATGTTTTGATTTCATATAACTTTAGACATGATATAATTTATTGAGATCTCATTAGCTATTTGAGGTTCTTTGGAACCTTCATGTCTGGTGTCTGTTTATGAGACTATCATGGGGTCTTTTATACCTCGAACAACCATCTTGTTTTCATGCTCCATATTTTTCATCGAGGATTTTATTTGGAATCAATTTGTCTACCATGTTTGAGGCATGTCATAATAAAATAGTGTCCTTGAGGACAATTTCTAATTAGAGCATGAGTAGCTGAAATTTTGTTTTTGGCCAATGTTTATTTATGGCTATTAGATTATTCATTGAATAATGAATTCATAAAAATTTCCTTCGAGGATCAATAGAATATGATAATTTATTCTAATTTGCAGCTACTTCTCTCCTCCTGAAGGAATTATCCATCTTCTATATCCCATACATGTGCATTTAGATGAAGTAATTTGCACACAGAAAAACAAAAATGAGATATGTTTGGTTTATAACCAAAACCAATTATAAAAGGGAGGATTTACAATAACATATTTGCATGATGCTAATTTTGTTGTTGTGCATATTATAATATCGCCCCATATAACAACACAAGTTTTTCTCTAAGTATCATTTGATAATTTAGAAGTAATTCATCGCATTTTCATAATGAAATACTTACTCTGGAATGTTAGGCTCGCATTGAGCTATTAATCATGCAAACTTGAGGTTGCGATTTAATGACCATTTAGACGATGCATCGATTTTAAACTCTAAACGGTTCATACAATGGATGTGTATGCTTACATATATCCATTTGTTTTCTTTCTAGAAAATTGAGGAATTGAGTCCCCATTCTTGTTGATAAATTAATAATCAACTTCTTTTGAGAGATAATACCCTTTATATTGAAGAATGTTATTCTTCTATAGTGTCGCATCATTAATGACTCGGGACGGTGTAACCGGTCATGCCAAAAATATTATAATTATAGCTCATAAACTTATTTTATGGCTATGATTAGCTTTTATTAATCTTTATATAATGCATGTCGAGGAAGATACAAAAGAATATAATGCATCCTTAATATTTAACTTCGTTCCTCATGACAATTTTATATTTCTTTTACGGAGCAGAATGTGCTAGCATAGATTCTTAAATCTATGAATATAGTGTGTAATATCTTTGACAGCATTTTTGTTTGCTCCTTTCTTATTATATTTTCGCCACTACTAGTGGTTTGTCATTGTCATACTACCTCGACCATAGCATTTACCATGATAAATGATCTTTAACCATTTATCGTTACATTATCACATTCACATGAGGGAATGAGGATCTCATATTGATCATTTTATCTCATTCACTTGATGGAATGAACATCTTATATTGATCATTTTATCACATTCGCTTGAAGGAATAGAGATCTTTATGTTGCAACTTGAGGTTGCCAACCAGTTTCTTTTAACACGACAATATGGAGCAAATTTATTAAACGGGTTTATCGTGTTTGTTCAAACATGCCCATTTCTTTTATATCAAAGCATCGTTCTCGATATATGAGTATATTCGAGGCATTAACCATCTCATCGCATTTTTTCTTTTCATCATTCAGATGTACTACTTAATATTGCGAAAAATGTGCTCGCATTTGCAAGAATCTCTTGCTTATGATGGTCAAATATTTCTTTTAGATTTTTGACATACATTTAACGTATCTTTCACCGTTATATATTTTCTTTTTAATTCAGATCTAACACTAAAATTGTGAGGCCGAACTCGCTTATGCTTTTTTATTTTTTATTTTATTTTTTTAATGCAGTTTGAGGTGCATATAATCATAGCGAGATTTTACCATAATTTAACGAATCTTTCATCGTTAAGTATTCCCTTCTTTTGTTAGATCATCATGTAAATGATATCGAAGGAGTATCATTGCTTTGGCTCGCTATGGATGAGAAGCCATTTAAAGTAAAACAAGATCTTACCATTAAAAATCCTATGTAACAGTGCTTTGACGATGCGACTAAAAATAATATAGATGTATGATGCAAAAACATATGCACATATTACTTGAATGGAGATATAATATATGAAAATTAACTGATGAGCAATTGAAATAGTGAACAACATCACAAGGCTATAGGATAAAAAGAATATAAGGTTAAGTTTATTAGTGATTTTGATAATAAGCAGCTTGCAATACTTTGATGTATATCTTCTTCTTCTTTTTTTTTTTCTTTTTTTTTCTATTTTATTCTTGAACTATGATAGTTCATTAAAACACATGTAAAGAAACTTTATCTATTTATTTATTAACTTGAAAGTTTCATATAACTAAAAGATATCAAGTATCAAGTCAATTTTTAAGAAGAAAATTACAAAATTAAACCACAACGTTTTACATGCAAAATTTTGGAAACCTTGAATACAAAATTATTTCCAAAGAATATAACACCAAAGGTATAATATTTTTGAAAAAAAAAATAATCACATATTAAATATGCTTTTCTCATATTTTTTATCATATCTCTTTAAAACAATTAAATATTGTGAGAGTGATCCAAAATATTTTATTGAAAATATGATGTTGTTCGTCAAAAGTGAAAAGATTATGCGGATAAGTCTAAGCATAACGTAGATAAGTAACCACAAATGATTATAAAAGTGATAACAATGAAACTTTGTAAAACAAAGTAATACAGGTACGTATAGGTTTTCTATTATATGTGACCAAATGATAATTCAACAAAACACATAAGGCTGTTAATAAAAGGGCCATCAATTTGCAAAATAATTTTAGCCAATATCATGTAGAAACATATGCGAATCAGGAATTTAGAAAATAGTATATGATTAAATAATTATATCGGCAAAATTAAGAATAATACAACTTGAGGTTCTATACAAATATATAATGATAACACAAAATTATATTATTTGATTCTTTTTAAGGAATCAAGTATAAAACTTGAGGGTTTTTTTTTTTTTTTTTTAACATAATATGAGGTTATGTCATTGATTCTATTAGAATCAAATTAGAACTTGAGGTTCTAATAAGTTTTTTCTTCAACATAACATGAGGTTATGTATTGATTCTCTTGAGGAAACCATAATAGAACTTTATGTTCAATAAACCATTATATCCATAACTTAGATGTTATGTTATTGTGATTCTATTCCTCGTAGTAGAACTTGAGGTTCATACTTTTTTTTACATAACGTAGAGTTATGATATTGTAATTCTTTTGAGAGAATAATAAATGAACTTGAGGTTCATTAAAAAAAATACAATAACTTGAGGTTATTGTATTTTTAATTTATTCATTGTAATAAAACTCGAGGTTTTATTATGAATAAATATAATCATAACATGATACATTTTTAATCTTTTGAGTGAATCATAATAGAACTCGAGGTTGTATTTTTTTTTATTGATTATATTCATTGCATCATACGTTAGAACTTGAAAATCTATTTTTTTTTTCAAACATGAGGTCATGTTAGTTTAATTCTTTTCAAGAATCAACATAGAACATGAGGTTCAAAAATATAATTAAAAGTATTACATGATGTTACAAGTATACCTTTGTTATGGATAATTATTAGTGGATGTCCATATAACCCATAATAGGCCCATGGCCCATGTTAGCTATTAGGGTTTTTGCCCTTGTCTATATATACTCTTTGTAAATCTCATAGTTAATGATCAATAAGAAGAATATTCATTCCTTCAATTCTTGTTCATAACACGTTATCAGCACGCTCTAGTGATTCTTGATTTCGCGAGATGACTACGTCCGTAGCAAATGTATTAGTGAAAACATGCCTATCTGATTTATGCAATCACAAGAGGTAAGTTCCCTGACTTAAATTAATAGAATTAGAAAAATCAACTAACTTTATTAGTACTTAAATAAAACTGATATTGTTTGACAGTTACAACTTTGATTGTTTATAATTGTGAGTTTAGTGATGTAAAAATTAGTTATAGCGACCGTGGATGAACCTTTTTGCAATTAAGAATTATTATCTCAGTTGTTGCATGTTTATTTGTATATTAATAATACATTAGGCAATGGTTAATTAAATCTCGTATAATATTAGTGTTTCATAGCAACTAAATCCTTATTAGCATGTTAGCATGTTTGAGTGATTTTTGGGTTAATAATAATTACTGTAGCAAATACTATTGATTGCTTGTGTTCGGTAACCCAATATATGATACAAATATAATACACCTTCTCTTGATTCTCTTGATTCTCTTGATTCTCTTGATTTTACTAACCATCTCACTAAAACTCATTGTTGTTGTTTTTAGTTGGTTAATGTTAAAACTTATATCAATTGTTAAAAGTTTTATGCATTATTTTTCTAACCCTAAACAGCATAGTTGAACACTATTTAAATTTGTTGTAATTTGTGCTTGTTTAGTAATAAAATAAAAATCTAGAATTAACAAGAATGTATTGCAGTAATTATTCATGGTATGGATAGTATACTTGTGGACAAATATTTCTTACTTGTTCAAATTGATTGATACTTCAGTCTGTTTAAAAACCTTGTGACGTCACCATTAACGACTAAGCGAATGTTTGGTATCTTTAATAAGAAAACATGATTTGTCTATTATATGTATCTAGATCAGAAAGAACAATATTGATGACTGTGTGATAGTCTTGCATTTTTTTTATACATGTATGACGTCACCATTAACGACTAAGAATTATGTGGCAATTCTACTTGTAAATGCATATCATTGTTCTGTTTAAATACGAATACGAGGCGTAATAATCTATGTTGAATCATTGTTCTGATTAACTCAAAAGTATATTCATAAGTGTAGAAGAATAAAGCGGATTAATTTAAGTGGATTGTTATAGTAGCTTACCCATGTTATCGTTATCGAATAAAATAACGAATCAAAATCAATCTAATTAATGATTTTGTTTAATTGTTCATCATGTTTGATTAAGATGTTTAATACTAGTGATATACGTTGAAAATTTTATACTCTATTTTGGTCTTCACTCCAAATTTGCCTTATATCTTCAATTTAAAAGTTTGAAGAGTAAAAACTACATAAGATGTTCTCTTCCATTTGTTTATGAGTTAATTTGCTTATTGGGGATACTAAATATGCGCTCTATATTGTTTGCATAAATTGCCATATAAGTTGCCTACACTCTTATGCTGATTAGATTATGTTAAATTTGAATGTTACTACAAATGACTATATTATTTCATAAATGCTTGTATAGTCATGAAAGGTATGCTTAACTTAATTCTGGGGTATGTGTATGTATTTTTTGGATTGTTTAATATATATCACATGATATGGTTTTGATTGCATTATAGATTGTACTTTTAGTTTTTTTTTTTTTTTCACATGTACTGTATTCAAATATTTGATTGGAGAGGTATTTGTTTAAATGTGATGTAGTATTAAGTTTTTCATATTATTTTATGTTTACATAGAAAGTGCAATCTAAGCACATGTGGTTATAAACAAGAAGTTTATGAGCCAAGATTATTTTATTGAGTGACATGACCGGTTGGACCACCCCAGGTCAATGATGATGCGAATGTATAGAAGAACTATAAGTTTCTTCAAAGATATATTTGATTGTTCTCAATGGAATGGAAGTTAATTGTTTATATATCACCACAATACATATAAACTTTTGGAAAGAATATAACGGGGATGTATGTAGGCCTATACATCCGCCATGTGGATCATTTTGAGTTTTAAAATCGATGCATCGTCAAAATGACCATCAAATACGCAACTTAAAGTTAGCGTGATTAGTGGCTCGACTTATAAAGTACGAGCACGATTTTCCAAATTATATTATTGAGAATGGTGGTGAAAACTTCCAAGTATTGGGCGATTATTGGAATAAGTGTTGAACATAAAAGTAGCCCATGTTTATACGCGAATTGCTTTTGTTGAAACGTTTATAAAACGTCTTCAGTTGATTGCAAAGCCAATAATATTGTGAGAACAAAACATTTAGTTTATGGGGCATGTTATGACATATGAATCGCATCTTGCCAACAATCTATAATGAATCCTCCCCGTTAGAAAGGTTTTGCTCACAAACCAAATTTCCCATGTGAGATTTTGTAATTGTGTGATATATAGTAAATACACCACAACACACAAAATGGGATATTTAAATTGATAATTCATTCAGGGGGAGAGAATGAGCAGCGAGAAATATGGAATGAATTATGATATAGATATTGATCCTCACATTAATGAATATGAACTTAAAGTTCAAGAGACAAATAACATTCCAGATATAGTAAATGCCAGACATATTTAGTGACCTAAAGAAAGTGACTAGATCATATTATGCTGCTATTGCTCCAATTACAATGTGTGTCCCAGCAGTAAAATCATTGATTGGTAGTAAGTCTATAGCACGTCTGCAGCGTGATAGACGAATCGATTCCAAATAAAAAGTCCTCGAATGAATAGATAAAATGGAGCAATAAAATTAAGATGGTCGAATCGAGCTAATAAAGACCCCATAATAGTCTCTGAAAGAAAAGCTAGACATGAAAGGTTATTGAAAACCCCGGGTACATGAAAAAACTTTGAGATCTCAACAAATGATAGAATATAATGTCTAGTAAAGTGTGGAATCGAAAAGAACTGAAACGACGTCGATAATACTGTATATAATAATGCGCATGATAAATACAAGGTGAGGATCTTGAATATCTACACGAAGTGTAGTTGTAAAATGAATGGCCAAAGAATATAAAGACGCAAGTGACTAATGAACTATGAAAGTCTCTTATGATGAAACATGATTATTGGGTGAAATCCATACACATGAATGTTATGAGAAAGGATATTTAATGTTATGTCTGGCAGTATGAGAAATAAGTTGTATGCGTCTAATGTTATAAAACAAGAGCTCATTTTGTTGAGATTCCTTAAGGAATATAGAATGCATGGAACACGTGTTATGATTTAAAATTCTCGAGAATAGTAGTTGATCAAATTGAATTACAGTAAATCAAATATTTCAATATTTTCAAGGTACAAAGGATATGGGTTTATATTTTACTAACCCTTCAAAACAAGTTTAGTTAGTTTTGCAGATGCAGGATATATGTTTAACTTACAATGATCGATCTAAACATGGATATATTGTTACAAGTGGCGACTATTTTTCCTGGGCATTTGATAGAGTAAACAATCAAGGCGACTTCATCAAACCATACATAAATTCTGAAAATGAGATAGCAACTATTGCATGAAGATAATGTAGCATACCTTGTTATATTCAAGTAACGTTACATCAAAGGCGACAAGACACTTTTCATTCAAGTGATGATTTTGTTGACCTATTTACAAGATACCAAGTGATGTAGCCATCAGAGGGAGATAATACGCGGTGCACTCTTTTTGTCCTTAGTCATGGTTTTGTCCCACTGGGTTTTCCTGACAAGGTTTTTAATGAGGCAGCATTCCCTAAGCGTATTAACAATATGGACATCCAAGAGGGAGTGTTATGGATAATTATTAGTGGATGTCCATATAACCCATAATAGGCCCATGGCCATGTTAGCTATTAGGGTTTTTGCCTTAATGTTTGTCTATATATACTCTTTGTAAATCTCATAGTTAATGATCAATAAGAAGAATATTCATTCCCTCAATTCTTATTCATAACAACCTTTTCTTTATTTAATCTTTTTTATGATAACAATAGATTTAAGAATCTTTAAAAAATCAAAAACATAAAAAAAAATCTTAGATTACGTTACTCGATTTTCAATATTAAAACAAATGATATCTTCATTACATTTAGCAAAATAATTGTTTTGTTTATAGAGGAAAATTCAAATGCATACACTTATTTTGGTGCATACCAATGGACAAATCCCCACCATCCATCTAGTTTGATCTAATGGTGGGGATTAACATAAGATTAAACCCTAAAAACCTAAGTTCATGTTTTTTCATTTTCTTTTTCTTTTTGTATTTCTTAATATTCTTTTTGTGTTTGTTTTTTTTGTTTTTTTTTTTTTTGGCTTTTTTACCAACTGACGTTTCTTTTTTTTTTTCTTTTTTTCCAACTCACGTCTTTTTCCTTCTTTTTTTTTCCTTCTTTTTTTTTCTATTTTTTTTTTTTTTGCTTTTTTTCAAACTCACGTTTTTTTTTCCTTTTTGCTTTTTTTCCAACTCACGTCTTTTTTTTTTCTTTTTTTTTTTTTTTTTTTTTTTGGTTTTGTTTCAACTCCGTTTTTTTATCTTGTTTTCTAATTCACGTTTTTTTTCGCTTTCATACGTTTTCGTCATTTTTCTATGTTTTCTTTTTATACGTTTCTTTTTTCCGCTTTCATACGTTTTTTTTTCGCTTTCAACTATGTTTTTAAAATATCACAAGTGATAATAGTGTTCTCATATGGGTTTCGTGCTGCAAACATATTTGCATACTCTATTATTAGCTTATTTTTGTCATTCATTTCATGAAGAAGGATCTTTTCAGTTTATTTCATTATCATGTTGTTCAGCTTTTTGGAAGAACCTTTATATCACAGATTCACAGGTGATATCACATGTATCACAACTTCTTCTTTTTATTGAATCAGTGGTGGTAATAGAGGAACATGTGATATCACAAGTAATATAACATGTGATATATCACAGGTGATACCTGATATCACTTGTGATACCACATGTATCACAGGTGATACATGATATCACTTGTGATATATCACATGTGATACCTTTATAACCCAAAGACAAAACACCTTTATAACCCAAAGACAAAACAGAATATCACTTGTGATATTCAGAATATAACTTGTGATGTTTAGAATATCACAGAATATCACTTGTGATATTCAGAATATCACTTGTGATATTCAGAATATCACTTGTGATATTTATAAACATATGAAAACGTCTGAAAATGGCAAAAAAACATTTAAAAACGGACGAAAACGAATGAAAAAACAAACGAAAACGTAAGAAAATGGACAAAAATGTATGAAAACGGAAGAAAATGTATGAAAGTGTAAAAACATGTATGAAAAAGGACAAAAACGTTTGAAAACTGGACGAAAATGAAAGAAAAGGGATGAAAACGGATGAAAACGTATGAAAACGAACGAAAACGTAAGAAAACGAACGAATATGTATGAAAACTGACGAAAACATATGAAAGCGTAAAAACACGTCTGAAAACGGACGAAGACGTATGAAAATGGACGAATATTACTTATTATATCCAGACTATCATTTATAGTACTCATAGTATCACTTGTGATATTCTGCATATCATAGAAAATCACTTGTGATATTCAGAAAATCACTTGTGATATTCAGAATATCACTTGTGATATTCTAAATATCACAGAATATCACTTGTGATATTTAGAATATAAATTGTGATGTTTAGAATATCACAGAATATCACTTGTGATATTCAGAATATCACTTGTGATATTTAGAAATATATGAAAACGTCTGAAAATTGCAAAAACATTTCAAAACGGACAAAAACGAATGAAAAAACGAACGAAAATGTATGAAAACAGAAGAAAACGTATGAAAGTGTAAAAATATGTATGAAAAGGACAAAAACGTTCAAAAACTGGATGAAAACGAAAGAAAATGGTTGAAAACGGATGAAAACGTATGAAAACGAACGAAAACGAACGAATATGTATGAAAACGGACGAAAACGCATGAAAGCGTAAAACACGTCTGAAAACGGACGAAGACGTATGAATGGATAAATATTAGTTATGATATCCAGAATATCATTTGTGGTACTCATAGTATCACTTGTGATATTCTGCATATCACAGAAAATCACTTGTCATATTTAGAAACATATGAAAACGTCCGAAAATGGCAAAAAACATTTAAAAACGGACGAAAACGAATGAAAAAGTATGAAAATGGAAGAAAACGTATGAAAGTGTAAAAAAAAAATGTATGAAAAGGACAAAAAACGTTTTAAAACTGGACGAAAACGAAAGAAAACGGGCGGAAACGTATGAAAACAAACGAAAACGTATGAAAATGAACGAATATGTATGAAAACTGATGAAAACGTATGAAAGCGTAAAAACACGTCTGAAAACGGACGAAGACGTATGAAAACGAAAGAAAACGTATGAAAACGGACGAAAACGTAGAAAACGAACGAAAATGTAAGAAAACAGATGAAAACGTATGAAAACAGACATTAACGGGCGAAAATGTAATAAAGCGGACGAAAAACTTATGAAAACGGACAAAAACGTAAGAAAATGGGCAAAAATATATGAAAACGGACGAAAACGTATAAAAACAGTAAAAAAACGTATGAAAACGAAAATAAACCGTGAATTAAAAAAAGTGAATTAAAAAAATTATACTAAGGGAAAAGTGAATTAAAAAAAGGAAAAAAAAAAACGTGATTGAAATTTGAAAGTACAAAGGAAAAGAAAGAAAAAATAAATAAATAAAAAAACATGTACGTTATTTGAAGGAAAAAAAGAAAAAAAAAGAATAATAAGAAAGAGAAAAAGAAAAAGAAAAAAAAAACATGGATTTATGTTTCCCGGTTAATCCTCACCATTAGATTAAACTAGATGGATGGTGGGGATTTGTCCATTGGTATGCACCAAAATTAAAGTATGCAAAATAAAGTGACTCTTTGTTTATAACAATTTAAGAATCTTAAAAAGAATTACGGGATCACAAAACATGATCATAAATTTATTTATTTACTGTAATAAAATTCTTAAGGGTTTATTAGCAACTGTAATTGCGAGTTCTACGTTATTGATTTAATAAGTATACAGACCACGGTGTTCATCGCCCTTAATGTTAATGTCAATCATTTTACAGTGAACAATAAATATTATACAAAATCAAGATATCATGTAGTTAATCATGAATATATTATAACTACACAATGGTATGATGATATTGGATTTTTACCTTTCTAGATCAGTAGCGAGCTTCAAAAAAAAATTATATCAACCATAACTTTAGTAGTTTACCGTCATCTTTATCTTGCTCCTTTTCTCGAGGCTATCATGCTGATAACGTGTTATAAAATAATGAACAATAATAAAGAACACAAGAACAAGAGAGGAGGAAGAGAGAATTCTTATTATCAGATCATCAAGATTACAAGCGGATTGTATATATAGGGTGGATGAATGCATCTCAAACACTAAAGCCCACTAGAGATAAATGTGAACAGACATAAGCCCATTAATATTTACAACAATATAAACCTTTTACACTTCCCACCTTCCAACTTTAACTATAGAACATTTTCTTATAAACTTTTATAAGTTTTGAAACATATAAGAATCTATACGACTTCAACCCTTCTAAGTTTGATACTTTAATACTTGTCACCCTAAAACTTTTATAAGTTTGTAAATATAATTATTCTGAACTGAATATGTAAATCATCTAACCATTGGGGTTAAAGGAGTAACTTTTGTATAACTTAAAGGTTTACACAGAAACTTGAGTTCGTTTTGATAAATTAATATTTTACGACAATATCATAGTAACATATACCGAGATCTATATTTTGAGACTATAATGAAATAATATTTCTGAATAACTTGAATTATAAAATATATATAACTTAACGTTATTATCAATAACTTGAATACACATCAGGAAATGATTATTTCTCAAAACTCATCGATTCATTTAATTAAGGATAATTGACATTTATTACAATTTATCATTCACCAACTTTTGATACATATCATTAATTCATGACGAGAAATATAAATAATAAACGATACATAAAGACAAGTTATATAGTATATGACTTTGTTGATTGAACTTTAAAGCGTTTTGCCACGCAAGCCACCTCTACCACAAATCATTTTTGTCATCTGACACTATTCAAATCACAATTCTCGATAAGTCGAACTTATCTCGGGCTTTCCATAATTATTCAGGTTATCTTTGAAGTCATTTCCATTCTACTTCTGACATTACGTTATCTTTGTCTACCATAACTCTCAGGTGAGTCATAGCCCCAACTTTTCTCATTTAATTGTTTTGTAAACTCTTTGGGGGAGATACATGCTTAACTACTGTTTTTACTTTTACAAGTATTCATTAACTAAATACATGACTGTATTTCATATAAACTTTACTAGTTTACACATTTTTATATCTCATAATGAGATACCTGCTATAGACATGATTACAAGTGACTGTTCAACGATATGCTATATTTGACCTCTATTGCCTAAGTTACCTATTACCAAAAGTCCCTCGTTCATGCACCTTAATCACTCGCAGGTTGAGCGTAAGTAGTTGTGGACAGATCTATTAGGGATTGACAATCCCCATTTGATCGCTAGAGGAAAGCCACCAGATGCACTCTATTTAATTTCATAGGTTACTGGTAAATACATATCTTGAGGGCCACTATTTTACATCACTATTATGGTTAATTTTGATGCCTGTTAATCGTTGCGTGCCATGAGCTTAGAGCAATAGACCGGTAGTACTGTAGTCATGATACAGTACTACAATGACTGATGTTTGGGGCGTACAATGATGTAGCCCACTGTTTTATTAAACTACGAGATTGTGCTCACTATATAGCAGGAAACTACTAAAACTTGGAAAACAAATTACTATTTTGGTGTTAACCCAGTTAGGTCAAACAAACTATTTTGGTGTTGACCCGGTTAGGCCAAACAAACTATTTTGTTGTTGACCCGGTGAAGGGCAAACCAACGGATTAATTTGTATTGAATTGATAAGGAAATCACTCATTTTCTGATTTTGATAAATCAACGATTTAAGCTATGAACATTATGGATTTACTCACACTTTAATTTGATAATCAACTGTTATTATAACTACTGTGGACTCACAAACTCTTTGATTTTGGAAATCGATATTCGAAACTATAAACTCTATGAACTCACCAACATTTGTGTTGACACTTTTAGCATGTGTTTATCTCAGGTCCATAATGAGCAAGGATGGCATGGAGGAGCACAGATACTTATAAAGTCAATAAATTTTCCTATCATTCGAAAACTGAATTAATAAACTTTGGGACAAACAAGGGCCTCTTTTAAAAACTCTGATATTTATATTCGAATGATAGATCATTAAAATGACTAAAATTATAATCATTTTCTACTAATAAACTGTGCGCTATGAAGTAATACCCAATCTAATTTCCGCTGCATGTTTTCAAAACTGGGGGTGCTACACTAAAGTGCGCTCATGTTTTCTATAGGGATTTTAAAAGTTTAGGAGCATGGTTGAAAATGATCAGATAAATTTAATAAGTGGACAGGCAAGATTTCTTTTGTTCATCATTCTATCAGATGCTCAAATTTATTTGTTCTCACTAATTTTAAAATTTCCAAATATTGATATTCTGATCCTATGTTGCAGCTACGATAAGCTAGACTCAACATAGATCCATCTAAGAAGAAATCTGGGTGAAATTACCAGAAAAGAAAATAGATGAATTGGATGAGACAAAATGAACCCTGAAGTTTTGGAAAATTATGATTTTAGATTATATCAAAGACACTAGATTTTGAAGATGAAAGGCAAAGATGATTACAACTTGAAGTGGGTCAAAATCAGAAGCTATTTAAACCACGGAGTAATCGAGAGCCTCGGATGATGGCACCACTAATGCAAAAGGTAAACAATTCTATAATTTGCATTAATCTGAAATTCTTTATAGATTTCAATCATTTTCATGTCTACTGTCAATAGGCTTATTACATAAATTTAACAGTGAGATTAGACACATGTAATAACTTTGGTTTTTTTAGATAGAAAACTATCTGTTTGGTTTTAAGTGATATATACAGTTTTCAGCAAGTAGTGGATGAAGTTTTCAGGGGTGTTTGGATATGCGTTTTGAAACTGATTATTGCGATTTGTATTTGTAGTAATCAAATTGGATTCTTTGGATAAATAGATTCTGTTGCAGATATCAGAAACAGAAACTTTTCGATAATCATAACAAAACTTGATAATCTAAGGGTAAAATTGATAGATCTAACTGGTAAATACAACTATATATCTATGTAAAATACTACAATACTTATTACAACACAAGATTTTCGCCTTTTATCTTATGAAATTGTTGCTATACGGTTACTTAAACAAAAGAGCTTTTGTTGACGGTAACTCTTTAATATGCTGTTATTTGAAGGGGTTTAAGGGACTGTCAAAACAAATATTGGTGTCAAAAGGATGGGAGAGCTTCAGAATAAACCGTTTTATGATGCCATGAAGCAAATGTACAATGAGACAGAGGCGGAAGATAAAGCTTCAGAGCTATGTTCGTTATGGGAAGAGTACCTTCGAGATCCCAAGTGACATCCTTTTAAAGTAATCACCATCGATGGAAAATCAGAGGTATCCTTTTATAATTGATGAGCGGCATTATAAGATTGAATCTCTTTGCATGCAGTGGCACTACCTGCTAAAATATGTTATTGAAATCATACCAGTTATGAGATTATTTCACAAAAGGTTACCCAAAAGTAGTTGTTGATGAGTGGATGCATTGAGGTGGGATAATACTGATTTCCAATTGCCACCTGTCATTGTGTTTGCTGGCGACAAGAAAGCTACTAACCCGGAACCTATAACTAAGAGTGAGACTAAAGAAAGTCAACCTGTTGCAAATGAAAGTCAACAAGATGTTGATAAGGGTAAATTAAAAGTAGAAATAGAAGAGAGTGAAACGACACTTAGGTCCCCGATATGCTATGTTATGGGTCATGTTCAAGCTGGAAAACCAAGTTCCTTGATTCTATTAAAAGGACTAATGTCCAAAAAACCGAGGCCGGAGGCATCACCCAACAAATTAGTGCCACTTACATTCCAACTGAAAACATTCGCGAAAGAACAAAAGATTTGGAAGGTTGTTATGGCATTGAATACGGTACTGAGTTGCTACTGTTGGAATTATGTCCAAGTTCATAACTAATTGGTAAGACTATCGTCAAAAGTAGAGTCCTTTTTGGGTCGCCCTCGATGAACCGTAAAAGAGAAAATGATTCAAAGAATAGGTTACGGCATTACCACGTTTTGATGTTATGTCATAACAAGGTATTTGGTATTTTTTGTGGTTATCCCCCACATCGCCCCAAAGGGGTAAACCAACTCCCTCTAATGCCTTATATATAGAGGGAGCATGTCAAAGTTTTTACTTACTTATCTCCTCATTCTAATTCCTACTCCTTATAAGAGTCTTTCGTTTATCGGGACCTTAGGAGTTCGAAAGAATTGTTTCTCTTTGGTTCGTGGGTGTGAGCTATTAGAGGTACTCTCGTTTGGGTACTTGCCTCCAAGTTCGACCAAGGTGGTCCGTGTGAGAAATTCGATTTTCTCAAAGGTTAGTAATTTTCTTATTACTTATTTAATTATTTATTTCTTTTAAGTTGCTTTTAGTTAATTAGGTTTAGATCCTTTAGGGTTTAGTTCCCTTCTTGCGCTAGATTATTATTATTTTCGCTGCGTATTAATCTAGTTGGGAATAGAAAACCCATCAGTGGTATCAGAGCTTTAGCCTAATTCTATTAGCACTTAAAAAGTAAGTTGTTAAAATGTGATAAGTGTAAATAATAATTGTATATTATATTATTGTCTTATGATCATTGAATGTTAATATGAATTTACATTTTGAACCTTATATTTTAAAATGGTTAAAATAGAACCCTAAAGTTTAGAATGTTTCGTTTTTAACCTTATATTTTAAAATGTTTAAAATAGAACCCTAAAGTTTAAAATGTTTAAAATAGAACCCTAAAGTTTAAAATGTTTCATTTTGAACCTTATATTTTAAAATGTTTAAAATAGAACAAAAGTTTAAAATGTTTAAAAGAAACCTTATATTTATATTATAATGGTTATATTACTTGAAACTACTAAAACAAAATTCCCGTTTTAGATATATAGAAAAAGTGAATAGTATGCCAACCCATGAAAACCGCACATCTCATCATATGGGCTATTAATGGAGCGTGTGTGGTTTACCGACACACTAATAAGAGAACATAAGTGAAAGGTGATGTGGGTCTCGCGATTCTCGGGCTGACTCGAGCCGGGTACCACGCGGGTTTTGCATGGTTAAATTCACTGTCTTATTCATGATCCTCGACATCCCAGTCATGTATTGTAGATAAGCATATACGAGATTAACATGCCATTGATCAGAATCAATGAATCTCAAAAGAACTAGGAATTTCATAGAGAATGAAATTGACAAAGACATTGTCTACCTAAAATAATTTCGTGATGTGATTACGGCAACCCTCTTCATAAAACGAATCTAAAATATGGATCCTAGCCTTATTATAAAATTGGGTAATTGATTAAGGAATATTCATTCTAAACTAAAATTATTTTATCTTATAGATGTCTACTGAAAATGGTGTCAATCCTCCCGTTCCCAATCCCTCACATAACCCAAACTTCTCATTACTCTCAGTTCTTGGGAGGAAAAGACTCACCGGTCCTAACTATATGGACTGGATGCGAAACCTTAGGTTCACCCTAAGGTACGAGAACAAAGAGTATGTTCTTGATGAGCAAATTCCCAAAATTGATGATGATTCAACCCAAGAAGAGATTGAAGCTCACCGAAAGCACTATGATGATGCAAACAAAGTGTCATGCATCATGGCATCGTCCATGAGCCCTGAACTGCAAAAGACTTTTGAGAACACTTGGGCTTATGAGATGAACCAACAGCTCAAAGAAATGTTTCAGGCAAAGGCAAGCAAAGAACGCCTTGATGTTGTTAAATCCCTCATGGCTTGCAAACCAAAACCAGGAGCCTCTATTTGTGCTTTTGGCTTAGAGATGAAAGGGTACTTTGACAGATTGGGATCTCTGAACCTGGTATTCGATACTGAGCTTTCTATCAACATAATCCTATCTGGTCTGCCAGCTGATTATAATCAGTTTGTGCTCTCGTATCAAATGAACGGGAAAGAGACCTCAATAATGGAACTCCATAGCTTGTTGCAAACCGCTGAGCAAGGGATCAAGAAGATTGATATGCCCTCTACTTCAGCGGCTCCTATGTTGACTGTTGGTCATAATGCAAAGAAAAGAAAGACTTCTCATTCCAACTGGAAAGGAAAGGCCACAAAAGGAAAGTCCGATTATGGGTCTAAGAGAAAGGTTGAATCTGATATTGCACCGACAAGTGGTCCAAAGGAAGCAGTGTGCTTCTACTGCAACACAAAGGGACATTGGAAGCGTAGCTGCCCAAAATATCTGAAGGACCTCAAAGACGGAAAGGTCGAAAAGGGTAGTCACTCAGGGTCTAAAGGAAAGTAAGAAGTTGAAGCATGGAGAGCTCAACTTAGTCATGGGGAACAGGAAAATCACACCTGTGACAAAGATTGGAAAGTACGAGCTCATGCTAAAGTCTGGAGTTAGGATAAATTTAAATAATTGTTGTTATTCGTCAGAAATGAGAAGAAACATTATTTCATTTCATGTTTTGTTTAAGGATGGTTATCAATTTTCATTTGACAATGAGAATGGAGATATTTTGGTTTATTCGAATGGTTGTTTTATATTTAAAGCTTCACCTTGCAAAGGCATATATGAAACTGTTGAATGTATTAGTGATAATGGCAATGTGATTTTAAATGTTGGTTTGTCAAATGAGCTTGATAAATCAAAATTGTGGCATTCTCGTCTTGGGCACATAAACAAGAAACGCATCGCCCAACTCCAAAAGGATGGAGTGTTGGAATCATTCGACTTCAAATCGGATTATGTATGCGAGTCTTGCTTATTGGGAAAGATGACTAAATCACCATTCACAGGAACATGTGAAAGAGGTGAAGGATTATTGGACTTAGTACACAAGGATGTGTGTGGACCATTCCGATCAACCACAAAAGATGGAAACCGCTACTACATTACATTTACTGATGATTTCAGTAGATATGGATATGTTTATCTGATTAAACATAAGTCGGATACTTTTGAAGTATTCAAAAGGTTTCAAAACGAAGTAGAGAACCAACTGGGCAGAAAGATAAAGGTACTCCGATCCGATAGGGGAGGAGAATACCTTAGTATCAAATTTTTCGATCATCTTAAAAACTGTGGTATAGTTTCACAGTTAACTCCTCCTAGAACTCCACAACTAAATGGAGTTGCGGAGAGGAGAAATAGAACCCTGTTAGACATGGTTCGATCTATGATGTGTCGAGCAACACTTCCAATAAGCTTCTGGGGTTACGCATTAGAAACAGCCGCCCATATCTTAAATCTTGTACCCGCTAAGAAGGTTTCGAAGACACCTTTTGAGATGTGGAAGGGAAAACGTCCTTCCCTTGGGCACATCAAAATCTGGGGTTGTGAGGTTTTCGTTAGACGAGAAGCTCAGGACAAACTAGAAGCCAGATCCGAAAAGTGTCTTTTCGTCGGTTATCCTAAAGAGTCATTTGGATATTTGTTTTATAGACCCAAGGATAATGTGGTGTTTGTAGCTCGAAGAGGAACGTTCCTCGAGAGAGAAATGATATCCAAAGAGGACAGTGGGAGTAAAATAGACTTTGAAGAAATTTAAGATTCTGCCGATGAAGAACCTATAGTAAACACTGACACTCAACAAGAAGTGGTGATACCTATTGAACCTGATGATATATTCTTACCCATTCGCAGAACAAGTAGTAGGGTAAGCAAGCCTTCTCAGGATCCTCAATTCTATTATGGTTTCCATATTGAAGAGGACAAGATTAGTGGTAGTACACTAAGTGAGTTGGATGAGCCTGCCAACTACAAGGAAGCGATGGCAAGCCCTGAGGCTGCTAAATGGAAGGAAGCTATGAAAAGCGAGATTCAGTCTATGTATGACAACCAAGTTTGGAATTTGGTTGACACTACACTCGGTCTTAAGATTGTGGGATGTAAGTGCATCTTCAAGAAGAAGACGGACATGGATGGGAAAGTACACACTTATAAAGCTAGGTTGGTAGCGAAGGGTTATACTCAAACCCACAGGATTGATTATGAGGAAACCTTCTCACCAGTAGCTAAAATAAAGTCAATTAGGATAATGCTTGCCATAGCTGCGTTTCATGATTATGAAATATGGCAGATGGATGTCAAGACCGCTTTCCTTAACGGAAAACTAACAGAGGATGTGTTTATGGCACAACCAGAAAGGGTTTTGAAAATGCAAAGTATCCTAAAAGAGTGTGCAAGCTTCAAAAGGCCATTTATGGACTTAAACAGGCATCTCGTAGCTGGAATCTCTGCTTCCATGAGAAAGTCACACAGATTGGATTTTCTAGAAGCGAAGATGAGTCCTGTGTATATATCAAAGTCAGTGGGAGTATTGTAGTCTTCCTGGTATTATATGTGGATGATATACTACTCATAGGAAACGATATCCCAACATTACAAAGTGTAAAAGAATGGTTGGGGAAATGTTTCTCTATGAAAGATTTGGGAGATGCAGCATATATTCTCGGTATAAAGATTTAGAGAGATAGGTCAAAGCGTCTTATAGGACTTAGCCAGGACACGTACTTAGATAAAATTTTGAAAAGATTCAAAATGGATAATTCTAAGAAAGGGAATCTACCCTTACATCATGGCATAAAGATTAGTAAGGATCTATGCCCGAAAACTAATGAAGAACTGGACAGAATGAGTCGAGTCCCATATGCTTCGGCTGTAGGATCGATCATGTATGCCATGACGTGTACAAGGCCTGATGTCTCCTTTGCTTTGAGCATGGTGAGTCGACATCAACAGAATCCTGGTGAAGGTCATTGGACAGCTGTAAAGAACATTCTTAAGTATTTAAGAAATACTAAAGATAGGTTCTTAGTTTATGGTGGAGAAGAAGAACTCAGAGTGACTGGTTATAGTGATGCAAGTTTCCAAACAGATAAAGATGATAGTCGTTCACAGTCTGGTTGGGTATTTTTGCTAAATGGGGGAGCAGTGACATGGAAAAGTTCAAAGCAAGATACAGTGGCAGACTCCACATGCGAGTCTGAGTATATTGCAGCTTGTGAGGCTTCAAAGGAAGCTATTTGGATGAAGAATTTCATTGGAGATCTTGGAGTTGTTCCAACAGTACAAGACCCCATTGAAATATTCTGTGATAATGAGAGTGCAGTCGCCTTGACTAAAGAACCCAAGGATCACGGAAAGTCAAAACACATTGAAAGGAAATACCATTTTGTTCGAAGAAAGGTAGAAGAAGGACACGTGATTGTGAAAGACATACGATCAGAGGATAATCTAGCTGATCCATTCACAAAGGCATTGGCTAAGTCAAAACATGATGAACATGCATGGAGCATAGGATTGAAAGATAAAATAAAGTTTTAGTTGTTAGTTTGAGTTTGAAACATTATAAACAATGATTGGAATCATAATAGATTTGGTGATTAAATAATGGAGATTTGTTTATTTGCAAGTGTGCTACCATTTACTATTGTTTATCATTGTGTTTCATTTTTTGCATGTTTAGAATCCATTTCCTGAGTACTTAGTTTACTCAAACCTCCTCAGTCGTTCAAACTACTGGAAGTAAGTTTTGATTTAAGACTGTCATGGAGTGTTAGTAGATTGTCTATAGAGATTAGACATAGCATAAAGAATGCTGCAACACTCATGAGTACTTAATGGGAATTAAGTATAGGCCAAACCCGTACTTAGAGAGATTACTTCATGGATTGAGATCACGAGTAATTCTAAGATGATAATATCCTCTATTCTTAAAATGGAGATACATCGAGTATCTAGTTTTCAAGTCTGTTATACTTTAGTTTATTCAAACGCTGTGCGTAAATGCCAGTTATAAAGGGTATGCTAGGTATGACATGATAAGTTGACTAGTTCTATGTATTCAAAGTTTATTTGTTCCTTTCGCCTGAAAGGGAAAGCGATATCAATGGGCCCCTCGATGATTAAATATTGACTTAAATGTGCTAGGCCTAGCCGGGACTAAATTGATGTGTTCAATTCAGTAGTCTCACATAGTCAAATAATCGGAAATCGGGAAACATAATGTTGAACCTGGAGATTGATTAAAATCCATGTCTCAGGTTCATATGATATCAGTAGAACAAAGGAATAGTTGATCGCTTATCTAAGGGCTGACTCTATGATATGATTCAGAGTTCGGCAGTTGCATTGGATGGCACTCTCTGCTTAGTTGATCGGAATAGGCTTAGACCAATTATAGTTGATGAATTGTCCAAGTGGGAGACTGTTGGAATTATGTCCAAGTTTATAACTAATTGGTAAGACTATCGTCAAAAGTAGAGTCCTTTTTGGGTCGCCCTCGTTGAACCGTAAAAGAGAAAATGATTCAAAGAATAGGTTACGGCATTACCACGTTTTGATGTTATGTCATAACAAGGTATTTGGTATTTTTTGTGGTTATCCCACATCGCCCCAAAGGGGTAAACCAACTCCCTCTAATGCCTTATATATAGAGGGAGCATGTCAAAGTTTTTACTTACTTATCTCCTCATTCTAATTCCTACTCCTTATAAGAGTCTTTCGTTTATCGGGACCTTAGGAGTTCGAAAGAATTGTTTCTCTTTGGTTCGTGGGTGTGAGCTATTAGAGGTACTCTCGTTTGGGTACTCGCCTCCAAGTTCGACCAAGGTGGTCCGTGTGAGAAATTCGATTTTCTCAAAGGTTAGTAATTTTCTTATTACTTATTTAATTATTTATTTCTTTTAAGTTGCTTTTAGTTAATTAGGTTTAGATCCTTTAGGGTTTAGTTCCCTTCTTGCCCTAGATTATTATTATTTCCGCTGCGTATTAATCTAGTTGGGAATAGAAAACCCATCAGCTACTTGATAGTATATGAATCTTTCTGTTTTGGTTATTCGTTGTTTGATTTTGTATGTATTTTATTGTCGGATTTGTAGGTAGATAGACTATACAGGTGGAAAACGTTTCCTGATGTGCCAATTGTGTATGCATTGAAGCTAAGCAACAGGAGCTAAGTGGAGTAACCAAAAGCTAGAAGACGCGGTATAAAGGTGAGATAATTGAATTTGATCATTTGGTTCAACTGATGCGGGTGTTGGTTATGTGTTTTGTCAGTAACTGTTTTTGTTTAAATTGTTTGTAGTGGATGCTACCACTACCGAGTTCCAAGATAGGATATGAGGAAATCATGAAGTGTCATCCCACTTGAAGAAGGTCGGATACAACCCAGGCAAAATCACCTTTTGCTATCCATTTCAGACAATTGGGAAAATATGGAGTTGGCTTTTGACTACTGCAAACCAAAGTAAAGATGCATATGGTAATGCTGCTATCTACTTCAGTTACAACCTCAGTCATGAAAGTACTCAAGGGAGTCCGTTAGATAGCTACCAGTAGTTGCACCCTACTTTGGATTGAATTGTAAGAAAACTCTTCAAGTGGTGTTGTTGGCCTCAAGGTAACTGAAAACTCTTCAACAGCACTTGAAAAATTTTCTTACAATTCAACAGTACTTGAAGATTTTTAGAGGAACAAAAAACCACTTTATCAAAACTAGAAACATATGACCAAAAATACAGGAAATGGATACCCGGTACAGTAGAACAGAATTGCGTATGACCCACTATTTTAAAACGTGTCAATTTTTTGTGATTCTGCAGTCACAACCTTTCTTAGAGGGGGTACTATTACCATTGCACTGCTAGGCAGGCGAGCTGGATGAGTTGTTAGCTAAAGAGAGCTGCAACAAGCATTGAGCCGTCACAAACTTCTGCATCATGTAATAGAGGCTAAGAGAAGCAAGAGAAGCAAGAGAAGCAAATCACATGGATAATGTCTGGGAAGTATTAAATGAAATCAGTCTACAGGTATATTCAACATAAAAAGTAGTTGCTGCAAGGTTTATTGTTTTAGATTATGTATATTTGGAATGATTTTTGGCTTGGTAATTGTGTTTTTTGGAGTTGTATGATGAGTAACAGCTATGGTGTTAGTGGTGTTACTTTGATGTGTATGCTGGGAAAGTAGTGCTTTCATTTGACTTACAAACTAATGGAAAGGAAGTTGTTGTTTTTTTTTTTTTTTTTTTTTTTTTTTTTATCTCCCATTTCGTTCCTGTTTTGCGTGCAATACGATAGTATACAGATGCTCCGCTGCAACGCGCGGGTGCACATCCTCGTTCTGAACATTTGCATAATTAAATATGAATTTTTGTATACATCAAATTGGACAGCAGGTTTGCTCTTGAGTCAAATTAGACGACAATTTATATTTAGTCTTGAGTCAAATGTAATTCAATTTAATAGTTAGTTATTCGAGCCAACAGTGACATCCAATTGGGGAATATGCAAGCCTCGAACCTTCGGTTTAGGGGATAAACCTCATTGCTTCTATTTATTTCCGCCCCTGAAGTTTCATGGTGAGACTCGAACCTGAGACCTCTCAAAAGATACATCTCCATGAAGCATATTTTCGTCTCTATCTTTTTCAGGTGCTTTAGGCTGATGGTAGAATACCACGTTTGTCGATTTTCTTTGTAAAATATTTGTAACTTTGATATATCCTTCTTTTATGTTTGTTCTTCAAATAAGTTCAGATTCATCTGTAATTCTTGTTATGATGTTACTACATGTGTGACGTATTTCCATCTCAGTTCTGATCATATTTTTATCATGGTAAAATTTCAATTTTCATATATGATTGATTAATCTGATTGCAGACGCGGATAGTGAATTCATTAGTGACTTATATAAATAGCAACAAGAATTACGACATTTCTAAAGTTGTGACGCCTCAATGAAACATCGTCATTAATAGCGCCAAGAAACAGTGATGTCACAATGTTTTAGCGATGTATTCCTAGAAGTCGTTACCCTTTTTATATTTAGCGACACATTTCACAAGTCGCAAAAATCTTCAAACTCATTTCCAGCGACCCGCCATCTATCGTCGCCAAGTACTTCAATGGCATGAAATGTTTCACTATATATGCAGCAACAACAACACACTCAATCCCGCCAAAGCAGGGAAAGAGAGAGGTGAAATGTAGACATATCTTACCCCTACCACCAGGTGAATTGTGTTGCTATTTTAAAAGGTTTATTTCAAATGCGACCAAGTTATTATACACAAACTATATTCTCTACGTTATATTTGTTTACAAAAAAATTGTATTCGGACGATAGCAGTGTGCAATTAAATATTCAAACTGAGTCATTTTTTATAAGATAAAAATATAGGAAAAACATGAGTCAAACTAATTTGGTGAAATTTTTATAATTTATTGACATAATCGTGGTTGTACCCCTTTACTCATTCCAAATGATTGTTTTACGTGTGGCAAAAGAGCATGACCTAGTTTGAAATACAATGGATTTCATCTAGTTGTTGACATAATCGTTATTCTAGACCTCTGCTACTTGTCCTTTTCGATCCCTTAAATAACAAGTCTTAGCAGATTCAGTATAATGAAATGGATTGCAACTTGGTCCATAGTCAAGACTATACTCCAACATATAAGTTATGAATTATTAATTCACAAAACGTGTCAAACGTAACAATTAGGGATATTAGTTATATATATGTGAACTTTTTTAAACTTTGACAATATCATGACAAAGACCGAAATACTTAAACCTTGCTCAATCTTTTTTTCGTTGATTAGTAACAGATTTGGTAACACACAGTCAAAATGTTTGTTTGAATTAATAATTGATATGGTAAACAGCAATCAACTGCTCTTCTTTGTTTACTCGTTCTATTGAGTTAGAGTTGTTTGATGTAGTAAATAACTTCGTTAAGTTTCTAAAAAATTATTATTTATACCCGAGAAAACATATCTGTTTAAAATTAAAAAATTAAAAAATAAGTAATCTTATTTTCCTAAGACAACTTTAATTTATCTATATTACTATATAATACATTTGTGACTATTCTATAGTTATAAAAGCTTAAAATTCAGACTTTTACTTGCTTATTATGGAAGGATTTTAAAATTAATTGGTTAGAAAGCAGGTTGGTTAGGAAGCAATTTGGTTGTTCATACTAAAATTATTCAAACTAAAATTATTTAGTTTAACCATCTCTACTTATAAAGCATAAAGACAACTAAATGTGTAACCAAATAACCGAATAACGCAAAATATAGTTACAGGTACCCGCCGCCGCATTGCGCGGGTACCGTTCTAGTTTATAAAATGTATCACAATCTACCAAATTATTTATACAATTAATTACACTTTAATCCACAAACTTTATTAATTTACCCTTATTTCACACCCATATATATACACGCAAAAGAATATATGGATACACATAGGGCCGCTCCTGACTTTCTTGCAACCCTGGGCGAGATTGGTTTTTTGATGCCCTAAACAAGCCGATCGATTATTACGGCAAAATAGTGTACGTTCTACGTAATGTTAACCGTTTTCGCTTTGTTTAATATATTTTGATGTTCAAAAGAAACAAAAGACACACTATTTTATAAAGATTTAGCCTCCTTAATAAAACTTGGACAACCCTTTATTTTATTTTACTTTACCTTATGAGTTATTGATTTTTCAACATTATTTTGTATTTTTTTCAACCTATTTTCAGATATAATTTAAAATTTCTATTATGCACAAACCAATACAAGTTAATGAGTTATATAATTTAAAATTTCTATTATGCACAAACCAATACAAGTTAACGAGTTATCACTTGTATGACCAACGTTTAGAATAAAATTTTCAAACAGCTTTAGAAACTTAAAATAAAAGTCCAATTATTTCATATGTAGAAACTAAAATTTTAAGAAACAAAAATATGAAACTAAAAAGGAAAAAATGTAACAAATGGATGTCAAATAATCTAGGTTAAAAACTATTGTGTGAATCTAGTTTGTAGTCGTAACTTCTTACTTTTTTAATGATTTTTCATATATTTCATTATATTCCATAAAAACAATACTACAAAACATGAAAAAAATAATAAATAAGAAAACAAATCATAAAATTAAATTAAAGGAAGATCAAAATATGAATTTAAAACTAAGAATAGGCAAAGCCAAAAATTTGTATTGGAAAGAGTGATATGAACATTTCTTTTTCTATCTCTTTAGTCTTATTCCCCACTTTTTTCCTCTATGGACGAGAAGAAAAGCGCAGGTAGCCAATGAATCACGATAACATGAAATAAAACCTATAAACGGCACCATGAAAATAATGCCTCCAATTCATTAGATGCCCTGGGCCGTCGCCCGCACTGCCGATTGCCAGGGCCGGCACTGGATACACAAATTGATGCTACAATATACCATCGCCGCTACGCATGGTTAATCGTCTAGTCATTTTAATTAAATAGTGCTAACTGCACGGAAATGTAGCTTACTTGTCACCTTTTATAGTTCTGTGTAACCATCTAACTTTTTTTCCTAGATCTGTGCAGCACTTTTGAATTCGGTCTTTTGGTTTATTGTGAGATCAGTCGTGTGTATTATTTGACCGATTTACTCCTCTGTGATTAACTAGTAGTGTGTAAATTGAAAGGTAAATTAGTTAAATAATACACACTAGTGGTCATACGATACACCAAAAGACGGAATTCAAATAAAATTATAAAAGTGGCAAATAAGATACCTTTTTGTGTAATTTGGTTATGTAGAGCAGAAATACATGAAAAATTTGTGGCACTAACATTTCACAAAGAATAATCCAACTGAAAAAAAAAAAATATATATATATATATATATATATATATATATATATATATATATATATATATATATATATAATGATGCCTTCATACATCCAACATGTATAAGCCTTCAACTTAAATCTGATATCGAATTATACAAAAGTTGTATGTAATTCTAGAGATGTATTGTATTTGATAACTATACAAATCTTCGTTTACTCTTTCTGCATGATTTTTTTAATGGGACCGAGTCACCATATGCTAGGTTTAATGTTCAAATCCATCTACTATAAAAGCATTACCATGTTACACATAATCTCATAAATCACTTGAGCTATCAAGCTTTGATCTAGAACAAATTTTTATTCCCCTCACAAATGACGCCCCGTTTCCTTTTAGTTGGTCTCTTGTTGGCAACTTGTTCGCTTGTTGCCTTGGCTTCGGACCCTAGTCCTCTTCAGGACTTTTGTGTGGCTGATCTTGACAACGATGGTAAAAGATAAATTTCATATAACATTGATCAGATTCAAATATACTAAAATTGTATGTGCTTATGCTACTTCTATTTTTGTTGTCACAGTACTAGTGAATGGTTTCGTTTGCAAAGATCCAAAGATGGTGAAAGCAGAAGATTTTACTTTTAGAGGGTTAGACAAGATGGGAGATACAAATAATCCTGTTGGGTCTAATGTGACACAGGCAACTGTCCAGGACTCAACACTTTTGGTATTTCCATGGTACGTATCGACTATGCTCCGTGGGATCAAAACGCTCCACACACTCACCCACGAGTCACTGAAATCTTAGTTGTAATTGAAGGCATCCTTTTTGTTGGTTTTGTCACATCAAACCCTGACAACAAGCTATTCACAAAACGCCTTGAGAAGGGTGATGTTTTTGTGTTTCCAGAAGGTCTAATTCACTTTCAACAAAATGTTGGAAATGGTTATGCAGTTGCTATTGCAGCTTTAAGCAGTCAAAATCCAGGTGCCATTACCATTGCAAATTCCGTTTTTGGATCAAATCCTGATATCTCTAATGATATTCTTGCAAAAGCCTTCCAAGTTGACAAAAAAGTGATTGATGAAATTCAGTCGAAGTTCTAAACACCTGTGTGCTTTAATTTAGAATGGTTATCTACTAAGCTAATTGCAATCTTTGCATCAATAATGTGTGTATCGTCTTGTCTTGTTTTGCTATATCTATAATGGAATAAAGGAAATATATTGTATTAGTTCATTGTCATTTACATTTTCACTGCCTAAAGAATCGATAAGTAAATTTTGAGCTTAAAACTTAGTTATTCGGAAGGAATCTTTTATAAAACAATTCCTTTATATCTCAAGTGAGGATACTAAAAACTTAAGGTTTAATGTAACCACACGTGAGGAAACCTTTTTTAAGGAACTTGGTGCACTTTTGTGTATCAACAAAGGTATCAAACTTAATAAGAAAAATCAGTAATTCAATATGTGCTACGTTCACCCAAAGTATATACTTTTTGTAGACCAAAAAAATATGACTTCTCAAAATCCCCCAGGAGACTTGAGCTACTTGGGCGACTTATCCCCCAGCTCCTTTAAATATCGACAAGTGTCCCATACAAATACAAGTCGCCCAAGCCATTCAAGTCGCCTGGGGACACTTATCTTCATTATTGCACTTGTATGGGACACGTGTAAACATTTAAAAGGTGAAAGAAAAGTCGCCTAAGTCTTCTGGGGAATTTTGAGAAGTCAATTTTTTTTTCTTCTAGAAAAGGTATAATCTTTGAGCGACCAGAACACATAGAGAATTACATCAAAGAAAAGCCATTATTAAACAAAAATAAAATATAACATCGTTATTGAACATTTTCGTTGTTTGATACCGGCAATAGCAATCGACCAATAATTCGATACCCCTTTAATTCCTTTTACCTTAACCTAACCAGACACTTATTTGGACCTTTTGATTACACTGCTTGAATGAAACATTTGTTATAAAATTTTGATTAGTTTTCTAAAAGTGAGTTTTCGATTGCGTACTTGTACCGAAAATAATTTTCTTCCCGACGAGCACCATTGAATATTGTTAGTTGAAGACTATTGTTGTCGAGGTTCGATCGCGGAAGGCTGGATCGCGATTTGTATCGAGCACAAGTAGCAAACACGAGAGACTACAAAGAAGCGACAAGAATATGCACTCGTTATACCCTCAACGAACCCTTTATTAAAACCAATAAAGCTTTTACAATTGAGGAAGAAGAATGAATAACTAGCATCCCCTCATCTCTATTTATAGAGATGAGGAGGTGGAAACCTAGCTTGCCTTGCACTCCAAGCTACCTAATCCTAGTTTACGTCTAACACTTAATCTAATTACAAAGTACACTTAAGCCCCTAAACTATGTTTAAGTTCACTACTAATATATAACAATTTCCACCTTAGGAGTAACACTTAAACATAACCAATACTCAACACCTTTTCCTCGTGCTGGAACCTCAGACCAGGGACCACCTTGTTGACCAGACATTGTACTTCAGTAATTTTTCAAGATTAGCTTTCGTAGACTCCTTCACTTTCTTCTTTTCAGCAACATTACCCTCTTGACCAGGTACTCTGGTTACCGTAATGTCTGCCCCCACCTTTATACCAAGATGTACATTTTCATGCTCCTTTACCAAGCAGCCCGTGTTTGTCTTTTCTTCAAGTTGTTTGTCCTCCAACTTTCTTTGAGCCAATGCAGCATCATTGTTACTAACATGAATAGCCTCAGCTTCATGATGCCCCTGAGCTCCCTATAATTTCACCTCAAACCAAACACGTTCATCAACCATTACTCCATGGACTCATGTTTTAACACCAGGACCAAGTTGTTTGAACCCAACTTGTTTATGACCAATTTGTTTGAGACCAACTTGTTTATGACCAAGTTGTTTGAACCCAACTTGTTTATGACCAAGTTGTTTGAATCCAACTTGTTTTGAACCTCAATGCTTTTGTACACCAAGAGTCGTCACTTTTGCTTCAAGAGTATACACATAGTTCTCTTTCCTGATCCCACTCATCATAACCCGACAACCTTTGATCAATTTAACTCTACCTATCTGTATCTTCACAATATAACCCTCTTTTTCAAGATTACCCAATGAAATCAAGCTTTTTCTTAACCCTGTAACATACCTGACATTTTCCAGTATAAAGCTTGAACCATTATGCAACTGTATCTCCACTTTTCCTATCCCTCTGATAGTGCATGTCCTGTTATCACCTAACTGAACCGAACCACCATCAAAATCCTTGAAGTCATACAAGAAATCCCTCCTAGGTGTCATATGATAAGACCCAACTGAATCCATTACCAATTCAGTCATCTCATCATTCCCAACCACCGCTAAGGCTTCTCCAAAGTAGGCGCTACCATTGTCATCAGAAGAATCAGAATCCTGATCATGCTTACCCTTCCTGACGAACTCACTTGACTTCTTCTTTGAATAGTCTCTCTTCAGATGACCCTCTGAATGACATATGAAGCACTTGAGTTTAAAAGTTTCACCCCTTGACTTAAACCGGGAACTTCCACTAGAATGATCTTTCCTTGAATGATTAGACCATCCCCTTACATATAACCCGTCATTAGTTTCTTCCTTTGTGCCTTCAGTCCTTTTCATTAACTCTCTTGAAGTAAGAGTCGCCAGAACATCCTCCATTGTCAAGGATTCCCTCCCATACAACAATGTCTCCATAAAGTTTTCATAAGACGATGGTAACAACGTAAGTAACATAAGAGCCTGATCCTCATCCTCAATCTCGATATCAATATTCGCCAAATCAAGTATCAACTTATTAAACTCATCTATATGATCACCCAGTTTCGTACCTCGACTCATATAGTACGTGTACAACTTCTTCTTCAGATACAGTCTATTTGCCAAGGACTTAGTCATATAAAGACTAGTCAACTTCGTCTAAATTCCTGCAGCAGTTGTTTCCTTGGTAATTTCCCGTAAAACCCGGTCTCCCAAGCATAGAATCAAGGTACTGTATGCCTTCTTCATCAAAGCAGCATTCTCACCTGCTTCCATGTCCGCGGGTAATGTCTCTAATGCAGCATCACATCCGAGCTGTACTATTAAAGCACGCATTTTTATTTGCCATAACCCGAAGTCATTCTTCCCGTCGAATTTCTCAATGTCAAACCTAGTTATTGAACTAGCCATTCCTCTTTTATCTTGCTAAAAATATTGTTAAGTTGTTTCTTAACCAACTTTACCGACAAGCCTCGCAAGCCGTGTGCAATATTCGCCTTGTTGCTATAAACTCTTCTTACAAATCGAATTAATTAGAATAACCCTAAACCCTAGATTTCGAACAAGCAACCCCGATCGTAAACTTGAAACCACAAGCAAACACGATCAAATCTTGAACCACAAGAAAATCGCAACAAGAACTCTTCACTCTTCGAATTTTATTAGAACCAAAATAAAATCACTTGAATCACTTAATGGAACTTAATAAAAAACCGAATTCGTATAGTCGATTTATTAAAATAACAAACCAAAAGCCTTTGACTTTTTAGAATCCCTAAAACCATAAGAACCTGCCATGTTTGCAGTATTTCTGACGTGATGTATATGATATATAATATAATTAGTATATCACTTTAGTTCTATCAATAAAACAACCACACGTCACCACCTTTATTTTAAACTTCTCGATAAAACCTATCGACTTAAAACCTGCGACTACTTCAAGAAAGAAAAATGATTCGAAATAATTCAAAACACTTTTTTTTTCTATAACCCCGAACTAGTACTCGAACTTCGATGACCACAATATCCGCGGCTCTTGATACTACTTGTTGAAAAATACCTCGACAACAAACCAGAAGTTCGATCGCGGAAGGCTGGATCGCGAGTTGTATCGAGCACAAGTAGCAAACACGAGAGACTACAAAGAAGCGATTCACACGTTATACCCTCAACGAACCCTTTATTAAAACCAATAAAGCTTTTACAATTGTGGAAGAAGAATGAATAACTAGCATCCCCGCATCTCTATTTATAGAGATGAGGAGGTGAAAAACTAGCTTGCCTTGCACTCCAAGCTACCTAATCCTAGTTTATGTCTAACACTTAATCTAATTACAAAGTACACTTAAGCCCCTAAACTATGTTTAAGTTCACTACTAATATATAACAACTATTGGTGAGAAAATTAATTAACATGTCTAATGCAAACTATATTCATCACTTTACACAATTTATAAGTGTTTTCTTCTTTCTAATATCGGTTTTGATTTTGTTACATGCCATTGCATATTTCTAAACATTCATTTCAGGCTATAAAATCTAGCTTCTTGTGTGAAGCGAAAAACCATTTGAAGAAAAATGAGCATAAGCTGAAAAAAAAAATAACCAATACCAAACCTCCTAGTATATACAAGTATTTAAAATAAAGAATATATATCTAGCTACCTAGGCCAGAAAAAAGTGAAAATCATTTTTAAGAGTTGTTTGATAGCTCTTGAATATAGTGAGATGTTTATTTCTAGTTTATCACCATTTTATTGTTGTAAGTTGGAGCAGATTTAGCATAAACATATTAGATTATTTTAATTTTTTACCAACAATTATTGCTTAAACCTAGCGAGAAGTAAAACAAATTTAAGATCTCAAATCCGGTCAATCCAGTCAGCAAATAATTTCTTACTCTTATGAAGAATCCGAGATTGTGATAAGATCATAATCTCGTCTCAAATTGCATATTTGCGATTTTTTTTTTATTATTATTATTTTTTTAATCAAAGCGTACTCTATTTTAGTATCTCCAGTGGTAATGGACACAACTAGAACCTATCATACTATGATATTTTGTAGCATCAATAAGCTTCTCATCCTTATCTTCATGCAGTTTTAGTTTATTAACCATAGGAGTATTCATGATAGCACTCCTATTCATTTCATACTTTTTCATAATCTTCATCGTATATTAGTTTTGATGAATAAAAATCCCATCAAGAGTTTGTTTTACTTGAAGACCCAAAAAGAATATTAACTCACAATCATACTCATCTCAAATCTATGTTTCATAACTTTGTCAAATTTTAGGTCGTTCAAATAATGAATTTCTTCTTGCATTGCATTTATCCGATCCAAGTCTCTTAGAGCTTCTAAGTCTTTCGTAGGTTCGAGCTTGATCATAATAGCCGTAAACAAACACCATTCCGGATCTGCACTTCTTGTCTAAACGGTTTAGAGGAATCATCGATTACTTGTTCTATTGGGTGGTATTTTCCATTTCTTTCTGTGCAGATGTGGTAGGTAGAAAGTATGCATGTTAGAAGGATCAACATATCATGAATTTCAATGTTCACTGACCTCAGCGTTAATTGGATGCAGCAAATTGATTTACAAATGTTTGATCTTTGTAACAATGTAGTTATGTTTTCTTGATCATCAATGTTTTGCAGGAGCTTGGAGAATTATTAGTGCCTGAGTTAATTTATAGTTGAATTTCAAGGATCGGATGTGCATCATGTTCATCACTTTCATCTTCAAAATAAGTAGTAGATGAACTTGATAAATGGTTGTCAGGATCCCGATCATGATCTTAGGATCTTATGATTTTACTATACTGCAAAGCAAAAATGATCCAGATCTTACATAGGATCTTTGCAAGCTTAAGATCTTATAGGATCCCGATATTGACTATAGGATCTTAAGATCTAATCCGATCCGATCCTACTTTTTTCGAATAAAAATATAAAAAACTGCAAATTTTTGGATTATTTTTTGTTGAATTTTAAAAACAACATGTTAATCTTATTAAACATTTCGTAATCATAATTTAGGACAACATTTTGATAGAACATTCATATAATTTTGTGTTTATAATATATAATAATTTGTAAATTTGTATAATATTACAAAAACTATTAAAAAGATGACATTATAGTAGGATCTTAAGATCCCGATCCGATCTTATGATCACGATCTTGCTAAGATGAAAACGATCCTGGGTAGGATCCCGATCTTGAAAACCTTGCTTGATACTTGTGATGGTATGTCTTCAAGGTGAATCTATGGAATCTAAGGTGTAGCGGAGATGGAAGACATCTTTGATTTGTTTCCTCCCAAGAATTCATCATAGAAATTTCAATTAAATTATCCAAGTCATCCGTTGACAAATTATCTTCTAATGTAGATGATTCTTGGTTCGGCACGAATTCTGAACGTTTGTGTCAAAACTTCAACCGGTTTAGTGCGGGTCCTGAACTGATTTGCTTAGAAGCCATTGATGATATTTTATCAAAGTTTACATGGACAATTTCTATGATCTTCTTTGTTTGACAATTGTAGATATGAAATGCACTTGAATGAGTTTAGTATCCGTCCAATATACACTGATATCTCCCTTGTGCTTCAACTTGGGTAAGGTCATCACGATCATTGAGAAGATAACATAAACAACCCAATGTACGTAAGTATTTAACATCAGGGTGACGTTTGTGAGTAGATGATATGGGGTTTTGTTATAAATTTTGGTAGGGTGAACGGTTTTGTGTTAAACATGTCGTGGCAACACCTTTAGCGCATAGGAACAATGGAAGTTTAATGGAGGATAACATTGCACGAGCAACTTCCACTGTTAGCATTAAAGAAAGTGATGGTCATTTTATGATTGAACCATGTAACGTTGTTATAGTATATGTAATAGTTAGCTATCGGGCTCGTGGACTTGGTAAACTAATAGAAAATGTGTTAAGTTAGTAAGCCTTGTAAACCAAGTCCAACACCAACAAAGGCCACACAAAGCCCATAAGTGGCTCCTACTAAGATGCAAAATACCCTCAAATGTGTCATTTGAGGGTGTACTTAAGAGTTTAATGTGCATGTTATAAGTGTACGTGTGAAATACAACATCTAGTTTCTTTCTCTCTTCTTCTCGTCCACATATCACCCACCTCTCTTCACCATCTTAGTGTAGTTTGATCCAATAGAGGGAACCTACATCCACCAAAGTAAGGTTTCGTCTTTCAACTACATCATTTTGTTGCGGAGTTATAAATGTGAAAATTGTGACAGAGTGTTTATTAACTTTGCGCTTACAAATATAATAATCTTGTACGTGTTTAAATTTACGGCCAACTTAGTAGAACTGTATGTACTTTCTTGATGATCTGTAAATTAAAGTGTAAGCAAATAAGTGAAATAACATATGTTACGATTTAGTGTTTTTTATGTTGAAACATCTAGACCAGAGCAACAAATAAATATTCAACATGAGTCTAGAGTCTTAGTCAACTTAAAAATAGAGATAAACATCAGTCAAACTCATTTGATGACAATTTCTTTAAGTTGTTAACAAATCGTTGTCTTACTCTTTTCCTATGATTTTTAACATATGGCAAGAGAGAATATGCTGGTTTTTATAACATAGATTACCTTGTGACCAATATACATAGTTTATTTTTAGCAGAAGCATGGGCGGTTTTGGGCCGGCGCACCATCAACAATCGAGCCGGGCCCAACCCACTAAAAGGCACTAAAATTTTTTATACTCATTATATGTACTAGGCCCAACCCACTAAGGATATATAATATAGGGGCATCATCTATGGATATTATAATATAGGGGATTTTTTTTTTTTTTTTTTTTTTTTTTTTTTTTTTTTTTTTTTTTTTTTTGACGTTCTCAGCACCTCCCCTGAGCAGAAGTTAGGCCGTCTATTTTAAGGAAAGATGATAAACTTATGGATTCGGTAGCAGCAGATGTGTTAGTTTTACGTAAATAATTTCATAACATTTTCCCTAAGAATTATTATCACGCGTAAGGTTTTTTTAGTCGAGCTTTTAAAATAAATGCTAAAGAAAAGTAGTCAACGTGATAAATTATTACTTTTATTTGTTGAACATCTTTTTTGAGACAAAATAAATTGATAACGTAGACACGTACTGGGGACAGTCTTCATAAAAAAGTATTCGGTATGAATAAAGCTACCACAACTTTTTTTTTGGTGCAAAGGGTGCAAATATATTATTAATACCAAACATGAATTTACATATGGGGAACAAAACATTCACTAGAATGGACAGGCCCATCCAGAAACTACATCATCAAAAGAACAAAGTATCTCAGATACACTTAAGGTACATTCAGAAACAACTCAATCTCAAAACAGAGATTGGTATTCATTCAACTGCATAAATCCCATCATATGCAGCAGAATAGCACCTAATATTGCACCAAGACCATAACCTCATTACTACAATCCATAATCACTCCCCAAGCTTGACCATTCAACCCGCATCCACAATGTATCAAGAGGGTACAAGTGATTAGGCCTCATAATGCAGGTTATAGCCACCCTTCATTCCAGTCAAGGGCTCTTCCAATATCCCTACATTTCCATTTTTACAAAAGGCTTCAGGATATTGGAAACACTGTGACAACTGGCAATTTAGGGAAACAATTTACAAACCCGCATTACTTTAAAATTAATGATTTTTGGAATATTTGAAAATTTTATTCGTGATGAGATTTGTAAACGTTGAAATGTGATTTTTAAACTTTGTGTTATTTATGGAAGTTGATTGTTAATTACTGGTTTGGTTTGGTTTATTCATGATGATTTATTTTTGAGATACTTATTTGGCACTACATTGACTCCGGCACTAGGATAACCTAACAAATTTTATATATTTTAAATGTTTGGTTCGGTTATTTCATATTTCTGAAACGTATCGCGAGATTTTGGATATCTGGAATGAGCTCGGTTAGGGAGAGTCGTCTTACTTTAAATGAGTTTCGGGTTTGGTCCGTGTATTCTACACCTAGTTACCTCACCCACTTTACCACTAATAATAATAATAATAATAATAATAATAATAATAATAATAATAATAATAATAATAATAATAATAATAATAATAATAATATTATTATTATTATTATTATTATTATTATTATTATTATTATTATTATTATTATTATTATTATTATTATTATTATTATTATTTAGAGTAATACAAAAATCGTCCTTGTGATAACCAGGACACAAAAACACACCAACACCCTCACCATATTCATCTCTCTCTCTCTTGAAATACAACACCACCGCCACCCTAAAACACCACCACAGCCGCCACCGCCCCTCTCCTAAGCAAAATAACACCACCATTATCACCACCTCATTCCGATCTATCTTTTGACATAAAGCACGCGCCCTAAAACCTATTTTATCACCACGTATGAATCACCACTACCACTTAAATACCACCATTTTCATTTAATCTTGTTGGGTTTTTAGTGAAAACACGTTTTGAAGCCGATTGGAAGGTGAGTGGCCATGATATTCATATCGTGTGCCTCGATTCATGCTTAAAGCCGTGTCTACACGGGTTTTTTTGTTGGGTTTGAAATTTTATGAATGGGAAATGAAGTTTTGATAATGTTTTGATGGTTTGGTATCCGGGTTAATGCCTCACCGTGAGGGTTGATGGAACCGTGAGCCTAGGCTCACGGCTTGATGTGGGTACGAGCCTTGTGGCTCGTCATTTTCATGATTTTTGATCTTGTGTTCTTGATTAGCGAGGCATCGATGCTATGGAGTATGATTTAGACCTGATTTGATTTGTATTTTGGCCCTTGTTGTTGGTTGTATGTCGCGACCCAAGGGGTCCCTTGGCAGATTTTTAGTTGCTCACTTGAGCGTATAACGAGACCTCATGGTCTTGATTTTGAGTCCTTGCGACTCATGTTTCTTGCCGAGACCCAAGTGGGTTACATGGCTCGGGTTAGCTTGGTAAACCAACCCGGAACTAGTGTATCTTAATGTTTTTTTTTTGTTGTGGTTCATATTATTTTTGGTATTGTTGTGATACTTTGATTTGGCCGAATACTTTGGTTGGGTCGAGACCATTGTGGTCTCGACAATGGATTTAATGTGATGATTGAGGAGTTGTTGTCGAATGGGAACTATGGGGACCGATTGTGAGACGGTCGAACTAGATTGACGGAGATAGATTAGTTGGGTGCCGTAGTCGGACCCTATTGTTGTAGCACGTGATTTGGGATTGATTGGACGGAGTTGGATTGCTTGTTTATGACTTGATTATTTTATTTTTGGACTTGGACAATAAGTCGAGAGTGATGACTCGGACATGTGACCAACTCATATAACTCGATAAATAATTATAATCAAACGTTAATAATAAAACTCGTAATAATATTATTGGTAATATAACCGTTTATATAAGTATATAGACGTGAAAAACGTATATATATGTATATATATATATATATATATATATATATATATATATATATATATATATATATATATATATATGCGTATATTAATAATAAAACGATCACAAGTAAAACATTATAATAACGTGACGATAATTATTATACTATGTGAATAGTGTAATAAATGTCGGGAGCGTTACTATAAATAATGACGAAATCTATTACGTTGGGTAAGTATTAAACAAAATATGTCTTTTTATAAATGAGGAAAGCTATCGAGTTATACGGGGTTATGGTCACTTGAGTCCAAGAAGACTATATTATTTGGTCATGGATATGTGACGATTAATATATCCATTTTCTATAACTACGTAACTTATTTAATCGACGGGTTAAATAGGGTCTATTTAGCTATATAAAATGAATATATTAATGGGCATCGTATCGTACGACGCCCATAGGTTGTGGTACGTGTATTGGAATAATGAATTACTAAATATCTCGTAGAGTTGGCTAAATTGACGAATTTGGCAAATTTGACGATATATATAGGGAATTTATTGGACTATAATACTTACCATATAGTATTCTTTGTGCTATGTGATTTAGGTTTGGGTATAATCTTAGAGTGATATATTATGTAAATAAATATGGGGGATTACCAAATTGATGAATTTGATAAACTTCGATGATTTATTTAAATAATATATTGGGCTAATGTTAGACCTATAGATTGTTTTATTACTCTTTTTCGTTGTGGCTTCTTGGTTTGAGTTGTATCGACCCTCCACCCGCATGGATACCAAACATCAAACTCCAAACTAATACGAGGATAATACGATAAATGAATTTTTGGAAAGTAAAAATGGAATACGTTCGGGTTTGGGAATGTTTGATTTTGAGGAAATGATTTCTGAACGAGTTGATATTGTTAGGAAGTGCCGAGTCTGTAGTTGCCGTTATTTGAGTAGCTTTACGTCTTCATCTATCGTTTTCTTTTGCTGATTGCTGGACTTGAGGTGAGTCATAGCCCCACTTTTACTCTTGAACTTTGTTTTCAATATTTGGGGTGAGAAATGTGCAAATTGTTTTATGTGGACCATTATCGCTTTGTTTATTTTAAAACTTGCTATGCTTATAGAACTAGGTAGGATTTAGTACGAGACCTAGTCTTGAACTTGGTGAACTATTGACTTAGTTATAGAGCGAGGCCTAGTCCCGAACTAGGTAAGCTATTTATTTGTGGTGAGCGAGGCCTAGTCCCGAACTAGGTAAGCTATTGGATTGGTTATAAAGCGAGGCCTAGTCATGAGCTAGGTAAGCTATTGATTGTATTGTTTCGAGCTATAGCATGCACCTATAGGGTTGGTTAGTTTTGGTTGGATGATCGAGGCCTAGTCTAGCTAGCAAGCGTTTTTGCGTATATGTCTACTCTATTTAGTTATGAATTTAAACCTATGATCCCACCAGCGAAAGCTGACTTTTAGCGCGTTTTCTTAGGTAATTAAGTGATGCCCTTGGATGCTTGGATTGGAGGCTTGGCATTGGCACCTGGTTATGGATCTATTTTCTAAAACTCTGATAAATACTTGTGGACCTATGTTTATTTCTTTTGGGCCTGACTTTGGATGAATTTGGGATGAATGTAAACTTTAAAACCCTGTTTGGTTGTGTTTTTCTTATGTTTACTTTATCGCGTTCTTTTACGTCTTGTGTTGGATACCAATCCCCGTAGCACCCCGAAAGCTTGTTGAGTCTTCCACTGTACCAAATTTTGGGGGTGTTACAAACACTCACCTTGAGGGAGCATCATCCTAACCCCCTTAGCGGTGTATAGATAGGACCAATTAGGTTCATCTTTCACTCCTCACTATTCCTATCTTCATACACTGCCCACCAACTCATTTACCCTTCACAAAATGGAAACCTACTTTATGATTAACATTAGACTGTGTTCAGACAAGCTACTACTCAATAACTCTCAATTACCTAACAAAGGCCTATGGAGAGGCTCTATAGTAAGCTTATTTAAGGGACAGACTAATGAGAATCAAGATACAAGGCCATCATTTTGTAATGAGTTTATAGTTATCTTCAAATTCATTAGCAAGAATTATGAAGAGACAAGGCCAAAACCTTTTAAGTTTGCAGACATACTTGAACCTCAATTCTGCCAAAAACACTACATATTCTGATCACACACCCTTCATAATAAGATGTGGATCTCAGTATTGCATTCTGATATCCCAAGCTATCTCAGCATCAGTCACAGAGTTTGTTCTTCTTGTCTTTATTGTCATAAGCTTGGATCTGATATCATCACAAATTGTCCTGATAAGCACTGAACAGCTCCTCTCTTCATCCCTGAAAAGTCTGCAGTTTCTTTCATGCCATAGGTGGTAAACAGTTGCAGCAAGACTCAATTTTTTGATGATACAGCATATACTGTTATGATTCTTGTATCTGCTCATTTCAATAATGGTCTCCATCCAAGCTCCAACCTTAGAGACTGAATTCTAGCTTTAACTTTCATTGCCTCCCATACTTCCTTTGAATAATGACACTGAAAGAACAAGTGGTCATGTGTATCCATCACAGTCTTGCATAAAGGGCAACACATGACCTTGTTTGGGTACCATTTTATCAGTTTATCCTGTGTCATGAGTTTGTTCTTGATGGTCAGCCAAGTAATGAAAGTATGTCTAGGAATGCAGTTAGAGAACCATATTAGCTTCTCCCAAGGTACTTTAATATCATCCCCTCTAATATCTCTCCATGCTTGGTTTGTAGAAAATTTAACTTCATTCCCATTACTGTTGATCCAAACAGGGGTATCTGGTTCATTATTAAGTGTAGGAACTGTATACTTATTAACCCATTCACTAGGCCATGTCCACACATTTTCATCAATAAGGTCACATAAGTGACTTTGGTCATGGAATCCAGCACTGCATATATCACTTCTACTTATGATTTCAGCTAAATCCTGATTCCCACTCCATCTATCATGCCAAACAGATATACTTTCCCCATTACCAACTTTAAATCTAATATTATGTTGCACCAGTTGTCTAAGACCCAAGATGGTTTTCCAACTCCAACTGTCCTTTGAAAAACATTGGATATCCCAAACACTCCTTTCCTTGAGTTTAACAGTGTTACCCCATTTAACCCATAGTGATTCTTTCCTGGTAGCCACATTCCAAAGATGTTTAACAAGAAGGGTTTTGTTCCATAACTTCAGTGATTTCAGTCCAAGACCACCAAGACTTTTAGGCTTTCATACTTCCTTCCATGCCACCCTTGCTTTTCCTTTAGACAGTTCACCATTACACCATAGGAAGCCCTTAAAGAGAGTCTCAATGTCCTTGATGACAGTCATAGGTAACATGAAAACAGAACACCAGTAAACTTGCATTGAGGACAGTACAGAAGCAATCAATTGGGCTCTACCAGCATAAGACAAGTTTTATTTTTCCAGTCACCCAGTTTAGCTTTAACTTTATCTATCAGGCTTTTGCAATCCTTTATGCCAAGTTTTTTTGTCTATTAAAGGCACTCCTAAGTACTTAACAGTTAAATTCCCAACTTTAAAAGGCATGATACTTAGGATGTTTGCCTTATCTTCATCACTTAAGCTACCACAGAATATTGTACTTTTATTCAGATTGGGATACAAACCTGAAATTTCACTGAATTTCTCCAAAGCTTTCTTAATGATCTCCACTGAGCTAGTATCACCATGACATAGGACCAGTAAGTCGTCAGCAAAACACAAATGTGTCAATTTCAGCTTTCTGCATCCAAAATGATACTTGAATATGCCATTGCCGGTGATTGCATCTTTAATGATCAAGTTTAGAATCTCCATCACTAGGGTGAACAAATATGGTGAGATGGGATCACCTTGTCTCAATCCTCTCCCTCCTTTAAAGTACCCATGCCTCTCTCCATTTACACAAATAGAGAATTTAGGAATTGATATACATGTCATGATCCATTGTACCATAGTTCTGGGTAAGCCAAATTTATATAGAATGCCCTCTAAAAATTTTGGATGTCTATTTTGAGAGCACATCTTTTTGGGCCATTAGTACAATTGTAGGCTCTAAGCAATTCCGGTGTAAATAGAATGTTATCAGTGATAGCTCTGCCTGGGATAAATGCACTCTGATTTTGATCCACCAGCTTGTCCAATACCATCTTAATTATGTTTGTCAATATTTTACTGATGCATTTATAGACTACATTGCAGCAAGCAATGGGTGTAAAATCAGACACTTTTAATGGAGTTGTCATCTTAGGAACAAGTGTTGTGAGTGTTGCATTCACCTCTCCCAAAAGCTTGTCCTTCTCAAAAAAAATTCATTAACAGCCTTTGCAAAAATCAGTCTTCACTACATCCCATGCTTTCTTGTAGAACTTTGAGGTAAAACCATCTGGGCCTGATGCTTTGTTGTCCTCTATATCAAATAAGGCTTCTTTGATTTCAGCATCTGTTACTTCACTAGTCATTTTAACAGCATCAAAATCACTTACTTGCTTATTGAATATTCTACTATCACCTTCATCCATTCTTCTAGCAGTAGAGGTTATACCAAGGAAGTTTTCAAAGTGGGAAACAAACTGAGGACCAACTTGATCACCAGTGTATTGAGAACCATCTTCCCCATTAATAACATGAATTCTACTCTTGTTTAACCTCCCCTTCAATACTTTGTGGAAATATACTGATTTCTTGTCACCATCTTTTAGCCACTTAACTTTTGCCCATTGACACAATAAGTTTTCTTCATCTTGAACAGCAGTATTGTAGTTTTTTAGAGCTTCAACTTCTTCTTGTCTCAGGTCTCTGTTGGATGGGTCTTTATCAATCTTGGCTTGAATCTCCTGCAACTTCTCCTTAAACTCAGCTACTTTAACAAAAAGATTACCATTTTTCCAGTTGAGATTGTTTATGTGAGGTTTGATTGCTTTTTGTTTAGACACCAGCTTATATAATGCATTTCCTTCAATTAGAATATTCCATTTATCACTGATAGTGCTCTTGAATTCTTCTTTATCAACCACATAGTTAACAAATTTGAATGACCTTTTTTGCTTCTTCAGAACTCCAGGGCAATTAAGAACTGCAGGGTTGTGATCTGATATGCCATAAGGTAAAAACACAACATTAGCATTACTATGTTTAGACAGAAAAGCAGTATTGCACATTACTCTATCAATCTTCTTTAGGACAGTGGCATTTGGATTCAATAGGCTTTTGGTCCATGTGTATTGGAATCCGGAGCTGCATATATCTTCTATTTCTATTTCATTCACACATTCTTGGAACTGTAGCATATCTTGAGTAACATAGGCAGTTCCTTCAGAATGATCTTCAACATTGAGGCTCACATTGACATCTCCCATAATGACCCAGGCTTCATTATTCACTAAATGACTGTAAATACTCAAATCTTTCCATAGTTCTCTTCTATCTCTCCCATTATTAGCAGCATATATGAAAGTACAAAATAACCTAGTATTAGAACTCAGCACCTTAATCAAATAGAACATAGTCTAGCTAGAACAATGAACAAGGCTGCAGTTGACCATATTTTCATTCCATCCAACCATAAGTCTACACCCTTTTCTACTCATGCTAAGGTTATGCTGCCAATTCCAGTTATCAAACACTTTCCTTCCCACTTTGTTAATTCTGTCCTTTTTCATGTATGTTTCAAGTATTGCACAGACACACAATCTTTCATTCCTTATTAAATTCCTAATTTCATTCTGTTTAGAAAGTTTACCAAGTCCCCTTATGTTCCAAGCTGCAATTTTGCAATCCATGGAAATTATTTGCAGAACATATCACTAGGCTTGCCCTGGACTTCATTGTCTGTCATAAATTTGGCATTATCAGATATGTCCACATAAACATCATTCTCATCTTATTCAATCACATTCGTATCACAATCATCCTGATTCTTGTTCCCAATTGCCTTATTCCAATTGTCTTTCAAGTAATCCAACATTACCCTAGTCCATTTGCTAGTTTCACTGAAAGGTGGGTAGACATTGGATTGGATGTACTCATCCACAACACCTTTGCTTATTTCATTCATTCTAGTACCATCATCTTCCCCTCCATTGTCTTGTAACACTGCGTACTTATTAGTTGTACTTTTAATAGCAGATAGAACCTTTTCTTGAACATTCCATGTTTTCCTAGGTGTTGTTTTCATTGTGTTCTGAGTCTCTCCATTATCTTTGTTCTGTGTGTTCTCCTTATCATCCTTCTGGTTCATATTACTCTTGTTACTCTCTTTAGGTTGATACACATATTTTGCTTTTGTCCCCCTGTGTGCTCCCATATTACTAGCATTTCTCTGCACCTTTGCGTGTTCATGTTGTTTCTTCCCCCTGGTTCAGCAGCATGACTTCTACCGCAACTTACTTTATTTGTCATGTCATCGTGCGACTAAAGGCATCAATACAATGAATTTTTATAATTAAAAAGGTTGACATTAATATTTAATCAAGTTTTATATATCTTGATAACTTATGTATTGTTAATTATTATACCGTATTGATTTCTTTGTATTCTAGCATAACTTTCTCTTTTTTTTTCTTCATGCAATGCTTTACATTTATATATATGTACTACAACACATTTCATATTGTGGAAAACTAGAAGGGGGGGTTGAATAGTTTTACGTCCTTTTAAAATTTATAAGCACAAGTTTGTTTTAAAAATTTTCGATTCTGGTTTATGTGAATTCAATACTTGCACTATATGAACAATTGTATAATAACTTACTAACAAAACTAATATAGTAAAGGTAAATAAATAAGTAATGAGAAGAGTTAGAAAGATCAAACCACAACACAAGGATTTATAGTGGTTCGGCTACAAGGACACCTTCCTTGTTCCTACTCCACTCCCCGAGTCACCTACTCGAGAGTTTTCTTCACTATGTCAACAAACTCCCTTATGGCGGAGAAAACCGTACACACCAATATACACACCAATTTACACACCAATCTACACACCAATCTACACACCAATCTTCACACCAATCTACACGCCAATCTTCTTCACACCTAGCTTTTGCACACCAATCTTCTACACACCTTCTTCTACACACCAATCTTCACAACTATCCTACTTCACTACTAATCAACTTCTACTATCTACACAACTTCTATATCTTCTAAGCAAATAATAACAAGCACAACACAATATTCACAAATGAATATATATATACACTATACACAACAACTCTTCAACACTTCTAGAACTTGGTTGTAGAGAGTTCTTCTTTTGCACTTAGAATGAGAATGGATGATGAGGGATTGAATCACTTGAAATAAGGATTAATATACAAATGATCAAAGGGTTTTTGATGAGTTTTAGATGATTGTAGATCTGAAAATTTCATGCAAAAGGTGAGGAAAAATTCCAGAATTAAGGTGGTATTTATAGGGGAAGAAATCTGACAGTTTCTGACAGGGGAGCCTGGCCGGTCCCCTTAAAGCATGGCCGGCCCCCTTAAAATTAAGGGGACCGCCCCTTATAATTAAGGGGGCCGCCCAACTGTAACGGCCAGAAAACTTGTCTTTTAGTGGGGAAAGTTTATTTGGTGAAAAACTAACTGATTTTGGTTAAATATTTGAAATCATATATTTAGTATGATTAAAACATTTTTTCTTATTACCAAAAGTGTTTTTCAAAAATATATAATAAGATTATATAATTAAATAAACTTTGTATTAGTTAATTAAATACCCCTTTGATCATGAGATGTATTAAGCACTTGTTTATCCATACCTTAAGTGATTAAGTTGGATATAATGATATAGACTAGCTTAATACTTGTTTACGTAGTAATCAAACGATTGACGAGTTTACATTTTGTGATCGTCAAAATATAGAGATATTGAAAAATATAAATAACGTTTTCATACATTATTTATGTCAACAATCTCCCCCTTTTTGATGATTAAAAAATTTAAACTCATTAGTCGAAAATTAGTCTATATACAAGTATTAGAGTGAGTTTATATCACTTCTCCCCCTTTTTGTGAGCATCAAAAAGGTTATCCCGTTTTAATGGAAGCTCCCCCTTGATGTAAGCTCCCCCTCGTTTTGAGGCCAAAAGGAATCGAGAAATGGATATCTTGCAAAAATATTTAGTAGCAAGCAACATATATATGTATATAGCATGCAAAAATATAGACTAACCATAACCATATCATTAATCAAGTGAAAATAATACATCAAGCATTACATCAACAAATGAAACAAGTAATGCTACAACCAACAAAAGCCTTTAAAGGTTTACAATCATCATAGAAATAATAAACCAAGTCTCAAACATGAGAGTCCTCTCTAGAGCTTGCCATCCAAAAAGGTTTAACATAATTTTATTTGTGAAACACCAAGCATGTTTAATTGGGAGGAATTGATGGTGAACATGGGGATGGTGATGGTGGAGGTGTGTTTGTTGATGGTGGTGGGGGTGTTGTGTTTGTTGTTGGTGGTTGATGCAACATGTTTTCAATATGAGAAAACATGTATTGGATCTCATCTCTTAATCCGAACACAATTGTTCGGTTGTGAATGCAACAAAGGCAAGTGTCTCCATGAGCTTCAAGTAAGCTCCATGGGACGGGGTTATAGGTTGGTGGGTTGATAGGAGATGATGAGAAATGTGCATCAAGAGGTGTTAATGGTGATAATGAGAGAGTGAGTGCAAGAGATGTGTTCTCATTGGTAGGTTGTGATGGTTGATCAATTGTTGGAGGAGATAAGTGGGTGTTTATGTAGTCATTAATGGATGAAGTGGATGGTATGGAGGAAGTAGAATGTCCATTTGTTGAGGGTGTTTTGGAGGGTGCATTTGGTGCACTAGGAGATGAACATTGAGGTTGTGGTGATGGGGTGGTGTTGTCTTCATTTGTAAGATCAATGAAGAGTTATTTGGGTGGTATAATGACAAGTTTTTGTTTCTTGGCATTGTTTGAATGGGTGGTTCTTGGTGATGACATGATGATGGTTTATGAGTGATGAGGATGATGAATGATGAATTAAACATGCATGGGGATTATATAGTGGGAAAACATGTTTAGAAGTGGAATTATTTTGAAATTGTAATGTTATATTCCAAAATCAGTTTGGTTTTTAAGAGTAATGATAGCTGGGACTAGCAAAAGGGATCACATGATGCAAAAGAAAACAGTGTAAAAACTGTTTCAGATGGCCGGTCCCCTTAAATGGTGGCCGGTCCCCTTAATTTTAAGGAGGCCGCCCTTTATGATTTAAGGGGGCCGCCCATCTGACGACCCAGAAACCAAAAAATTTCAAAAATTTTTTGGAAAGATGTTATGTTCTGGTTTGAATGTGCAGCAAGCTCAATTTGGACACTTCACATTTGTCTTGGTTTATTAGAAAGCATACATGTCATATAGTTATATAACCATTAACTAATCATGCAAACATATATATAGATCAAGTGAGAAACATGCATAAAAATATCAAAGACAATCAAGTTATCATCCTAAACACATATTCAAATAACAAGTATTTCCGAATAAACTTCGGACAAATAGCACACAAGACATAAAAATAAAACATTGTTAAACAAACATAATCCGACCATATCATTTCTTTTTCTTCCCGAAGATACCCTTCAAAGTCTTCCCAATAGATTTGAAGCCACCTCTAACTTCTTCGTGCAAGCTCTTTTGTCTTCTAAGCATCTCGGTAGTTCGTTCATGAAGCACTTCTTCAGTTTGATCACTTGGAGATGGAGTAGAATAGTTGGGATAGTCAAGATCCTCTAAATTGTCAACGAACTCAGAAAACGAAGGGGTACTAGCATCATCGATGTTTTCCTCCTCATCGTCATCATCTTGCCTTGAGGATGATCCATGAAAGCTATGACGACGAGGTTTACCCTTGTCACTTCGAGTTCGTCGAGCTTGTTTTAGAGCGAGAGTACGTAGAGTGGGGTAGATGGACTCATAAATACTATTGTCAAGATCGGGGTAGTACTCGATAACATGACGATAGATACGAGTAAGGAACATTCCATATGGAAGGTTGGCTTTGGGAGTTTTTCTAGCACACTCAATCCGTTTGATAAAGAAGTAGGCCAAATTGTACGGCTTTTCGACAGCTATACAATACAACATGTGAGCAAGGCTAGCCGGGAGATGGTCCCGGTGACCTCCAGTACCAAACGCATTCTCACGAATGAGTTCTTCCCAACGCTTCATGTGTGGGCTTAATTCTTTGAGGAGAAGTTGGTATGGAGAAATTTGAACGTTTTTGGATTTTATTTTTCGACTTGTGGTGGCACGATCTATACCAAGGACTTGACGAATTTCGTCGGGATGAGGAATTTCGTCGAGATATGGACCGAAGGTTGGTCGATAGCGATTAAGAGATTCGAGGTCCCACTCGTTTGAGAAAACGGCTTGACCTCTAAATGGAATTTGGAGGATATGACCAAATTGTTCGAGAGTTAGGGTGATAAATTCATTTTGAATCATGAAAGAGATGGTGATGAAACCAAGATCATTGGTTTGGACGGTGACTTGGCTATAGAAATCCATAATGAAGCGAGGAATAATAGGTTCATTTATTTCATAAAGACAATTGAAGTTGATGCTTGAAAACAAGCGATTTATGTACTCGGATTGAGCAAAAGCAAGATCTACTACACGTCCCTCATGAATATTTCTATCTTCAATTTGACGATAGATAAGTCCAATGGAAGGAGATGTAGTAGGGAGTTGGGAAACTTTAGGAATGTAGTTTTTAGTGTGAGAGAGATCTTCGGTAGTTGCTTTGGGCATTTTCACCTAAACACATCAACAATACAAAAAGACCAAAATAAATATAAAGAAAGATAAAAATATATGTTTATTGTCAAGGCTTATGTTGGAACGTAAACATACTTCGTTACTAATCCTAAGAAGTAGATTACCATGTTCCTTAATATTGTTTTTAACTCGTTCTAGATATACTTTACGATGTTTAATTAGTAGTTATGGACAAATCCAAACGCCCCTTTAAACATCTTAATATATCATGAAATTTACTAGATTTACATTAGATTGTAAAACTAGCTATTTCTTGCGAGTTTCTTATGCATGTAATTTGTTTTTGAAAAAGATGGTTTGTATTTTTACTAAAAGTGTCATTTTTAGTAATAAACCAAACGCTTCCTTAACTAGTGACTTATAACTCAAGTGCGTCAATATACATATGAATTATATATCTTGACGAGTTCGATAAACAATTTTAAGATTTATAATTATAACAAGGTTTTATAAAAATTATAATGACTATGTTTTGATATTATTTGGACATAATCCAAACAGCCCTATATTGTGAACCAATATAATTTTTCTTAGTCGAAAAATGTAATTTCAAGTTTTACAAGTTACAAAAGTATAATGTGATTAGTTTTAACACGTTTTCAAATCATTATTCAACAATGAGTTTACTAAAATTTTTGAAAAGGAGTGTATGAAATTTTTTTTTAAAAAATTTTCGACATGATAGTTTATAATAACTAGTTTCTAGTGTTGATTAATCATCCTAATCCTAGGGGAAGCATTTGGTTATGGAGTTTTAAGGCTTAATTCGAAAGAAATTATGAAATTAGACGAATTTTATAAAACATGCATAATCATGAGTATGATCAAATAAGATGAAATTAGATGAAATGTGTTATGAACAACTTACAATAAGTAATGGTGATTGTGTTAGATGAATTTGCCCTTTGCGAATTAACCCGAATTATGTGATTTGGAAGAGATTTGAGAGGTTTTTGGGTTTTGAAATTCGTCACAGCAGAAGCAGGGAAAGAAAGGGATGAAAAAGTGGAGTGTTTGGCAAAAGGAGGAAAGGGAAAAACGGGCTTGAGCTCTCAGAGGGCCGGTCCCCTTAAACATTAAGGGGGCCGCCCTTATATTTGCTGCCGGTCCCCTTAAACATTAAGGGGGCCGCCCTTAAAATTTTAATTTTTCAAGTTTTGGTTTCTAGAACGAACAAGAAAATATTTATATATATATATACTAGATTTATATTTAATCAAAAATACGTTGAAGAATATACGCACGAGAGGAATTACTTGACATTTTTACTTGACATTTTGTCAATAAAATTTTCTTGATCGTTTCGGATGAAATTCATCAAGTTGTCAAGCAAACGAGAAAGTTGTGGAAGGTTTATAAGTATATATATATATATATATATATATATATATATATATATATATATATATATATATATATATATATATATATATATATATTATATAGTATGGGCTTATAAGACGAGAACATAGAAGGGAGACGTATGCAACGGAAGCCGGGAGTTTGTTTCATCCATAGATTTTTCGACTCATCTCACTTCATCAGCATGAGTGTTGATTGAACATTAAAGTTCAATAAGGCAAATGGGGAAAAGAAATGTTCGTAAACGAACAATCTCTAGTTCTAGAAAATCAACAAATGAATTTCCTAGGTTATAAGATCCTAAATATAGCTAAGTATATAAATATATATATATATATATATATATATATATATATATATATATATATATATATATATATATATATATATATATATATATGTGTATTTAGATATAATATAGTTAAAAAAAATAGAGATTAATAAGTCAAGTAAAATCACATAAATATAACACATTAAACTAAGCATGCATTTCTAGACAAGGAACTTAAAAGAAAATGTGTACCTTTTGTCTTTAATGCGTTAATCTTCAAGGTCTTCAAGAAGTGAATCGGACAAGAGGTGACAATGAAAAGTTCCATGTTTGGATGGCGAATATTATTTACGTTGGTGCCCATTGTTTCATTTGTCCAAAGTTATTTGGTCCGAACATGTTTTGTATTTGACTTGGATGCATATAAGGTGGAAACACTCCCCACGGATTGAAGTTCCACATTTGTTGATTATAGTTAAAGTTTCGTCTATTATGGTTTGTTCTTGGTTGAGGTGTTTTAGGTCTAGGATAAGAATTATTTGGTTTCCTAGGTGGTGGAGTTTTAGATCTTGTTTTAGATTTAGATGATCCAACTTCGGTTTTTAAAGATGGTTTATAAAATGGTTTTATTTCTTCATTACTAGCAATAGGTATTATTTTATTTTTTATGAGTAAATGTTTAGGATTAAGTATTGAAGGTTTTGGTTCATTTTCAAATTTAACGTTTTTAGCTCCACTTGTTGAAGATTCAGTTGAGTTAAATCCTAGTCCGGTTTTATCTCCTGATATTCTTTGAATACTTATAATTTTACTAAGTGAGTTACTACTATTTTCAAATTTATCAAGTTTGCAAATTTCATCCTTAAGTATGTTGTTTTCACTTTTAAGCTCTTGACATGTTTTACATTCTTCAACAATTTCTTTTCCTTTTTCAAGTTGATGTATTTTAATTTTTAGTTCAAGCACTTCATTTTCTAGTTGGTTGTTTATGTATTTTAGTGATTTATTTTTAGCCATAACTAGTTGTCCTATTTTACATAATCTATTGTATTCACTATCTAAATCTTTTTCATCTAATGATAGATTTTCATCACTAAAGTATTCGGATTCGGAACGTACCTCACTTGATGATTTGGCCATGAGACACTTTTCATCCTTTGTTGTTTCATTCTCATCTTCATCACTATCACTCCAAGCACCTCCAACGAATGCTCTTTGATTTTGATCTCTTGTCATCATTGGACATTTTCCAATGAGGTGATTCGGATCACCACACTTGAAACACTTTCTCTCATTCTTGCTATACTTGTCATCATTATTCTTTTGAGATGTTCTTCTTTCATCGTGTGGTTGTCTAACGAATCTTCCTCGCCTTTTGAAGAATTTCTTGAAGTCTCTTACGGCCATGGCATATTCTTCGTCATCGCTTTAGGAAGATGAGCTATCTTCGTTGTTGGATTCCTTTCTAGCTTTCAAGGCGATTGACTTGCTTTGCTCACGTTTTCCTTTAACCATTTCAGAGTCCTTCTTTATAATTGCTTCGTACACTTTCAGATTTCCAATTAATTCATCAAGTTGTAGTGTTGACAAATTCTTTGATTCTTCAATAGCCGTCACTTTAGCTCGCCATTTTGGGTGAAGAGCTCTAAGAAATTTCCTAACAAAATTCTTACTAGAGAAATTCTCATCAAGTGCTTTTAAACTTGTGATGATAGTGTTAAATTTAGCAAAAGCATTATCAATTGATTCCTCTTCCGGAATCATGAATTGCTCATATTGTTGAACAAGTAGATCTATTTTGTTATCTTTGACTTGATTATTACCTTGGTGAGTTATTAATAAAGAGTTCCAAATTTCTTTTGCGGTTTCACACATAAAGATCCTTTCGTACTCTTTACGTGGTAGCGCATTATAAATAACCATTTTTGCTTCATTATTTTTAGCAAGTTTTCTTTTTAAATCATCATTTTGTTTTTCAAAAGGTACGATTTCATCTTTCTTAGTTTCGGGGTTATTTTGAATAGGTAAAAAATCACCATTGGTAATAACATGCCAAAGATCTAGATCTTTTGATTTCACATAAGTTTCGAATCGATTTTTCCAATATAAAAATCCATCACTTTCAAATAGTGGTGGTCTTTGCATAGATTGCCCTTCTAAATATTTTTCAGATTCCATAGATCGTTACAAGTTTTAAAATACAATATATTTTAAAAATCTTGCTAGACGTGGCTCTGGTACCAATTGTGGAAAACTAGAAGGGGGGGTTGAATAGTTTTACGTCCTTTTAAAATTTATAAGCACAAGTTTGTTTTAAAAATTTTCGATTCTGGTTTATGTGAATTCAATACTTGCACTATATGAACAATTGTATAATAACTTACTAACAAAACTAATATAGTAAAGGTAAATAAATAAGTAATGAGAAGAGTTAGAAAGATCAAACCACAACACAAGGATTTATAGTGGTTCGGCTACAAGGACACCTTCCTTGTTCCTACTCCACTCCCCGAGTCACCTACTCGAGAGTTTTCTTCACTATGTCAACAAACTCTCTTATGGCGGAGAAAACCGTACACACCAATATACACACCAATTTACACACCAATCTACACACCAATCTACACACCAATCTTCACACCAATCTTCACACCAATCTACACGCCAATCTTCTTCACACTTAGCTTTTGCACACCAATCTTCTACACACCTTCTTCTACACACCAATCTTCACAACTATCCTACTTCACTACTAATCAACTTCTACTATCTACACAACTTCTATATCTTCTAAGCAAATAATAACAAGCACAACACAATATTCACAAATGAATATATATACACTATACACAACAACTCTTCAACACTTCTAGAACTTGGTTGTAGAGAGTTCTTCTTTTGCACTTAGAATGAGAATGGATGATGAGGGATTGAATCACTTGAAACAAGGATTAATATACAAATGATCAAAGGGTTTTTGATGAGTTTTAGATGATTGTAGATCTGAAAATTTCGTGCAAAAGGTGAGGAAAAATTCCAGAATTAAGGTGGTATTTATAGGGGAAGAAATCTGACAGTTTCTGACAGGGGAGCCTAGACGGTCCCCTTAAAGCATGGCCGGCCCCCTTAAAATTAAGGGGACCGCCCCTTATAATTAAGGGGCCGCCCAACTGTAACGGCCAGAAAACTTGTCTTTTAGTGGGGAAAGTTTATTTGGTGAAAAACTAACTGATTTTGGTTAAATATTTGAAATCATATATTTAGTATGATTAAAACATTTTTTCTTATTACCAAAAGTGTTTTTCAAAAATATATAATAAGATTATATAATTAAATAAACTTTGTATTAGTTAATTAAATACCCTTTTGATCATGAGATGTATTAAGCACTTGTTTATCCATACCTTAAGTGATTAAGTTGGATATAATGATATAGACTAGCTTAATACTTGTTTACGTAGTAATCAAACGATTGACGAGTTTACATTTTGTGATCGTCAAAATATAGAGATATTGAAAAATATAAATAACGTTTTCATACATTATTTATGTCAACACATATGTAACACATTATTTCTTAGTATGGAGAGTTTGATTGAAAATTTTATATTTCACTTGGTATGCTTATTTCCATTTTGTAGAATTTTGCTCATATATATTTTCTATATTTCAAGACATTTTGTATTTATTTAAATTATTTAAAGTTTGTATCACCTATATAATAGTACTTTCGTTTTAACCAGTTCGCAACAACGTGCGGCCATCACAACACATGCTTAAACCATGACAAATGAATTAAACTTTTTCATATTGTGAAGAAATTGAAGAATAAAGATATTCTCATATAACATATATTTGAAATTTAAATAAAATAAAAATAAAAAAGAATAAAAAATAAAAACTATGGTAAGGAAATAAATCTTTACAAAACTTTTAAAAATACTATTAGACCTTTTTAGTTGACGTTTCTTTCTTTTTAAGGGCTTAGATAATAGAATACGTTCAACAGGAAGAGATCCGGTGAAAAAAAATCTAAAGTGAGAAAAATAAGAAGTATTTGTAGCCACACATTTCAAATAAGAGATATATTTTCAAAACGGAGATACATACATTTTTGTAGGTGAATCTGAAATATTTGATTGTAGTTTCTTCTAATCATTCTTATTTTAATTTTTTCTTCTCATTTGATTTTAACTCTATGTTCAACAATTTAATGAAAAACTATTCTCAACATAAACATCTTCGTGGTAATTTAGTCTTGATGTGGTAATTTAGTCTTAATAATAGACTTTTCAGAGAAATCTCTACCTCCCAGTGGATGTTCTTTTAATTATGAAGAACGTTGAGCCTGCACAAATATAAATCTTATAAACCCTTGCATGAAAAACATAAGTGTACGCAGGGCCGTCCCGTGAATTTTGAAGGCCCTGTACGAAAAATCAAAAATAGGCCCTCCTTGATATCAAAAGTTAAATGTACATAAAAGTGACTTACATTGGATCTTTTTATCCCGTGTTTGATATAGTCTTAATAGCAAGATTAAACATTCTCGGTTAACTTCGAAAAAGTTTTCTTAATAAAAATCTTCAAATTTGTAAGGGCCATAATTTTCTCTTAAATATAGTTAAAGGTAAACATTTACTTTATTATAAATTATAAACGATAGCATGTACATGTTAAAACCAGTTCTCTTATTAAAGGTATAGTTTAAAAAAAGAAACGAAAATATTATGTGCTAGTCTAGTCTTTTACAACAAAGGATTTTCAGTACACACTTATTAGACCACCTATGAGTTCAAAAAACTAAAGTTAAAAGGGTGACAAAAAACTTTGAGTAATAATAAAGGGGTAAAGGAGTCAACTGTTAAATTTTAAAGGGGTACAACAACATAAACTTCAATTGGGTTATCTTCCCCACAACCCCACACCATCAAAAGACCACACCATCAAAAGACCAGAACTGTTTTACGCCATAAAAACATGAACTCGATCTTTCTTTTTTTCTTCATCGTGGATTAAACTGTAATTTGTGTACCGATAAAACGCCATTTAAGAGGCTTAAATCATCTCAGGTTTAGTTAATGCGAATGTGTACATTTTAGAAATTGGGCCCTTAAATTCGGAGGCCCTGTGCGGTCGATCACCCCGCACATGCCGAAATCCGGCCATGAGTGTACGTTACCAACTGGATGTATATATTTTGAATGCAATAAAATTATATGCTTGCATGTTTGCTTATAAATGCTTGCATTTATTTAAATAATTATAAGAGCATTTCATCAAGTTGTTGACATAATCGTTATTCTAGATCTCTACGTGTCAAACGTAACAATTTGGGATATTAATTATTTAGGTGGAATTTTTTAAACCTTGACAATATCATGACAAAGACCCGAAATATATGAACCCTGCTCAATTGTTTTTTCGGTTATTAGTAATAGATTTGGTATCACACAGTCAAAATGTTTAATCTTTGTTTGAATTAATAATTAATAATTGATTCGGTAAACAGAAATGAACTGCTCTTTCTTTGATGTAAAATAACTTCAAATACGTTTCTCAAATATTATATCATTTTAAATATTAAAAAATATTTTTGATTACTATATCTTCGTTTACACTTTCTGCATGATTTTTTTATTAGGACCGAGTCACCATATGGTAGGCTTTTATGTTCAAATCCTTCTACTATAAAAGCATTACCATGTTACACATAATCTCACAAATCACTTGAGCTATCAAGCATTGATCTAGAACAAGTTTTTTTGCCCCTCACAAATGACGTCCCGTTTCCTTTTAGTTGGTCTCTTGTTGGCAGCATGTTCGCTTGTTGCTTTGGCTTCGGACCCTAGTCCTCTTCAGGACTTTTGTGTGGCTGATCGAGATAGCAAAGGTAAAAGATCAATTTCATATAACATTGATCAGATTCAAATCTACTACAATTATATGTGTTTATGGTACTTCTATTTTTGTTGTCACAGTACTAGTGAATGGTTTTGTTTGCAAAGATCCAAAGATGGTGAAAGCAGAAGATTTTCTTTTCAGAGGGTTAGACAAGATGGGAAATACCACAAATGCAGTTGGGTCTAATGTGACAGCTGTAAATGTAAATCAGTTGCCAGGACTCAACACTTTCGGTATTTCCATGGTACGTATCGACTATGCTCCGTGGGGTCAAAACGCTCCACACACTCACCCACGAGCCACTGAAATCTTAGTTGTAATTGAAGGCAGCCTTTTAGTCGGTTTTGTCACATCTAACACTGACAACAAGCTCTTCACACAACGTCTTGAGAAGGGTGATGTTTTCGTGTTTCCAGAAGGTCTAATTCACTTTCAACAAAATGTTGGAAATGGCTATGCAGTTGCTATTGCAGCATTGAGTAGTCAAAATCCGGGTGTCATTACCATTGCAGATGCCGTGTTTGGATCCGACCCCAAAATCTCTGATGATATTCTTGCCAAGGCATTTCAAGTTGACAAAGAAGTGATTGATAAAATCCAGTCAAATTTCTAAGCTTCTATGGTGTTATAATGGCAACCTACTAACTTACAATCTTCAGTTCAATAATGTTTGTTTCGTCTTGTCTTGTTTTGCTATATCTATAAGTGAATAAAGGAAATATATTGTATTCATTGTCATTTAGATTTTGCGCAAAAACTTGATGAGTAATATTTGAACTGAAAACTTTGTTATTAAGAAGAAATCACCTCTACAATAATTCGCCATTGAAATATAATTTTACATTTTATTTTTATAGTTATACATAATTAGGCAATTAGCCCAGATAGCGATTGAGAATACAAAACCTAGTAAAGCCATAAATTTTGGCTCACAATCCAAACAAATAATCTTTTTGACAACATGTCCGCGAGGGTGGCAAGTATTGTTAAGTACATGTCGTCTACAAGCTTGGCATAGCAAAGATACATCCAACATGCTTAATGTTTCAAGAATGTAGTTTCCTAAGAATGATCTATCATCAACCCATCTATAGTTGCTTACTGCAATACTACAAATTTGATCTTCTAGACCCCCTCGTGTAAGGAGAACGGCTTATCCTCTTTTAAGCTATCTTTATATATATATATATATATATATATATATATATATATATATATATAGGGTAGGGATCCAATAAGAAGAATAATTAAAATGAGAAGGGTAAGAAGTAATTCTAGCCACACATTTTTATATGGGAGGGAAAATTTGAATCAAGATGCATCCATTTTTGTAGGTGCATCTAGAATGTGTGGTTGTGGTTACTTCTTATCCTTCCTATTTTAGTTATTCTTCCTATTTGATCCTAACTCTATATATATATATATATATATATATATATATATATATATATATATATATATATATATATATATATATAGTGTAACTTTCAAACGAGAACCATTTTAACTGCAAGAACTGCGAAAACCATTTTTTTACTCCTAATAATACATATTGTACATCATTTTAATGCATAATGGCGTTTTTGAAAATATATGCAACTTAATTTGTTAGAAAAATTAAATAAGGGGCAAAATTGGAATTTAATTCTTCCATAAAAAAGGATTATTTACCAAAAAGTCAAAAACCGTTTTCCCACTTTTATTGTTTTCAGATCTATCTCTATCACTTTTGATCTCTATTCCTCTCAAGAACCCTAGCCGCCTCTCTTTTGTTTCGTGTCTACCAATAAAATCCGTCCTTCTTTTGCTTCTGGTATTCATATACATTGAGAAAAAAACGATTTTTTGTTGTGCTTCTGGTATTTTTTTTCATATAAAAATCGTTGATGATTTTAAAGGTTTTAGTTCTTAAAGAATTAAAGCACTATTATTTTCACTTACAAAGATCCTATCGTGAAAACATAGAAACTTTGTTCTGAAGAGTTGTTATTAATTAGGTAGGGCGGTGTTTGATTACTAGGTGGTAAAGGCAGGTATGTGTTTTCTTTTATTGCTCCAATCATTTTTTTATTGCTTCGATCTCTGATAAGGTTTAAAGATGTTGAATGTTGTTTAAAAGTGTTTGCTGGTTCGAATGTTAATTTTATCATATTGTTTTTCTAAAAAAAATGCGTGTTTTATATTTTTTTAGTTTTTTATTACGAGATCTATGTTTTGGTTAAGCCGATGCATATTTTGTTTTGATTTAGGACCCGCTTTATTACCGGATATGATGTAAAACTGCTGTATATTGTTTTTTATTGTATAATGGTGCATATTTGTTTTTCGGATTATAGAAAATTGATAAAAGTGACGTGCATATATGTTTTGAGATTCTATGAAAGACTAGTATATTCAATCATAAACACATCTAAACAGTCACTTAAGCTTTGTATATATTAAAGGCAAATAATAAAGTCAGTGACTTTTTACTATCCGAGTGATTTTAAAGTTCAACAATAATGACACTACAATGTTTTTAAGTATTGTAATATACTGCATTCGTGGTCACTTTTGCAACTTTGATCGCATTTAGTTTGAACGAGACCACCAAATATCTTGATTATTAGGAGTAGTGTACAGTGCTTAGTCACTCTTGTAGAATATCAGGCTAGTAGGCTCATTTATGAAAACAATATATGTTTTTGGCAATGATTTTTCTAGTGTGTATATGTTTTAATCGTACATATATGTTTCTAGGGTTGTGCATATGTCTTTTAAGAAATGGTGTATATGTATTTTGTTCAAAACATATATGTTTTTAAACATGTATGTTTCGAAACATGTATGTTTTAAAAACATGCACGTTTTAAAAACATGTATGTTTTTTTTATTTAGTAAGTGTAATTATTTTTTTCAAAGACTTTGTGTTTGCAAAACAAGTATGTTTCCTAAAACATACATGTACTCATGAACATGTATAATTTTTAATGATATTATTGTTGCTAATTTTTGTACTTTTCTTTCTATCAGGTGTAATTACAAGAATGTTCACGGCTACAAGTGTGCATATATGTCAGACTTGAAAAAATGTTGACGGCTACTCGTGCGCATATGTCCATTTGTGTTGAATATTATTAGTGCTCACGTGTATAGATCGATTAAATTCATGTATTTATACTTTTAAATTTTTGTATTTTAATTGTATTTCAATCGATATCGAACTTTGTATATATCATTTATGTGCTTGGTTTGTTATAAATTTCATTATATTAAAAAATGTATATGCGCCTTGAAAGGGAATAAAACATGTATGCACTTTGACTAATTGAAAACATGTACGCACCTTGACTATTTGGGGAAAAAAAACATATATGCACCTTTACCTATTTGAATAAATAAATAAATCAAGAAAAAACATGCATGCACCGAAAACATGGTAACATTAAGAAAAAAAAAAAAAAAAAAAAAAAAAAAAACCCGAATTTTGATATTTATTGAAAACGGAAATTATAAAAAATAAAAATAATATAAAAATGTCTTTTACTATTATACCATTTTGAATTAAATAAAAACAACAAAATGCTATGGAGCATTAAATGATGTACATTGTGTATTATTAGTTGTAAAAAGTTGGTTTTCGCAGTTCTTGCAGATAAGGTGGTTCTCGTAAGAAAGGGACCCTATATATATATATATATATATATATATATATATATATATATATACATATATATATATATATATATATATATATATATATATATATATATATATATATTTTACTTCGTTCCCATAATACTAGATCTACACAGATTCCTCCACCTACTACCACGGCACCATATATAAATGAATCGAACCACCAATTTTCTTCGTCACTCCGACCATCATCACAACCATTCAGGTTTATTTAAATATATAGACCGGTTATAATGATAACAACCAAGTGCTCACGCAGACAAATATATACATGTGCTAACATATATCAAACACTTATAATCTGCAGCCAAGGCGAATATCTAATAGCCGTCTAGCATGTGGCAATCTGGAAATGGTGTTTTACCTAGTCATGGACGAAAACAAATTAATATCGTGATACCAATTCTACAATATGAATGGATTTTTTTATTATGACCAAGTTGTTATACATAAAATATGTTCTTTTTATTTCGAGTCATGTACCTTTTTTTCTGGAATTATAAGTGTGAAAATTGTGACGAGTGTTTATAAAGTTTGCGCTTACAAACATAATAATCTTGTGTGTGTTTAAATATACGGACAACTTAGTAGAACTGTATGCTTTTCTTGATAATATGTAAATCAAAGTGTAAGCAAATAACATATATGTGATGATTTTGATACAGTGGTAAGACAATGTTTTACTATGTTGAAACATCTAGACCAGAGAGATGCATGTATAGTAATAAATAAACATTCAACATGAGTCTACAATCGTTGTCAACTCAAAAATAGAAAAAAAGGGAAAAACTACAGTCAAACTCATTTGATGACAATTTCAGAGTTGTTGACAAATCGTTGTCTTACTCCTTCCCCATGAGTTTGTTATAGTACAGATTTTGCCTTTTGTGATGAATTTAGATAGTTTTTAGGGGTAATTAGACCGTCTATTTTGTGGAGAGCTCAACTTATTATTGATTTGGAAAACATTTAAAACCCAATAGGAAATTGGGAAGAAAAAAAACGCATCATACTTGCCAATTTTTGTTATTGTATGTAGAGTCATTTTTTTTTTTTTTTTTTTTTTTATTGTTGTTGCACTAACTTTTCAAATCCATGTCATTGTGTGTACGGGTGACCTGTTTGACCTGTGAAGCAGGTTGAGTTAACGATCGTTTATTTTATTATTGCAGCGTTAGTCATTCATACTAACGACCGTTTATAAATAACTAAATGAAGCCTGTTAACTTAACGATCATTTATTTTATTATTGCAACGTTAGTCATTTACACGTTTTCGCATGTTTTCGACCGTTTTTACATGTTTTCGTCCGTTTTTACACGTTTTTGTCCGTTTTCGCATGTTTTTGTCCGTATTTACTCGTTTTCGACCGTTTTTACACGTTTTCATCCGTTTTTACACTTTTTATTTTATTTTATTTTATTATTATTTTATTTTTTTGGTTAAAGGGTTATACCCGGTGAAATATATTGAGAAAAAATGTTCGGTACACTAAGGGTGGTAATGAGCCACCCTAAATCAAAAAACACTATACTTTGAACATGTTCAAAGCATAACAACCAAACTAACCAAACGCGATACAGAGACTACAAAAGATACACATTAAACTGAGCCTCTAGACCGCATCACTTCTAGTTCATTTCCACTTGCACATTAGCAATCTTCCACGTTCTCTTCATTTGCTCCACACGAGCATTCATCTTAAACCGAATAGTTGCCAATTTTAAGCGAACCGTGTCAACTATACTTTTGGCAACTTCATCAGGTTGTCTTCCACACTTTCCATGAATTCTATTGTTTCGTTCTTGCCACACAAAATAAGAAGAAGCTGACACCAACAGACGACCAACAATAGTTGTCACCTTATTTTGTCTTGAGATAGGAAGAAGCCAAGTAACAATGTCACTCCACTTTGATGATATTCCTCTCATTCCAGCCACGTCCATGACTAGATTTTTTTGTCCGTTTTTACATGTTTTTGCCCGTTTTCGCACGTTTTCGTCAGTATTTACACATTTTCGTTCGTTTTCGACCGTTCTTACACGTTTTCGTCCGTTTTACACGTTTTCGTTCATTTTTGCACGTTTTCGTTCGTTTTCGTCCGTCCTAATACGTTTTCGCCCGTTAATGTCCGTTTTCACACGTTTTCATCTCTTTTTACATGTCCTTAAATATGTATAATCATTTCATGCACAGTCCATTACAAAAAAAAATTCCAAAAAAATATTTTCAAAAAATATATACAAAAAAATTTTAAAAAAATTAGAAAATAAAAAAATATATATAAAAATTAAAAAAATAGAAAATCAAAAAAAACAAAAAAAAAATTGAAAAAAAAATTCAAATTTTTTTTTAAACATTTTAAAAATATTAAAAAAATTTAAAATAAAAATAATATTAAAAAAATTTAAAAATTAAAAAATATTCAAAAAAAATTTTGAAAATATTTTTTCGAAAAACAAAAATTTGAAAATAAAAAATTTTGGAAAAAAAAATTAAAATAATTATCGAAAAATATTTTTTTTAAATAATTATCGAAACATAATTTATTTTTAAATTATTTTTCAAAATTTTTGTTTTTTGAAAAAAAAATTTGAAGAAAAATTTAGAATTTTTTTTGAGTTTTTTTTATTTTCTTATTTTTGTTTTTCAAAAAAAAAATTGAAAAAAAATTTTGAATTTTTTTTGAATTTCTTTTATTTTCTTATTTTTTTAAAATAAATTTTGGAAATTTTTTATTTTCTATTTTAATTTATTTTATATAAGAAAAACGAAGGAAAACGTATAATAATGCAGACAAAAATGGACGAAAACGTGCGAAAACGGACGAAAACGTGTAAAAACAAACGAAAACCTGTAAAAACGGACGAAAACAACCAAAAAAGTGTAAATACGGACAAAAACGGACGAAAACATGCAAACACGGACAAAAACGTGGAAAAACGGACAAAAATGTGTAAAAACGGACGAAAACGTGTAAAAATGGACGAAAACGAATGAAAACGTGTAAATACAGACAAAAATGGATGAAAACGTGCGAAAACGGACAAAAACGTGCGAAAATGGACGAAAACACATAAAACGGACGAAAACATGTAAAAACGAACAAAAATGTGTAAATACGAACGAAAACGTGCGAAAACGAATAAAAACGTGTAAAAACAGACGAAAACATGTAAAAACAGACAAAAACGAACGAAAACCTGTAAATTCATTCAATAGTAAATCATATTTATTTGACGTATTTACCACATTCATGGAAGATGAAGCATTTTCCTTACCCCCTTTATAGATGTTATCATTACTGATATACTTACCCACATTAGACTTGCTAGGAGTCTTAGAAGTAGTAGTTTTTGTCTTTGGACGATATTGGAGCAATGGACCCCACGCTTATACCAACCTTTGAACCACCTTTTGCATTACCATTCTTCCCACTATTACGCCTATTACCCACGACTTGAAATCCATCATTCGAACTTCCTACAACTCGTTCAACATCTGGGGTAGAAATAACTACATTTTTTGGACACTAATCAATAGCATGCCAAAAAATCTTGCATGAATTACACCCGGAACTCTAAAGACAATTCAAAAGCTAACATTCAAAGACATCAGAACGCAACTCGCATAACACTATATAAAATCAGCATTCACGAACACATATCAGAATTATCACAAAACCATAACAAAGAAAAAAAAAATCCAAAAATTTTGACTATAACTCATACAAACATAGATCAAATTCTAGGTAGTATAAAAAAAATAAACCCAATAACTTTAAAAATTAGAAATAAATATTAAAACTATACAAAACATATCTTATAACACCTATGAATCCAATTACCGATTATCTAGACAACCAAAAATGCATGTTAAAGTGGTAAGTACTTCTAATGCATTTGGTGTTTTAGGTGTATTGGATGAGGCCTTGGTATTCTTCGGTGCAAGAGGCCTATACTCAAACTTCTTCATTGGAACACCATTAAACTTCTTTGGATTAGCTCCTTTCCGCTTCACAACCGTAAACCCGTCATAATAGTTTGAAACCTTCTTTGATACACCCCGAACTTTGACCCTTGTCTTTATCTATCCTATTCACCACACGTTCAGGTGCAGCTTTGGGACAATCGTCAAGAGAATGTCCATATAACAAGTAAGTACCACTGTGAGGGGTTCCCACTTATATTCAATACGAATAGACTCTTTCGTATATCTAGTTCCATTAAGCTTTGGGACAACCAAAACTAGAGTATCACAAAACTCATTAGATGCATCAATTTTAATCAATGCCCTTGCATAGCTGCTCCTCCCCCATGAATCCAAACACATGGTATTCATATATGAGTCAAGCATTATAGGAGTACCAATCTTAGTAGCAAGCAACTTTAATCCATCCGAAGTATATGCAACCATCTCCTCTCTCTCTCTCTGGAGAAAAAACGATTCCCTAACATCCCTAATTTTTTAATCGCTTTTCTTCAAATCTGCCAATTCCCTAACAAGATTTGGTAGTCTTTTGTTGAATCATTCTTTTAGGGTTTATTAATCGTTTTTGTTTCCTGATCGCACCTTAGTATCCTTCATTCTCTAGATCGGTTGAACAGTATTCCTATATCTGCTATAGGTTTGTGTTTGAATCGACTTATCATTACCTTGGTCGATCTTCATCATGGATACTGGTTAGGTTTTGATCGCATGCGTTTTTAAAACCCTAACTCTTTAAGTTAGGGTTTACTGTTTTAGTTGTTTTAATTGGTCGCTCCATTATGGTTACTGTTTGTGGGTATTGAGAGAGATGAACAAGGGATTTTTTTAACAAAGTTAGTATTCCTAAAGCTACGACTACATCTGCTGTTAATGACAAGAATGATTCTGATGTTACTAGGTCTGTTGGGACGGATGGTGTTAGTAGTACTAATGAACCTGGTAATTCTGATTCGTATTCTGATGGACCGAATGCTAACATTGGGGAATTGAATTCTAGTTCAATGACGAACCCTAATGTATTCCCAACACTTTATGATACTAATGCTACTAGTGGTATGGGTGTTGATAACGTTTCTACTCATATAACTCTTGGTGTTACTGATCCAAGCCATGCGTACGTGGGGGATAAATTGCATGCTGAAGGTGAAACATTGAACCCTTATAATAGTGTTGGGGAGTCAAGGGCTGATTACCCTAATTCTAATGAGTTCCCGACACTTAATGAAACTAATGGTGCTATACCAAAGCAAGTGAAGCCGGTTTCACTTGGTAATGTTGGTCATGATGTGAGTGAACCTCACGTGGCGATGGAGTCTACTAGTGAATGTGTGGTTGCTCCTAATGTTGAGTAGTTACTGTTAAGTGCGCGTAAGAATTTTGATGCGGCTATGTATGAAGTTCAACATGAGATTGCTGTAAACAAGGATATTAACTCAGAATCCAACACAACAAGTGGTTTTGATCAGCCTAAAAATACGAGTGGTACTGGAACGAAGTCGGTCTCTTATGCGGGTGCTACTTCTAATGATCCCAAGAAACATGTGTCAGATTTTCGTAGGTTGGAATGTAGCAACAAAAAGGCTGAAGTTGATCTTTCTGTCCAGATAAAAGTAGTTGAAGAGGTGAATATCAGATTTGAGAATACACTTTATGGATATTTTATTGGTAAACGCTTTGCTTTTCCTGTTGTTGATTATTATGTACGCAATGTGTGGGCTAAGTACTGTATACAGAAAGTTATGATGAATGCCAAGGGTTCTTTTTCTTTAAGTTCAATTCGAAGAAAGGTGTTGATGATGTCCTTGAAAATGGTCCTTGGTTGATTAGAAATGTACCTATTATTCTTAAACCATGGACTTTGAACACCAATTTACTTAAAAAGGATTTGACTCATATTTTGGTGTGGGTTAAATTCCATGATGTTCCTCTTGCTATGTTTTCTGATGATGGTCTTAGTCTTCTTGCCACATTGATTGGTACGCCCAAAATGTTAGATGCTTATACTAGCCAAATGTGCAAGGAATTATGGGGCCGTAGTAGTTTTGCTAGGTGCATGATTGAAGTTAAGGCGGATGAGGTGCTTAGGGATAGCCTCAATGTTGAGATACTTTTCCTTAATGGGACGGGTTCAACTATTGAGAAGATTCGGGTAGAATATGAGTGGAAACCGCCTCGTTGTGATAAGTGTAAGATTTTTGGTCATACTTTTGTTGATTATCCTAAGTATGTTCTACCTACTACTCAGCCTACTCCAAGTGTTAATGATGGCTTTAAAACAGTCAATACTAAGAAGAAGAGTAATAGTGGTAGTCAATCTGGCCCAAGTAAGGGAGGTTTTACTAAACCTGTTGTGGGAAAGAAGTTGCAATATCAACCCAAAGTGCCCCCTACTGCACCTAAGAAAGTGGATGCCAATAAGAAGAAGTCTACTGATGTGGCTAGTACTAGTGGTACGAAGGCCGCTGATGTAGCTAGTACGAGTGGTACGAATATTGCTACATCAAATCGGTTTGATGCCCTTCATATGGATGATACTGATGACTTTGGTATTTCTACCAATGAAGTGACTAAGGATGTGAATTCTGGTATTCCAAAGGAAGCTAAGGAGGACAGGTCATTAGAGATTGGTAATGACCCGTCCTCCTTAGCTTCCTTTGGAAAGCTTGAAAAGCTACCTATTGATCGGATAACTACTCTTGTGGATGATGATGGTCATCCTGTTCAAAAGGTTGATTATCCGGGGTCTACTTCTTCTACTAAGAGGGTTAACCCTTTCTCTAAGGTGGAAGGGATTGTTGTTTCTGACAGTGATGAAGACGAGGTTGTGAATACATTTGATGAGTCCTTGAACCTATTTGGTGGTGGTCATGATCGTGAAGATGATTATGATGACTATGCGGATCGGGTCTATGATCTTCCACAGAATTTGGATGCTTTATATGACAAGTATGGTATCAAGCTCCAAGGTCTCGGTAGAAAGTAATTTTGTGTTAGGAGTCTAATGGTATCTTTTGAGTAGTGGTTTTTTCTTATTTAGAGAATTGGAAGTATCTTGTTATGTAAGATTTTCCGCCTATGTAATGGGCTGAGATATGAGATTCACCCATATCCTAGTACTTAAACGTTTTTTGGAGTAATATATTTACCGGGTCTTTTGACCTTTTACCCAAAAAAAAAGTATATGCAACCAAAGAAACATCATGGAACTTCACCCAAACTGGGACATAAGACAAATATTCGTTTAAAAGGTTTATCTCCGGTGACCACTTATTAAGAAATATGGGAATTCCACGAATCATCCATGGAGCCTCTCTTAGAATAGATTCCGAAACCTGAATAGACGAGAACTTAGATTGAAAAAGCCTTTCACGTTTATCGTTACTTTCACAATACCATACTTTTGCTAATTATTGCGCTCAAACCACTCGACAACCGGGAAAGCAAGTCTTTTGTGAATGAAGTACCCATATAGCGAATTCTTAAATCTCTTATTCACCTCATGAACAAAATCAATTGGTAAACGAACATCATAATCAACATTATTCGAAACATTAGCATCAACATTATTCAGAAAATTAGTCTTGGTCACATGTGATTTTACCTCAAACTATTTTTTAAAGTTAATCACATGTAATTTGCACACGTATCACAAGAAAAAAAATAATCACGTGAGATTACTCATTTTTAGATTAAAACAGAATCATGTGTTTCAATTTATAACAGCACAGAGTAAATCACCCGTGATTTATATTTCTTCGTAACAGAATAAAAACGAAATAACAGAATAACATGTGAATTCATAAATTCATATAAGTTGATTTGATATCTAAGATCACATGTGATTTATTGCATTAAAGATCGCATGCCATTTGTGATATCATGTGTTTTATTATTATTATTATTATTATTATTATTATTATTATTATTATTTTGTAAGCTGTGTTTTGGACTCGACATTGCAAGCTGGCAAAAATCACATGTGATTTATTATTTATAAAATCACACATGATTTTTAAAATAACAAAGCACAAATAATTTTAAAAATCACGTGTGATTTTTCTGGACGAAAAATTTGAGGAAAAAAAATCTTCAAAAGTATATAAAAGTGTTTATCTATAGAATGATAATTTGCAAGATATGTTGTTTTAAAAATAGGTAAAAAATGGGTTTCTATATAATTGCATTTCTGCTCTTGCTTTGTTATTTGTTTATTTATTTATTATTATTATTATTATTATTATTATTATTATTATTTTATTATTATTATTATTATTATTATTTATTTATTTATTATTATTATTATTATTATTATTATTATTTGCGATTTGCACCGTTGAATGAAAGCAGATTGAAGGTCAAGATGAGCTAGTTTGTTCTTTAGATAATTGATGAATGTTGTGAATCTCACCTCATTAATTATATATATGTGAACTTTTTTAAACTTTGACAATATCATGAGTTCATGACAAAGACCCGAAATATTCAAACCCTCTCAATCTTTTTTTCGTTGGTTAGTACTAGTAATAGATTTGGTATCACAGAGTCAAAATGTTTAATCTTTGTTTGAATTAATAATTGATTTGGTAAACAGAAATCATCTGCTCTTCTTTGTTTATGACAAAGACCCAAAATAATTGATTTGGTAAACTTTGACAATATCATGAGTTCATGACAAAGACCCGAAGATTTGGTATCACAGAGTCAAAATGTTTAATCTTTGTTTGAATTAATAATTGATTTGGTAAACAGAAATCATCTGCTCTTCTTTGTTTATGACAAAGACCCGAAATAATTGATTTGGTAAACTTTGACAATATCATGAGTTCATGACAAAGACCCGAAATATTCAAACCCTCTCAATCTTTTTTTCGTTGGTTAGTACTAGTAATAGATTTGGTATCACAGAGTCAAAATGTTTAATCTTTGTTTGAATTAATAATTGATTTGGTAAACAGAAATCATCTGCTCTTCTTTGTTTACTCGTTCTATTGAGTTAGAGTAGTTTGATGTAAATAACTTCATTACGTTTCTCAAAATATTATTATCATTTTAAATATTAAGAACTTTTTAGTTCTTTAGTTATAGATCATATATATTTGATAACTATATCTTCGTTTACTCTTTCTGCATGATTTTTTTAATGGGAGCGAGTCACCATATGGTAGCTTTAATGTTCAAATCCTTCTACTATAAAAAGCATTACCATGTTACACATAATCTCACAAATCACTTGAGCTATCAAGCTTTGATCTAGAACAAGTTTTTTTACCCCTCACAAATGACGTCCCGTTTCCTTTTATTTGGTCTCTTGTTGGCAACATGTTCGCTTGTTGCTTTGGCTTCGGACCCTAGTCCTCTTCAGGACTTCTGTGTGGCTGATCGAGATAGCAAAGGTAAAAGATCAATTTCATATAACATTGATCAGATTCAAATATACTACAATTATATGTGCTTATGGTACTTCTATTTTTGTTGTCACAGTACTAGTGAATGGTTTTGTTTGCAAAGATCCAAAGATGGTGAAAGCAGAAGATTTTCTTTTCAGAGGGTTAGACAAGATGGGAAATACCACAAATGCAGTTGGGTCTAATGTGACAGCTGTAAATGTAAATCAGTTGCCAGGACTCAACACTTTCGGTATTTCCATGGTTCGTATCGACTATGCTCCATGGGGTCAAAACGCTCCACACACTCACCCACGAGCCACTGAAATCTTAGTTGTAATTGAAGGCAGCCTTCTAGTCGGTTTTGTCACATCTAACACTGACAACAAGCTCTTCACACAACGTCTTGAGAAGGGTGATGTTTTCGTGTTTCCAGAAGGTCTAATTCACTTTCAACAAAATGTTGGAAATGGCTATGCAGTTGCTATTGCAGCATTGAGTAGTCAAAATCCGGGTGTCATTACCATTGCAGATGCCGTGTTTGGATCCGACCCCAAAATCTCTGATGATATTCTTGCCAAGGCATTTCAAGTTGACAAAGAAGTGATTGATAAAATTCAGTCAAATTTCTAAGCTTCTATGGTGTTATAATGGCAACCTACTAACTTACAATCTTCAGTTCAATAATGTTTGTTTCGTCTTGTCTTGTTTTGCTATATCTATAAGTGAATGAAGGAAATATATTGTATTCATTGTCATTTACATTTTGCGCAAAAACTTGATGAGTAATATTTGAACAGAAAACTTTTTTATTAAGAAGAAATCACCCCTACAATAATTCGCTAATGAAATATAATTTTACATTTTATTTTTATAGTTATACATAAATTAGGCAATTTGCCCATATAGCGATTGAGAATACTAAACCTAGTAAAGCCATAAACTTTAGGATCACAATCCAAACTGATAATCGATTTGACTACATGTCCGAGAGGGTGTCAAGTATTGTTGTTAACATCAAGAAACACCTTCGGAAGGTCGAGGTTGATCGAAATACATGATTAGTTGTAGAGAGAGAAAGGTGAAAGAAAAGTGTTTTACAAAAATGAATAAATGAGTGAAGCTTACCCAATTTCTCACACCCCTCATGAAGAGTCATGAGGGGTATTTATAGGCCTTTTACAACGCTAGTTTTCCCCGTGTACATTATTAGTCTATGCGGATGCAACTATATTACATATCTAGTCCAATTCACATGTTAGACGTTATTTACAAAATAACAAAGCTAACAATTGTTAAGTACATGCAGTCTTCAAGCTTGGCATAGCAAAGATACATCCAACATGGTTAGTGTTTCTAGACCCCCTCGTGTAGATCTTTACAGAAAAAGTAGGTCTATGTGTGACCGGTGAACGTCGTTATCATCTGTCCATAACTTCGTATGTAAGGAGACAGGCTTATTCCTCTTTTAAGCTATCATTTTTTTTTACTTCATTCCCATAATACTAGATCTACACAACCATTGTTCACAACCATCTTCACAACCATTCCCATAATACAAGTCAGTTTAATGATTGATATAATAAGGGTAGCAAACCGACTTGAATAAAAACCCTAACTAACGATAAAGAGAAAAACCCTAATAAAGACCAAAAAACGATCGTGGATCAAACTTTAAACAAGAAAAGCGTTAACCTCAATCATACATAAGATATAACTTTCGATTAATTCAAACTTGTATTGGGAATGATTGAAGATTGAATAGGCAGAAAAGAGAATGATTTAGGTATTCGTTATTTATCCAAAGTCGCCAGAGGGTTAGGAGTAGAGGTATTCTTTTATGGTACCCAATGCTCTAAACAGAAATACAATAAGTCTTCTCCACATAGTAGATAAAAATCTTTTGTATAATAAAACAAAACCTGTAGTGGGAACTTTACATTTCAAAAAATGGATTCATTCCTATTTTAGTAATAATTTTTTTAATCTGATTTTTTTCTTCTAAATATTTCCTTATTTGGCAAAAACCTAAACCTACAATCGGGATGAGAGTTACATTCCTTCTAAACTTCTAAATACAATTGCTATCAGAAAATTATAAATCATATATGTCTATCATAATCAACGCCATTATATCATAATATGAGATCATCGATCATCATCACCAACAAATCGAATCATCATGAAACCGATCATCCATTGTTTGGACACAAGTATCCCGCAACAAAGGTTATATAATTGATTGCTATGAATCAATGACATTCCACCCTTCCAAAAACCCCAATTTCATAACCCTAAATTATATTCTATTAATTATAAACCAATCCAATGCACGGGATCGATGCAAAAAAGATTGATAAATCAGTAAGTATCAAGATCCAGATACCCTTTTTGAAGTCGACCCCTTCGATTCCCAGTTTATTCTGAAAGTATGTGTATCGAGATCCAAACCCATCTACTGAAGCTTCCAATTGTTTCTTTCTTTACTAGGGTTAAACTTGCTGTAAGTATTTTTTACTTAAGTTGAGGTCAATTGTGTACTTTTATATATATGTACGTGTTTTTATTAGAGGGTTTTGAACTTAGTGTACATGAAATTCCATTGTTCTTGATCATTCATTGACATCTTTATCTTCTTCAATAGAACCCTAAGTTTCATGGGTAAAATAATTTTTTCCCAAAAAAATTACAGATTAAATGTTGGTCATTTAAGCTCAAGTTATTAAGGTAAAGGGTATTGTACTAATCCAATTGGAATTTTTGTTCTTAATGGTTAGAAAGTCAAAAACTGAAACTGAAAATACTGTTTTTTCGGACGTAATTAGGATTTTTTTTAATAGCTATTCCTTACAAGACTTTAACCTCAGAATTGGATGATGATGTTCCGGATGATAAGAATGTGTATAAAGGTACTCAAAATCTTTTTAAAATCCATGAGTTTTATAACTAGAGTAATTATACATATTAGATTTAGTATGGGTCATCTAACATTAACAAGCTAGCCATTCAGGTGTGCCTAAGTGCAAAATTTATTGATTAAGCCATTGCTATATACACAAGCAATTGGATTGCAGTTACAAAATGTTTATGCAATGGTAGTAGCTATGTATGAAAAATACCGGCTACTCCGTCATCGGTATTAAACAGTGAATCATCAAATGATAAGAATACGTATGAAGAAGATGATGAGGATGAGGAGGGAGATGTGTGAAGGATCTGTATGGAATCTAGGTTATCGAGGTTTGTTATGTTCCATTGCCCATTTTATACATATGACATATGTTTTATTGTTCCTTTTGCTTCTGATACTTTGTTAAACCTTGGGAGTAATCTTATAAATCTTAAATTAATTTATTGGTTTATTATGAGCTTTGATTATTTAGAGTAATCCAAAATTTGAAGCTAAAACTACAACTATAGCTATTTTTGTTCAAATGAAGCTCTTATACTATATTTTGGTTGCCAATGCTTGGTTTTGGTAAATATTGATCTTATAGATGGAATGTAACATTAGCTTTCTTAATAATCTTAATGGTTTTTATTTGTTATATACCCAGTTAGTTCTTTGGTATGGCATGAATGATGTCTCTAAGAACATGTAGTTATAAGGATTCAAGTCAAGGCGGGCAATGTTTATTAACTGACATGAATCTAAATACAAGTAGTTTAGTACTTTAATGATTTTCAGTTTGTGACATCCATTTTAGTATAAACAGCAGTCAAGTTGGATTATATTAATAGTTGAACACCGCATAAATGCTCAAACACATAAAAGATATTATACATGTAGACTTCTTGATTGCTGATTTTTTGTTCTGTTTGTGGTGATATAGGCTACACTAGGTGCTGCTAAATCAAAAGAGAAGGCTATTGTTGTGTGCAATGTTGGTGATAAGAAACCTGTATACTTATGCTCGCTACTACCAAGCAAGATGGAGACTTGGAAGAAGAAAATTAGAAGGGAGACAAATGTTTATACAGATATTCATAGCATTCGTGAAATTTATGCTAAGAGATCGGCGTATACTCTTTTCTATGATATTCTTCGACTGAGAAAAGGTGAAATATATGTGTGAAGGTTTCCAGTTGAGGAGAAGATGAAGGCTGTTGGTTTGAAGTTGTCAATAGATTGGTTGACAAAATTGTGTAAGTAAGGTGAATCATGTTGCATAACACTAAGAGAGAAGACAAACATGAAACGAAGTTCAAATAAGGATGATTACAGCCTGAAGATATGGAGCCGTATACATTAGTTACAACATGTCTTGGACCATTACTACTTGGAAAAAGGTATGTAAGACTCTAATGGATCAATTTACATATTCTAGGACTAGAATGTAAATTGCATTAAAAAAGCTGCAAAATCCTGATACAATACAAATTCTTATATGCAAAATCCTGATGCAATACAAATTCTTATTGTATTATAATTTAACGAACTTCAATCCTTATATATACTCAAATCATAAGGCCGTTTATTTATTCCATCCAATTAATCAGGACGAACTATCTGCAATTGCTCATTCTATAACAGCCATCCAATATACAGGCTTGTTTAATCTTTGTACAACCATAGATTTATTTGACAACTTATTCATTAGAATAAACCTCTGCTGAATCTGCAATTTTCTTTTACAGTATAAATCTATACTTTTCTTTTAATTATTATTATTTTTATTTTTATTTTGTTTTTTGTGTAGGTATGTCAATGAAAATCACTCCTCTTCAAGAAATCACCCCTGAGAAAGGTAAATTCAATATTAAAGTTAAGATAACATCTCTTTGGAATCAATATTATGCCAACAATAATCCATCAAAGGTAGCTGGCATTGATATGATCCTAATGGATGAACAGGTATTGCTTATTCTTTACCCGTTTCTAATTTTTTTAACAAATTCATATTATATACGTATTATATAGTTATATATTTATAATGGTTTCTTTTTACTGAAAATACTGTTATTATCGTAACGGATATGATTCAGAAGGTTTAACCTGATGCGGAGTCACAATTTCGGATCAAAATGAAGTATCATATGATAGATGGCAAGGATGGAATCTTAATAAGTTAATCATTTTAGTGTCACTGATTACCTTGATTTTGGGTCAAAAAGGTTTCGCTTATTTTCTCATTGGAAGCTATGAAACATTGACATGGTCTCTTGTCCGTTTGAGTTCCAGGAGATCTAAGGTACGCTTTTTTTTTTTTTAACCAAATCTATAACCAAACTTTCTGCTGACAGCTTGCAAATGTATGGATTTAAAACTTAGTCATATATGTTCCAAAGTTATGATAAAACTTGACTTTCTTGACTAATTAGTGTGCAGGTGAGCCTCAATTTAGTGTAAATGACTCATAAATAATTTAACTTTAGAATTAGAGCTTTCGTCATGCATAACTTCTCATAAAAAATTTGTTGAGATGATTTTCTTCCATGTGATGATCGATTCTAAGTTGAGATATCATGAGAAGACTTCTAACCTTCCAAAATCTGATGTTTGTGGGCATTTTTATAGTGATATTATAGAGGTGGTTGAGTATGAAGTGGTGAGAAGGTGGTTCTAATTCCACATTCAATGGGCACTTTTTACTTCCTGCGTTGTATGAAATGGGTTGAAGCACGCCCTCCGTTAGGTAGCGGCGGTGAATCAAATTGCTGTGTTAAATAGTAAACACATCAAGGCTTTTATGAATATAGGTGGATCGTTCTTGGGCATCATCAAAATTGTTCCAAGCCTCTTTTCTTTAAAAGTCAAAGATTTTGCTGTTGCTAGGTGTTTTTAGCTTTAATTTCAATATTAGTCCCTTTCAGTGAGGTTTTCTGTTATATACTCCGTATCTTACATGGATACAGGATGGTTGCACCTAGTATTCTTGATAAGACACTTTTTAAGGTGCACTTGATTCAGCTCCTGAAGATGGTCATGTATGTGTTCCATAAATCTACAAAGAAATAATACTTCAAAATTTGTGACCTGCAAGAGAATTATGTGTCTTGGAAAAGATTTTTCTGCATTACATTCATCAAAGAGCAACAGGGTGGACCTGAGGGTCATCTTTTATACAAATCATTGTTTACGTCATCTTCAATATGTGTTGATATTGAAGTTCTTAACATTTGAAATATGGACCTTTTTAAGTTTTGTTAAGTGTTTGATGAAATACCTTTGAGATAGAAATTTGTAGAATCTGTTGGAGTATACAAATGAGTAACCTTATAATTGATACGGAAGGATAGCAATGATGACACAAACATGAAAAACCAATGTTTTAATAACCGGTTTTTTAATTGGTTATTAATTATAAAGAAGTGTAGCGTTGGTCAAATTGGTTATAATCAACATTTTGGTTTTTTAATATATAAAAAATACATTATTCAAGAGTATTAAAAAAACTCTCGTGCGATTACGGGCATTATAATTACACATACTCGAGTTCTCTTAATCGTATAATACAAAATTAAAATCCTTATATAAAACAAAACAAAAATTAAATTATTTGTTTTTAAATAAATAAAAATACATTATTCAAAAAATTAGAAAAAATCCAAGTGCGTGCGCGGGAATCATGACTAGTAAAGGCAAACAATAATTATCATATTCTTGAAATATAACATCAAAAAGGTATAATATTAAATGTAAATAAAGAAGAATAATGATACCTACAAAACTAATATTGTTCAACAACTATAACTGAAACCATCCTGAACTAACTTTTCGGATCTCAACCATCTTGAACCTTCGTATATGTTGTGAAGTTACTACGAAGATCCAACTGCTTAATCTCCAGGAAACACAATTTAGTACAACTACTTTTCAAACCTGGCCACCCGGGAATCAAATTTTTTTCTTTTTAATCCTCACTTTCTTGTTTTTAGAATTCTCTAAATCATATGATAAATCCCCAAGATGAAAGAGTATAAATATGACTTTTTACTTGCGGCAAATATATTTCCTCATAATTTCGAAACTAGCTAGAGAGCAATACAGTAAGTCTTCACTACATATAGTAGATAAAATAAGAAGCAAACAATAACCATTATATTCTTGGAATATAACATAAAGATATTTGGAATTAAACAAAAAACCTGCAAAAAGGAACAATAGTACCTATAGTTGTAAAGTCTGAAATTTCTCTCCTCTTATTACTTTCCCGCCATTTCACCATAGAAAATTTAACTTTTTCTCCAATTTCTCTCTCAATACTTAGTGAATTCTTATTCTGATTGCACCATTGGATTCAGCTATTCGTTGCGCATCTAATGGTTAGCTTCAATCTGATTTTTAGCATGTATTGAGGAAACCCAAATTTCTCATTTTGGCGCCAAAATTTTGATCTGATTAATTTTGTCTTTATTAAGAACAATTAATTGTACTAGTGTTAATTGCAGTATGTCGAATAAGAAAAGAACTAATAAAAGACAAATAAAGAGGCCTTCGAGGGTTACAAAATTGGGGGAAAATAATGTTGATATGGATGAGGCTGTGAATAATGAAGTTAGGGATAGAAATAAGGAGATTGTGGTGGAGGATAGTATTGTTATCGTTCCGGTATGTGTCAGAATAAAGAGGATGAAGTTTGTGTAGTTGCTGAGAGCGCAGCAAGAATGATATTGGATTTTTCGATAAAACAGATGGTAAGACAAATGGAATGGATACTGGATGTATAACTGCTGATGTTGTTGGTACTAATTCGGATATTCATGGTACTCCTAGTGATGTTGGTGATAAGGTAACTGGTAGTAAGTCTCCTAATGCTTCTACCAGTTTGCTTAACAGTATTGATAGTACTGATAAGAATAGGAACAATGGTGAAACTGCTAATGGTAATGTTGGGAGTAGAGTGGATGGAATAGTACATAATGGTAGTGAAGGTTGCATTACTGTTGTACACACTGTAAGTCTCAATACTTGTTCATCCACTTTGAATGTGAAAGAGAAAATGGAAAATGTGAATGTGAATTGCCAAGCTGGTGGGAGTACTGGGAAATTATATGCTTCAGTTGTGGAAACTAGTGTGATTGATAGAAATTTTTGCTTTACTCCTACTGTCATAAGTCCTGAGGGTAATGAAGTGGTAATCTTTGATGAGGAACTAGTACTGGAAGGAAGTAAAAAATGGCAATTTACCATTTGTGGTCAATTTGTTGGGTACAACATGCCTAGTGCTGAAGCCAAGTATAACCTTAGGAGGATGTGGAATAGGTATGGACTTAGTGGGTCAACTTGAAGTGGGTCAAAATCAGAAGCTATTTAAAGCACGGAGTAATCGAGAGCCTCGGATGATGGCACCACTAAAGCAAAAGGTAACCAATTCTATAATTTGCATTAATCTGAAATTCTTTATAGATTTCAATCATTTTCATGTCTACTGTCAATAGGCTTATTACATAAATTTAACAGTGAGATTAGACACATGTAATAACTTTGGTTTTTTTAGATAGAAAACTATCTGTTTGGTTTTAAGTGATATATATAGTTTTCAGCAAGTAGTGGAAGAAGTTTTCAGGGGTGTTTGGATATGCGTTTTGAAACTGATTATTGCGATTTGTATTTGTAGTAATCAAATTTGATTCTTTGGATAAATAGATTCTGTTGCAGATATCAGAAACAGAAACTTTTCGATAATCATAACAAAACTTGATAATCTAAGGGTAAAATTGATAGATCTAACTTGTAAATAAAACTATATATCTATGTAAAATAATACAATACTTATTACAACACAAGATTTTCGCCTTTTATCTTATGAAATTGTTGCTATACGGTTACTTAAACGAAAGAACTTTTGTTGACGGTAACTCTTTAATATGCTGTTATTTGAAAGGGTTTAAGGGACTGTCAAAAGCACAAATATTGGTGTCAAAAGGATGGGAGAGCTTGAGAATAAACCGTTTTATGATGCCATGAAGCAAATGTACAATGAGACAGAGGCGGAAGATAAAGCTTCAGAGCTATGTTCGTTATGGGAAGAGTACCTTCGAGATCCCAACTGACATCCTTTCAAAGTAATCACCATCGATGGAAAATCAGAGGTACCCTTTTATAATTGATGAGCGGCATTATAAGATTGAATCTCTTTGTATGCAGTGGTACTACCTGCTAAAATATGTTATTGAAATCATACCAGTTATGAGATTATGTCACAAAAGGTTACCCAAAAGTAGTTGTTGATGAGTGGATGCATTGAGGTGGGATAATACTGATTTCCAATTGCCACCTGTCATTGTGTTTGCTGGCGACAAGAAAGCTACTAACCCGGAACCTATAACTAAGAGTGAGACTAAAGAAAGTCAACCTGTTGCAAATGAAAGTCAACAAGATCGATGTTGATAAGGGTAAATTAAAAGTAGAAATAGAAGAGAGTGAAACGACACTTAGGTCCCCGATATGCTGTGTTATGGGTCATGTTCAAGCTGGAAAACCAAGTTCATTGATTCTATTAAAAGGACTAATGTCCAAAAAACCGAGGCCGGAGGCATCACCCAACAAATTAGTGCCACTTACATTCCAACTGAAAACATTCGCGAAAGAACAAAAGATTTGGAAGGTTGTTGTGGCATTGAATAAGGTACTGAGTTGCTACTTGATAGTATATGAATCTTTCTGTTTTGGTTATTCGTTGTTTGATTTTGCATGTATTTTATTGTCGGATTTGTAGGTAGATAGACTATACGGGTGGAAAACGTTTCCTGATGTGCCAATTGTGTATGCATTGAAGCTAAGCAACAGGAGCTAAGTGGAGTAACCAAAAGCTAGAAGACGCGGTATAAAGGTGAGATAATTGAATTTGATCATTTGGTTCAACTGATGCGGGTGTTGGTTATGTGTTTTTTCAGTAACTGTTTTTGTTTAAATTGTTTGTAGTGGATGCTACCACTACCGAGTTCCAAGAGAGGATATGTGGAAATCATGAAGTGTCATCCCACTTGAAGAAGGTCGGATACAACCCAGGCAAAATCACCTTTTGCTATCCATTTCAGACAATTGGGAAAATATGGAGTTGGCTTTCGATTACTGCAAACCAAAGTAAAGATGCATATGGTAATGCTGCTATCTACTTCAGTTACAACCTCAGTCATGAAAGTACTCAAGGGAGTTCGTTAGGTAGCTACCAGTAGTTGCACCCTACTTTGGGTTGAATTGTAAGAAAACTCTTCAAGTGGTGTTGCTGGCCTCAAGGTAACTGAAAACTCTTCAACAGCACTTGAAAATTTTTCTTACAATTCAACGATACTTGAAGAGTTTTAGAGGAACAAAGAACCACTTTATCAAAACTAGAAACATATGACCAAAAATACAGGAAATGGATACCCGGTACAGTAGAACAGAACTGCATATGAAACACTATTTTAAAACGTGTCAATTTTTTGTGATTCTGCAGTCACAACCTTTCTTAGAGGGGTACTATTACCATTGCATAGCTAGGCAGGCGAGCTGGATGAGCTGTTAGCTAAAGAGAGCTGCAACAAGCATTGAGCCATCGCAAACTTCTGCATCATGTAATAGAGGCTAAGAGAAGCAAGAGAAGCAAATCACATGGAGAATGTCTGGGAAGTATTAAATGAAATCAGTCTACAGGTATATTCAACATAAAAAGTTGTTGCTGCAAGGTTTATTGTTTTAGATTATGTATATTTGGAATGATTTTTGGCTTGGTAATTGTGTTTTTTGGAGTTGTATGATGAGTAACAGCTATGGTGTTAGTGGTGTTACTTTGATGTGTATGCTGGGAAAGTAGTGCTTTCATTTGACTTACAAACTCATTTCCAGCGACCCGCCATCTATCGTCGCCAAGTACTTCAATGGCATGAAATGTTTCACTATATATGCAGCAACAACAACACACTCAATCCCGCCAAAGCATGGAAAGAGAGAGGTGAAATGTAGACATATCTTACCCCTACCACCAGGTGAAATGTGTTGCTATTTTAAAAGGTTTATTTCAAATGCGACCAAGTTATTATACACAAACTATATTCTCTACGTTATATTTGTTTATAAAAAAAACTGTATTCGGACGATAGCAGTGTGCAATTAAATATTCAAACTGGGTCATTTTTTATCAGATAAAAATATAGGTAAAACATCAGTCAAACTAATTTGGTGAAAAATTTATAATTTATTGACATTAACGTGGTTGTACCCCTTTACTCCTTCCAAATGATTCTTTTACGTGTGGCAAAAGAGCATGACCTAGTTTGAAATACAATGGATTTCATCAAGTTGTTGACATAATCGTTATTCTAGACCTCTGCTACTTGTCCTTTTCGATCCCTTAAATAACAAGTCTTAGCGGATTCAGTATAATGAAATGGATTGCAACTTGGTCCATAGTCAAAGACTATACTCCAACATAAGTTAGGAATTATTAATTCACAACGTGTCAAACGTAACAATTACGGATATTAGTTATATATATATGAACTTTTTTAAACTTTGACAATATCATGACAAAGACCGAAATATTTAAACCCTACTCAATCTTTTTTTCATTGATTAGCAACAGATTTGGTAACACACAGTCAAAATGTTTGTTTGAATTAATAATTGATATGGTAAACAGCAATCAACCGCTCTTCTTTGTTTACTCGTTCTATTGAGTTAGAGTTGTTTGATGTAGTAAATAACTTCGTTAAGTTTCTAAAAAATTATTATTTATACCCGAGAAAACATATCTGTTTAAAATTAAAAAATTAAAAAATAAGTAATCTTATTTTCCTAAGACAACTTTAATTTATCTATACTACTATATAATGCATTTGTGACTATCATATAATTAGAAAGACTTAAAATTCAGATTTTTACTTGCTTATTATGGAAGGATTTTAAAATTAATTAGTTAGAAAGCAGGTTGGTTATGAAGCAATTTGGTTGTTCAAACTAAAATTATTAAAACTAAAATTATTTGGCTTAACAATTTCTACTTATAAAGCATAAAGACAACTAAATGTGTAACCAAATAACCGAATAAGGCAAAATATAGTTACAGGTACCCGCCGCCGCATTGCGTGGGTACCGTTCTAGTTTATAAAATGTATCACAATCTACTAAATTATTCATACAATTAATTACACTTTAATCTACAAACTTTATTAATTTACCCTTATTTCACACCCATATATATACACGTAAAAGAATATATGGATACACACAGGGCCGCTCCTGACTTTCTTGCAACCCTGGCCGAGATTGGTTTTTTGATGCCCTAAACAAGCCGATCGATTATTACGGAAAAATATTGTACGTTCTACGTAATGTTTACCGTTTTGGCTTTGTTTAATATATTTTGATTTTCAAAAGAAAGAAAAGACACACTATTTTATAAACATTTAGCCTCCAAACAAACCTTGCATATCAACTTAATAAAACTTGGACAACTCTTTATTTTATTTTATTTTACTTTACCTTATGAGTTATTGATTTTTCAACATTATTTTGTATTTTTTTCAACCTATTTTCGGATATAATTTAAAATTTCTATTATGCACAAACCAATACAAGTTAATGAGTTATATAATTTAAATTTTCTATTATGCACAAACCAATACAAGTTAATGAGTTATCACATGTATGACCAACTTTTAGAATAAAATTTTCAAACAACTTTAGAAACTTAAAACAAAAGTCCAATTATCTCACATGTAGAAACTAAAATTTTAAAAAACAAAAATATGAAACTAAAAAGGAAAAAATGTAACAAATGGATGTCAAATAATCTAGGTTAAAAACTATTGTGTGAATCCAATTTGTAGTCGTAACTTCTTACTTTTTTAATGATTTTTCATATATTCATTATATTCCATAAAAACAATACTACAAAACATGAAAAAAATAATAAGTAAGAAAACAAATCATAAAATTAAATTAAAAGAAGATCAAAATATGAATTTAAAACTAAGAATAGGCAAAGCCAAAAAGTTATAATGGAAAGAGTGATACGAGCATTTCTTTTTCTCTCTCTTTAGTCTTATTCCTCACTTTTTTCCTCTATGGACGAGAAGAAAAGCGCAGGCAGCCAATGAATCACGATAACATGAAATAAAACCTATAAACGGCACCATGGAAATAATGCCTCCAATTCGTTAGATGCTATGACAACTGGAAAATTAGGGAGCCGTTTTTAAAACCCGCATTACATTATAAATTATAATTTTGTAATATTTGAAAAGTTTATCGCGACGAGATATTTTATGAACGTTGGAATGTGATTTTAATTGTACGTTATTTATGGGTTTCGATTATTTATTTATGGTTTGGTTTGGTTCATTCGTGATGATTTATTTTTGAGATCATTATTTTGGCACTACATTGACTCCGGCACTAGGATAACCTAACAATTGTAATTATTTTTAATATTGGTTCGGATATTTATATTTTTGGAACGTATCTCGAGGTTTTGATTATTTTGGAACGAGTTCGGTTTGAGAAAGTTGATTGGTTATTTAAGGTTTCGGGTTTGGTCCGTGTATTTACACCGGGCTACTTAACCCACTACACCCCTCAATATTATTATTATTATTATTAAAAAGTCTTTTTTTTTTAAAAAAAGAGTAAACCACAAAATCGTCATTGTGGATCTGTAACAACACAACAACATCAACACCCTCACCAACATTATCACTCTCTCTCTCTCTCTCTCTCTCTCTCTCTCTCTCTCTCTCTCTCTCTCTCTTTTTCTTACACAACCATCGCCGCCCCTTAAACCGCCCAATAGCACCACCACCGCCACCCTCACACCAAAACTAACACCACCATCTTAACCATCTTTTCCCAATCTATCTATTGATATAAACCACGCGCGTTTTGAACCACCCTAACACCACATACGAATTAATATCACCACTATAACACCACTTTCGTTATCTTTTCTTTTGGGTTTCTGAAGAAATCAAGTTTTGGAGCTTTATTGAAGGTGAGTGGCCACGAATCTTAATCGTGCGCCTCGATTTGTACCCAAACTGTGGGTATGGGGATGTTTTCTTGATGGGTTTTGATGAAATCTTGACTAATAATGATGGGAAAATGATATTTTGTCAGTAAAAATCCGTTTGGTATCTTGGGTTTTAGTTTTGACGCGAGTTTGGTACTCGATTTGTAACATTGGGTCGCGTTTGGTTTTGTTGGTTGGCTCGTTAGGAGCATGGCCGAGACTTAAGGTCTCGGTGAGACCCTTTTCTTGGCTCGTTGGGAGTCCAAGAGAACTCATGGTCCGATATTATTGATTCTTGGTCGATTTGTATTAGCCGATTTGATGTTGTGTTTGCCTTGGGTGTGCCGCGACCTTGTATGGTCCGTTTGGCAGATTTGGTACGGCTCGTTGAGCCTATGTCGTGGCCTAGTGGCCTTGGTTTCGAGTCCTTGTGACTCACGGTTCTAGCCGAGACCCAAGTGGGTCGTTTGGCTTGGGTTTGGCATGGTAAACCAAACCATATTATATGTATCTTGGATGTTATATTGTTGTTGTTTTTATTATGATTGTTATTATTGTTGTGGCATTATTTTGGACCGAAGCTTTTGGATGGGTCGAGACACTTTGTGGTCTCGACATGGTATACTTGTGATTTGGATTATGGAGTTGTGTTGACGAGTGTGGATTTGGGGACCGATTGTGAGACGGTCATTAGATGACGGAGATAGGTTAGTTGGGTGCCGTAGTCGGACCCTCATGTTGTAGCACGTGAATATGGGATTGATTTGGACGGAGTTGATTTATTTATTTTGACTTGATTATTATCTTGGACTTGGACTATGAGCCGAGAGTGATGACTCGGACATGTGACCAAATTCTTATGACTCGATAAATATTTAAAATCAAACATTTAAAAAAAACAATACTCGTAATAATATTATTGATAATATAATCGTTTATATACGTATATAGACGTGATAAACGTATGTATATATATATATATATATATATATATATATATATATATATATATATATATATATATATATATATATATATATATATATATATATATATATATATATATATATATAAATGCGTATATTAATAATAAAACGATCACGAGTAAACGTGATAATAATATAACGATAATTATTATACTATGCAAATAGTGCAATAAATGTCGAAGTATTATTATAAATAATAACTATAAATGTTGTCGAGAACTAATATATCGGGCGAGTAATAAATAAAAACATGACGACTTTTATAAATTTGGGAAAAACTTATCAAGTTATATGAGTTGTGGTTACTTAAAATTCAAGTGAGCTTTATTACGCGACTTTTGTGTTGTCACGGATATATGACGATTAATATAAACATTTTCTATAACAAGTGACTTATTTAATCGACGGATTAGATCAAGTTATTTGGCTATATAAAATGAGCATATTAATGGGCATCGTATCCCACGACGCCCATAGGTTGTGGTATATGTTTTAGGATAATAAATTACTATGTATCTCGGGCAATTTGGCCGATTTGACGATATATATAGGGAATTTATTAGACTACGATATATACCAAATAGAATTCTTTGTGCTATGTGCTTTAGGTTGGGTATAATTTTGGAACGATATATTACGAGAATAAATATGGGGGATTACCAAATCGCCGGATTTGATAAACTTCGATGATTTATTTAAATAATATATTGGGCTAATATTAGACCTATAGATGGTTTATTATTTCGTTCGTTGTGGCTTTTTGGTTTGAGTTGTGTCGACCCTTCACCCATATGGATACCAAACGTCGAATTTCAAATTAATATATGAAGATAATTCGAGAAATGGATATTTTTGGAAAGTAAAATGGAATACGTTCGGGAATGGGAATATTTGATTTTAGAGGAAATGATTTCTGAACAAGCTTGATATTGTTAGGAAGTGTCGAGTCTGTAGTTGCCGTTACGTGAGTTGCTTGAGTTTGCTTACGTCTTTCTTCTCTCCATTTCTTTTGAGGATTTTCTGGACTTGAGGTGAGTCATAGCCCCACTTTTACTCTTGAACTTTGTTTTCAATACTTGGGGTGAGAAACGTGCAAATGTTTTATGTGGACTATTATCGCTTTATTTATTTCAAAAATTGCTATGCTTATAGAACTAGGTAGGATTAAGCGAGGCCTAGTCCCGAACTAGGTAAGCTATTGATTTGGTTGTTGAGCGAGGCCTAGTCCCGAACTAGGTAAGCTATTGGATTGATTATAGAGCGAGGCCTAGACTTGAGCTAGGTAAGCTATTGATTGGATAGAATTGAGCTATAGCGTCCACCTATAGGGTTGATTATTTTGGTTGGATTATTTCGTTTGGATGTTTGAGGCTTAGTCTTGCTAGCAAGCGTTTTGCGTATATGTCCACTATATTGAATTATGAATTTAAACCTATGATATCACCGGCGAAAGCTGACTTTTAGCACGTTTTCTCAGGTAATTAAGTGATGCCCTTTGGATGCTTGGATTGGAGGCTTGGCAATAGCACCCGGTTATGGATCTATTTTCTAAAACTCTGATAAACTATTGTGGACCTATGTTTATTTCTTTTGTGCCTTACTTTGGATAATTCTTGGGATAAATGTAAACTTTAAAACCCGTTTTGGTTGTGTTTTTCTTATGTTTACTTTATCTTGTTCTTTCATGACTTTGAATGGATACCAATCCCCGTAGCACCCGGAAAGCTTGTTGAGTCTTCCGCTGTATCAAATTTTGGGGGTGTTACAGATTGGTATCATAGCCAAGTTATAGAGAACTAGGTAAATAGACACCTAAACTATAACCGATTTTTATAGAAAAAGATCCTCGACCATTGCCCGCCAGCTCGCCAAGCCGATGCATCATTATTATTATTGAGGTATATTGAGATGATTATTAGATTTGGGGTTCTTGAGATGATTTGAGGATTTGAGGTTTATTGATTTAGTGATATTATGGCGTTTTGAGGAATTATATGCGTTTTGAGGAATTATATGGCTTAATTATTTTGCGTATGATTTTAGTAATGCGGTGTTTTAAATCTTTCTTGATTATATATGATTTGGAATTATATGATGTTTTTGATATGGTATTTTGAGTTCGCGGTTTAGTTGTTTTGAAACACTTACACCTACCCTACGCCGTTGTCACAGACTATGGCCTCCCGTATGTTTGACGTTGTTGAGGATATTCTTACTGCACCTGTACACCCAGCACAGATCACCATGGCTCCTGATGATCCTTACAGGGTTGCCATGCATTCAGCTATTGTGTCACCGACAACTTCTACTTCAGCACCGCCTGCTGCATCTACGCAGGGACCCTCATCTTCTCTAGGGCTCCCTGGTACATCGAGGCAGCTTACTCTTCATCAGGCTTTGGCTCGTATGGCTCCACGCTTTGCCCACCGAGCTACGGCACGTATGTCGGTACGCCCTACTTCACCACCTTTACAGTTGGATGCTCACTCTCTCCTGTCAGATGCACCACCTGCAACATTGCGTCGTCGTCCTAGATCACCTACCCCTTCACCACATGGTTCACCTGTTAGGAGACGATGATTGATGATGTACCCTTCTGATGAGGAGGAGGAGGAGTACGAGGGTGAGGATGAGGCTGAGGCTGATGACCCTCAAGAGGCTGAGCAGGGTGATGATGATGACCCTGAGGAGGAGGATGACCCTCAGGAGGAGGAGATGCCTGATGATGATGATTTGTTAGTGCCGACAGCTTAGGCTGAGGAGCCTGATTCACCTATACATCCGATTGAGCCTGTTTCACTTGATCATCCATTTTTGTTTGAGTTGCCACCTGGTAGTCCCGTTGAGTCGGATGCACCTTCTGAGGTTTCTGCTGAGCATGCAGAGTTAGGTGAGACTGGTAGGATGTGGGCTCAAATTACTGATCTTGGTGAGAGAGTTACACGTATGTCTGAGCGGATTGATAGGGTGACCGTTGAGTTCATTGGGGAGTTGAGGATTGACATGGTTACGGCTGAGAGGAGAGTTACTGAGATGAGGAGAGGTTTGATGGAGGTTCATGAGCATATCGAGAGTTTACAGCGAGGTTTTATTACAGCTCGAGAGGCCGACCGCAAGTTATGGCAAAGGAATGCCGAGCTGGAGAAGGAGGTAGCTGACCTCAAGAGAGACAGCGACACCCATAGTGTGGAGTTGGGATCACTATGGAGAGAGCTTGATGGCTTGAGGCAGGAGTTGAGGAACCTCCGCCAGCAGTGTGGCTAGATGTTTGGGTTATGTTATCTTGTTGCTTTCTACACCGAGGAGTGTTCGGTTAGAAAAGCTAGTTATCCTATTTTGATGTATTTTTCGTTGATTATTCATTTCGTTTGGAACGATTATTATCTTTTGTGTTTTTCGGTAGTTGGAACGATGTTGGATCTTTATTGAATGGTTGATGGTTATTATGATATGGTATTATGTGGTTTTTGGATATTGTGGAAAAATTGAGTCCCTATCCGCTTCATTGATGTCTTGTGGTGTATTGTTGATATTCTTTCCATAACTTGGCTTCGTTGAATTAATTCTTGTTGAGCATATGATAAGTTCTATCGGAGACTCATGAACTTGTATGATGTTTCAGATCAATGGCCCCATGACGAAACCCTGTTAGAGCTACCAGAACTGGTCCTGCAACGACTACCCCTGGTCGTCGAGGACGCCGTCCTACTCGAAATGTTGAGACCCCTACTCCTGATAACCTGGACACTACTAACCGCAACAACAGGAATCAAAATGTTGATGTTCAGGGAGACAATGATCATGTTCCACTTAACGCAATGATCAATCAACTTGTGGAGCAACGAGTTGCTGAGCTACTAGCTGAGTCAAATCATTCCAACAATTCTGCTAGAACATTTCCACCTGTTCGTGCTAATGGATGTAACTACAAGGAATTTAAAATTTGTGGACCCGTTGAGTTTGGTGGAACTGAAGGAGTGGTCTACTTGGTCAGGTGGATGGAGAAGACTGGGTCAGTGTTTAATGTCAGTGGTTGTGCGGAGAATGCGAAGGTAAAGTTTGCTTCTTTTACCTTCAAGGATGAATCTTTAACTTGGTGGAACAATTACCGTAACTTGGTTGGGAGTGATGTGGCTTATGCTATGACTTGGGAGCAATTTAAGTCTTTGCTGATTCGGACTTACTGTCCAAGGAATGAGATTATGAAGCTGGAGATTGAGTTCTGGAACCATAAGGTGAAAGGTACCGATATGGCAACTTACAATCGCCGTTATTGAGAGTTAGCCTTACTTTGTCCCGATATGGTTAGGACTGAGACTTAAAGGATTGAGAGGTATACCGATGGGTTGCCGGTAGCTACAAGGAACGATGTGATTTCTGCTAAGCCTGCAAACATTCATGAGGCTATCACTATTGCTCAACAATTGATGGAGTCGTTGGCATTGGAAGAAGTTGAGAAAGACAAGAATGGAAAGAGGAAGAGGGATGATCACTCTAAGGGTAATGATCGTCGAAACAAGCGACAAACAACTACTAGAGCTTATGCTATGGGAGATGGAGACAAGAAGAACTACAATGGAGATACACCCAAGTGTAACCGATGTTATAAGAATCATTCTGGACGATGTACTGTGATGTGCAAGAATTGCTCTAAGATGGGACACATAGCTAAGGATTGTAGAGCTCGACCACTTGCTATGGTGCAAGCTACTCCTGAAACTATGAGTAAGGCAAATGTTACATGTTATGGATGTGGAAAGAAGGGACATTATAGGAATGAGTGTAGGGAATCGTGGAACCGAGGAAATCAAGGATCGGGTGGTAATGGGTACAATAATGGTAACCGTGGAGCTGGAGGAAACCGTGGCACGAGCGCCTTATCGTCTTGCACCCACTGAATTGGAAGAGTTGTCGAAGCAATTAGCGGAGTTAGCCGAAAAAAGATTTATAAGACCAAGTTCTTCGCCTTGGGGTGCCCCGGTCTTATTTGTGAAGAAGAAGGATGGATCGTTTCGTATGTGTATTGATTATCGAGAGTTGAACAAGTTAACGGTGAAGAATAGATACCCGTTACCAAGGATCGATGATTTGTTCGATCAGCTTCAAGGATCGAGTGTGTATTCGAAGATCGATTTGAGATCGGGATATCATCAGCTTCGAGTTCGCGAGGAAGATATTCCGAAAACGGCTTTCAGAACCCGTTACGGGCATTACGAATTTCAGGTGATGCCGTTTGGGTTGACCAACGCACCGGCGGTATTCATGGACCTCATGAATCGGGTGTGTAAGCCTTACTTAGATAAGTTTGTGATTGTGTTCATCGATGACATTCTAATTTATTCGAAGAATGAAAAGGAGCATGAGGAGCATCTAAGACTTATCTTAGAATTGCTCAGGAAGGAGAAACTGTACGCCAAGTTTTCTAAATGTGAATTTTGGATTCCGACGGTACAATTTCTGGGTCATGTGATTGATAGACAAGGAGTTCATGTAGATCCTGCTAAGATTGAAGCAATTAAAGATTGGGCTGCACCTACGACCCCAACAGAAGTTCGTCAATTTTTGGGATTAGCCGGTTATTACCGAAGATTCATTGAGGGATTTTCGAAGATAGCAAAACCGTTGACCAAATTGACACAAAAGAGTGTTAAATATGAATGGAGAGATAAGGAAGAGGAAGCATTTTAGTTACTTAAGGAGATGTTGTGTAGTGCTCCTATCTTGGCGTTACCTGAAGGTAACGAGGATTTCGTCATCTATTGTGACGCTTCTCATAAAGGTTTGGGAGCTGTGTTAATGCAACGAGAGAAAGTGATAGCTTATGCTTCCCGACAACTTAAGAAGCACGAGAAGAACTACACCACCCATGATTTGGAGTTACGTGCTGTGGTTTTTGCGTTAAGGATATGGAGACATTATCTGTATGGTACCAAATGTGTTGTATTCACGGATCACAAAAGCCTACAACACATCTTGAATCAAAAAGAGCTCAACATGAGACAGCGACGTTGGATTGAGTTGCTAAGCGATTATGATTGTGAAATTCGCTACCATCCTGGTAAAGCAAACGTTGTTGCTGATGCTCTTAGTCGAAAGGAGAGAATACCACCGTTACGAGTTAGGTCATTAGGAATGACTATCGTATCGCCATTACCGTCTCAAATATTAGAAGCTCAAATGGAAGCGTTGAAAGCAGAAAATCGATCTGCTGAGAACATATTTGGGATGGCAGAAAATGAGAAAGGATTTGTTAAGCGTTCTGATGGAGTATTATGTTTTGGAGAGCGAAGTTGGGTACCTTTGTATGGAGGAATTCGAGAGTTGATTTTGCACGAGTCGCATAAGTCAAGATACTCTATCCATCCTGGGTCAGATAAGATGTATCAGGATTTGAAAAAGTTATATTGGTGGCAAAATATGAAGGCAGATATAGCATTGTATGTTAGTAAGTGTTTGACTTGCTCTAAGGTTAAGGTAGAACATCAAAGACCGTCAGGATTATTGACGCAGCCAGAACTCCCAGTTTGGAAATGGGAGCGGATTACGATGGACTTTATTACCAAATTACCAAGGACAGCTAGCGGTTGTGACGCTATCTGGGTAATTGTGGATCAATTGACTAAGTCTGCTCATTTCCTGGCGATTAGTGAAGATGATAGTGTTGACAAACTTGCGAGGTTGTATGTGAAGGAGATTGTTTCTCGGCATGGAGTTCCGATATCAATTATTTCTGACTGCGACAGCCGCTTTACGTCAGCATTGTGGCGATCACTTCAAACCGCTTTGGGGACGAGACTTGATATGAGTACTGCATATCACCCCCAAACCGATGGTCAAAGTGAGAGAACTATTCAGACTTTGGAGGATATGCTTCGTGCATGCATAATAGACTTTGGTAAAGGTTGGGAGAAATATCTACCCCTTGCGGAGTTCTCCTACAACAATAGCTCCACACAAGTCTTAAAGCTGCACCATTTGAAGCTTTGTATGGTTGTAAATGTCGTTCACCTATTAGTTGGGCAGAAGTTGGAGATAGCCAACTCACAGGCCCTGAACTTATTTTGGAAACTACTGAGAAAGTAACGCAAATTCGAGATCGATTGCAACCAGATAGAGATAGGCAGAAAAGTTACGCCGATCAGAGGCGTAACCCCTAGAATTCCAGGTTGGAGACAAAGTGATGCTGAAAGTCTCACCTTGGAAGGGTGTGATACGTTTCGGGAAACGTGGGAAACTTAATCCCCGCTACATTGGACCATTTCTTATTTTGGAAAGAATTGGGCCCGTGGCTTATCGGTTGGAATTACCGCCGGAATTGAGTAAAGTTCATGATGTGTTTCATGTTAGCAATTTGAAGAAGTGTCTTTCGGAGGAAACGCCAGTTATACCAACTAAGGATATTCGTGTGGATGAAAGTTTGAATTTTGTGGAAGAGCCGATTGAGATACTGGATAGAGAGATTAAACGACTTAAGAGAAGTCGTATTCCACTCATCAAAGTTCGTAGGAATTCGCGGCATGGGCCGGAATTCACGTGGGAATGTGAGGATGAGTTTCAAAAGAGATATCCGAAGCTTTTTACTTCGTAGATGGTTTGTTCCGAGAGAAACCCGGGACGGGTTTCTTCTGAGGCTGGGAGGATGTGACAACTGACAAATTAGGGAGCCGTTTTTAAAACCCGCATTACATTAAAAATTATAATTTTGGAATATTTGAAAAGTTTATCGCGACGAGATATTTTATGAACGTTGGAATGTGATTTTAATTGTACGTTATTTATGGGTTTCGATTATTTATTTATGGTTTGGTTTGGTTCATTCGTGATGATTTATTTTTGAGATCATTATTTTGGCACTACATTGACTCCGGCACTAGGATAACCTAACAATTGTAATTATTTTTAATATTGGTTCGGATATTTATATTTTTGGAACGTATCGCGAGGTTTTGATTATTTTGGAACGAGTTCGGTTTGAGAAAGTTGATTGTTATTTAAGGTTTCGGGTTTGGTCCGTGTATTTACACCGGGCTACTTAACCCACTACACCCCTCAATATTATTATTATTATTATTAAAAAGTCTTTTTTTTTTAAAAGAGTAAACCACAAAATTGTCCTTGTGAATCTGTAACAACACAACAACATCAACACCCTCACCAACATTATCACTCTCTCTCTTTTTCTTACACAACCATCGCCGCCCCTTAAACCCCCCAATAGCACCACCACCGCCACCCTCACACCAAAACTAACACCACCATCTTAACCATCTTTTCCCGATCTATCTATTGGTATAAACCACGCGCGTTTTGGACCACCCTAACACCACATACGAATTAATATCACCACTATAACACCACTTTTGTTATCTTTTCTTTTGGGTTTTTGAAGAAATCAAGTTTTGGAGCTTTATTGAAGGTGAGTGGCCACGAATCTTAATCGTGCGCCTCGATTTGTACCCAAACCGTGGGTATGGGGATGTTTTCTTGATGGGTTTTGATGAAATCTTGACTAATAATGATGGGGAAATGATATTTTGTCATTAAAAATCCGTTTGGTATCTTGGGTTTTGGTTTTGACGCGAGTTTGGTACTCGATTTGTAACATTGGGTCGCGTTTGGTTTTGTTGGTTGGCTCGTTAGGAGCATGGCCGAGACTTAAGGTCTCGGTGAGACCCTTTTCTTGGCTCGTTGGGAGTCCAAGAGAACTCATGGTCCGATATTATTGATTCTTGGTCGATTTGGATTAGCCGATTTGATGTTGTGTTTGCCTTGGGTGTGCCGCGACCTTGTATGGTCCGTTTGGCGGATTTGGTACGGCTCGTTGAGCCTATGTCGTGCCCTAGTGGCCTTGGTTTCGAGTCCTTGTGACTCACGGTTCTAGCCGAGACCCAAGTGGGTCGTTTGGCTTGGGTTTGGCGTGGTAAACCAAACCATATTATATGTATCTTGGATGTTATATTGTTGTTGTTTTTATTATGATTGTTATTATTGTTGTGGCATTATTTTGGACCGAAGCTTTTGGATGGGTCGAGACACTTTGTGGTCTCGACATGGTATACTTGTGATTTGGATTACGGAGTTGTGTTGCCGAGTGTGGATTTGGGGACCGATTGTGAGACGGTCATTAGATGACGGAGATAGGTTAGTTGGGTGCCGTAGTCGGACCCTCATGTTGTAGCACGTGGATATGGGATTGATTTGGATGGAGTTGATTTATTTATTTTGACTTGATTATTATCTTGGACTTGGACTATGAGCCGAGAGTGATGACTCGGACATGTGACCAAATTCTTATGACTCGATAAATATTTAAAATCAAACATTTAAAAAAAAACAATACTCGTAATAATATTATTGATAATATAATCGTTTATATACGTATATAGACGTGATAAACGTATGTATGTATATATAAATGCGTATATTAATAATAAAACGATCACGAGTAAACGTGATAATAATATAACGATAATTATTATACTATGCAAATAGTGCAATAAATGTCGAAGTATTATTATAAATAATAACTATAAATGTTGTCGAGAACTAATATATCGGGTGAGTAATAAATAAAAACATGACTTTTATAAATTTGGGAAAAACTTATTGAGTTATATGAGTTGTGGTTACTTAAAGTTCAAGTGAGCTTTATTATGTGACTTTTGTGTTGTCACGGATATATAACGATTAATATAAACATTTTCTATGACAATTGACTTATTTAATCGACGGATTAGATCAAGTTATTTGGCTATATAAAATGAGCATATTAATGGGCATCGTATCCCACGACGCCCATAGGTTGTGGTATATGTTTTAGGATAATAAATTACTATGTATCTCGTGGAATTTGGCCAATTTGACGATATATATAGGGAATTTATTGGACTACGATATATACCAAATAGAATTCTTTGTGCTATGTGCTTTAGGTTGGGTATAATTTTGGAACGATATATTACGTAAATAAATATGGGGGATTACCAAATCGACGGATTTGATAAACTTCGATGATTTATTTAAATAATATATTGGGCTAATATTAGACCTATAGATGGTTTATTATTTCGTTCGTTATGGCTTTTTGGTTTGAGTTGTGTCGACCCTTCACCCATATGGATACCAAACGTCGAATTTCAAATTAATATATGAAGATAATTCGAGAAATGGATATTTTTGGAAAGTAAAATGGAATACGTTTGGGAATGGGAATATTTGATTTTTGAGGAAATGATTTCTGAACGAGCTTGATATTGTTAGGAAGTGCCGAGTCTGTAGTTGCCGTTACGTGAGTTGCTTGAGTTTGCTTACGTCTTTCTTCTCTCGATTTCTTTTGAGGATTTTCTGGACTTGAGGTGAGTCATAGCCGCACTTTTACTCTTGAACTTTGTTTTCAATACTTGGGGTGAGAAACGTGCAAATGTTTTATGTAGACTATTATCGCTTTATTTATTTCAAAAGTTGCTATGCTTATAGAACTAGGTAGGATTAAGCGAGGCCTAGTCCCGAACTAGGTAAGCTATTGATTTGGTTGTTGAGCGAGGCCTAGTCCCGAACTAGGTAAGCTATTGGATTGATTATAGAGCGAGGCCTAGACTTGAGCTAGGTAAGCTATTGATTGGATAGAATTGAGCTATAGCGTGCACCTATAGGGTTGATTATTTTGGTTGGATTATTTTGGTTGGATTATTTCGGTTGGATGTTTGAGGCCTAGTCTAGCTAGCAAGCGTTTTGCGTATATGTCCACTATATTGAATTATGAATTTAAACCTACGATCTCACCAGCGAAAGCTGACTTTTAGCACGTTTTCTCAGGTAATTAAGTGATGCCCTTTGGATGCTTGGATTGGAGGCTTGGCAATGGCACCAGATTATGGATCTATTTTCTAAAACTCTGATAAACTATTGAGGACCTATGTTTATTTCTTTTGGGCCTTAGTTTGGATAATTCTTGGGATAAATGTAAACTTTAAAACCCGTTTTGGTTGTGTTTTTCTTATGTTTACTTTATCTCGTTCTTTCATGACTTTGAATGGATACCAATCCCCGTAGCACCCCGAAAGCTTGTTGAGTCTTCCGCTGTATCAAGTTTTGGGGGTGTTACAGATGCCCTGGGCCGTCGCCCGCACTGCCCATTGCCAGGGCCGGCACTGGATACACAAATTGATGCTACAATATACCATCGATCGCCGCTATGCATGGTTAATCGTCTAGTCATTTTAATTAAATAGGGCTAATTGCATGAAAATGTAGCTTACATGTCACCTTTTATAGTTCTGTGTAACCATCTAACTTTTTTTCCTAGATCTGTGCAGAACTTTTGAATTCGGTCTTTTGGTTTATTGTGAGATCAGTCGTGTGTATTAATTGACCGATTTACTCCTCTGCGATTAAATAGTAGTGTGTAAATTGAATGGTAAATTAGTTAAATAATACCCACTAGTGGTCATACGATACACCAAAAGACGGAATTCAAATAAAATTATAAAAGTGGCAAATGAGATACGTTTTCGATTAATTTGGTTATGTAGAGCAGAAATACATGAAAAAATTGTTGCACTGACATTTCACAAAGATTAATCCAACTGAAAAAAATAAAAAATAAAAAAAATAAAAAATTATAATGATGCCTTCATACATCTAACATGTATAAGCCTTCAACTTAAATCTGATTTCGAATTATACAAAAGTTGTGTGTAATTCTAGAGATGTATTGTATTTGATAACTATACAAATCTTCGTTTACTCTTTCTGCATGATTTTTTAATGGGACCGAGTCACCATATGCTAGGTTTAATGTTCAAATCCTTATACTATAAAAGCATTACCATGTTACACATAATCTCACAAATCACTTGAGCTATCAAGCTTTGATCTATTATAAATTTTTTGCCCCTCACAAATGACGCCCCGTTTCCTTTTAGTTGGTCTCTTGTTGGCAACTTGTTCGCTTGTTGCCTTGGCTTCGGACCCTAGTCCTCTTCAGGACTTTTGTGAGGCTGATCTTGACAACGATGGTAAAAGATAAATTTCATACAACATTGATCAGATTCAAATATACTACAATTGTATGTGCTTATGCTACTTCTATTTTTGTTGTCACAGTACTAGTGAATGGTTTTGTTTGCAAAGATCCAAAGATGGTGAAAGCAGAAGATTTTACTTTCAGAGGGTTAGACAAGATGGGAGATACAAATAATCCTGTTGGGTCTAATGTGACACAGGTAACTGTTAATCAGTTGCCAGGACTCAACACTTTTGGTATTTCCATGGTACGTATCGACTATGCTCCGTGGGGTCAAAACGCTCCACACACTCACCCACGAGCCACTGAAATCTTAGTTGTAATTGAAGGCAGCCTTCTTGTTGGTTTTGTCACATCTAACACTGACAACAAGCTATTCACAAAACGACTTGAGAAGGGTGATGTTTTCGTGTTTCCAGAAGGTCTAATTCACTTTCAACAAAATGTTGGAAATGGTTATGCAGTTGCTATTGCAGGTTAAGCAGTCAAAATCCAGGTGCCATTTCCATTGCAAATGCCGTTTTTGGATCAAACCCTAATATCTTTGATGATATTCTTGCAAAGGCCTTCGAAGTTGACAAAAAAGTGATTGATGAAATTCAGTCGAAGTTCTAAACACCTGTGTGCTTGAATTTAGAATGGTTATCTACAAAGCTAATTGCAATCTTTGCATCAATAATGTGTGTATCGTCTTGTCTTGTTTTGCTATATCTATAATGGAATAAAGGAAATATATTGTATTAGTTCATTGTCATTTACATTTTCACTGCCTAAAGAATCGATAAGTAAATTTTGAGCTTAAAACTTTGTTATTCGGAAGGAATCTTTTATAAAACAATTCCTTTATATCTCAAGTGAGGATACTAAAAACTTAAGGTTTAATGTAACCACATGTGAGGAAACCTTTTTTTAAGGAACTTGGTGCACTTTTGTGTATCATCAAAGGTATCAAACTTAATAAGAAAAATCAGTAATTCAATATGTGCTACGTTCATCCAAAGTATATACTTTTTTAGACTAAAAAAATATGACTTCTCAAAATGCCCCAGGAGACTTGAACTACGTGGGCGACTTATCCCCCAACTCTTTTAAATATCGACAAGTGTCCCATACAAATACAAGTCGCCCAAGTAATTCAAGTCGCCTGGGGACACTTATCTTCATTATTGCACTTGTATGGGACACGTGTAAACATTTAAAAGGTGAAAGAAAAGTCGCCTAAGTCTTCTGGGGCATTTTGAGAAGTCAAATTTTTTTTCTTCTAGAAAAGGTATAATCTTTGAGCGACTGGAACACATAGAGAATTACATCAAAGAAAAGCCATTATTAAACAAAAATAAAATATAACATCGTTGTTGAACATTTTCGTTGTTTGATACCGGCAATAGCAATCGACCAATAATTCGATACCCCTTTTGTTGGGTGTACAAACCCAATCCCACATCGGTAGAACTATAATCTCAAAGTTAACATATAAGCTTGGTGGGCTACTCCTTCTATCACCAATTGATTTTAGAATGGAACCTCAGTTGGGTTTATATGTTGGACTTGGTGAGATGCTGGGCCGTAGGAATCTCTACAAGTGGTATCAGAGAGCGAGGTTATCATTTGGTTTCGAATCGTCGAAGTGATCGCTTGGGTGTATAAGTTAGTCGAGGTTTCAAAGGTTTTCTGATTTGAACCTGCAAGTTCAGTCGAGGAAGAAGACGGTATAGTTTAAACGAAGAAGAAACATTACTATTGGTCACGTGGGTTGTTTGGTCACGTGGGGTGTTTTTTGTATCACAAAGTTTACAACTTTTGGCTGGTTACTTTTTAGTATCTCAAATAAAAGGTTTCTAGTTAAGTTTTTTTTTTTGGGTACTTTAAAAAAAGGGAAAAATATTTATTAATGTATCATACTTGTTACAAATGTTACTTTCACGTAGTGAACAAAAAAAATAGTTTTTCAGTACACTAAAGTTGACAATTTTGTCTTTTTTTGTGCAATAAAGATAAAAAAAAAATATGTAATTACCATTTTACCCTTGATTTTTTGAAAATTGCATCCAATGTCCTTTGGCTAAATTACATAAATGGTCCCTATTGTTTAGAGAAAATTGCGTCTACCGTCCTTTGGCTAAATTTTTTTAACCCAATTTTTTTTTTTCGAAAATATCTTTTTCTAAAAATATTTTTTTTTCAAAAATACCTTTTTCCAAAAATATTTTTTTTCAAAAATATTTTTTTTCGAAAATATTTTTTTTCCGAAAATATTGTTTTGTTTCAAAAATATTTTTTTTCGAAATTTTTTTAACTCGATTTTTTTTTCAAACACACAGGGACCATTTATGTAATTTCTAAAGGTAAAATAGTCATAATACACAAAGAAAGACAAAAATATTAACTTTAATGTACTGAAAAGCTATTTTTTTGGTTCTCTACACGGAAGTAACATTTGTGACAAGTTTGGTACATTAATAAATATTTTTCCCTTAAAAAAACGATTACTAGAATTTATTTGTTGTTGGGTTTCAAGTTTTTGTGGATCAAGTGAATAATCGGTTATCTTGGGTTTCAAGATTTGTGATTGGTACTTGATTTAAATCGAGGTTTAGGATCTTATCTAAAGAATCGATTTTGCAAAAAGGGTTTACTAAAACAACAAAAGTTTAAAGAATATGTCGTCGATAGCGAAGTTTGACGTCGAGAAATTCGACGGGTCTAATGACTTCGGGTTGTGGCGTGTGAAGATGCGGTGTCTATTAATTCAACATGGTTGGGAGGCTGCGTTAGATCCATTCCCGGAAACCATGATGGACGCTCAAAAGACTGCGGCGTTGAAGACAGAAGTCTACAAAAAAGCACACAGTGCCTTACTCTTGTGCTTGGATAACAAGGTGTTGAGGGAAGTCAACAAAGAAAGTTCTACTGCGGGGGTTTGGTTAAAGTTGGAAACTTTGTATATGACAAAGTCTTTAGTCAATAAATTGTACTTGAAGAAGAAGTTGTTCACTTTCTACATGCATTCAGGTAAGAAATTATCTAAACATATAGACGAGTTTAATAAGTTGATCGGTGACTTGGCGAACATAGACGTTGATATTGATGATGAAGATCAGGCACTCATGTTACTTACATCATTACCACCATCATATGATAACTTTGTGGAGACATTGCTTTATGGAAGAGAGTCACTCACTTTGGAAGATGTCTTGTCTACCCTCAATTCACGGGAGCTGAAGAAGAGGACGGATGCAAAGGATGATGGTGATGGGTTATATGTAAGGGGGAGGTCAGATCATCGGGGTAATCAAGGACGTGGTAGTTCGCGATCAAAGTCAAAAGATAAAGGAACTTATAAACTGAAGTGTTACATATGCTATTCTGAGGATTACCTGAAGAAAGACTGTCCAAAAAGGAACAAGAAGAAATCAACGGGCTTTGTCAAGAAGAATGCGGGACAGGGTTCTGGTATGCATTCTGAGGGTTATGACAATGGTGACTTGTTGATGGCGGTGAGTGAGGAGATGTTCTTAGAGTGGACCATGGACTCTGGGGGTTCCTATCACATGACGTCTAGGAGGGACTTCTTGTTTGATTTTAAGGAGTTCAATGGTGGTATGGTTTTGCTCGGTGATAATAGAGCATGTGCCATCAAGGGGATAGGGAAGGTGAGAGTACAGATGAAAGATGGTTCAAGTTTTGTGCTTGAGAATGTACGTTATATTCCCGAGTTGAAGAGAAATTTGATATATTTAGGCACTTTGGATCGAGAGGGCTATACCGTGAAAATTCATAATGGAAGAGTAAAGGTGATCAAGGGTTCTTTGATGGTTTTTTCAGGAACTATAAAGGAAAATTGTGTGTACTCCTTAGATGGTTGGGCTGAATCTGGTGAAGCTAGTGTCGGTATACAAGAAAAGGAGAGCCTTGCACAGGTGTGGCATAAACGCATGGGTCACATTAGTGAAGCAGGCTTGCATGAACTAGAAAGAAGAGAGGTGCTGGGGAAGAAAGGTCTAGGGAAGCTCGACTTCTGTGAAAATTGTGTTCTTGGAAAATCGACTAGGGTAAGTTTTAGTCGAGGTCAGCACACAACAGAGGGAGTTATAGACTATGTCCATGCGGATCTCTGGGGTCCTTCTTGGGTGGAATCGATGAGTGGTTGTCGGTATTTCTTATCGATTGTTGATGATTATTTGAGGAGGGTTTGGTGATGCGTGGGAATCGCAACAGGCTTTACCTCTCGAGGGATCTCGAGAAGCTTACAACCCCCACCAGGCAGTGTACCTGATCGTTGTAGTATAGTATAGTGACAAGTACCGGGGGATTGATCGTTCAGCTTAGGAATAGTGTCGCTAGGATTAGAAAGCCTAATTACTAGTTCTAGAGGTGAGGGATGATTATTTTTGTATTTTTATGTTTTTATGAAAGCAAGTAAAATCTCGGGTTTTGGAAGAGTGGGCGGAATTAGTTGCTATTCAACTAACCCAAAACTAAGATGCAATCAAAATAAAATACTGAAAATGAAAATAAACTAATTATTACTAAGGTTGTGAGCAGTAATTGGAGAAAATGTGTTTACTTAGACTTCACTACTCCCTAGATATCTTTTACACGTTAATTACTTGTTATAATTGCATGGATGACGGATTGTATTCCTTAATACCATTCATGGGGTGGCATACATAACTCCCCAATTCTATGAGCTCTTATCTCCTCCTACACCATGACTCAACACAACTATAGGGATTGTAAACAGTGGCTCATGCATTAAATACAACCAATAAAGACCTAGTACGCCTCGGTTCATGTTTCTTAAGACGTTCAAGCATGTTACCATTTGGAGATCTGCCAGTTTTCTTAAGCCTAACATATAAAATCATTCATCCAAGACAAGAATAAACAAGTAATCAACACATAATCAATATCTAGGTTTCAATAGATCTAAGCAAACACAAAGGAGATCTAGCCTAGCATAATGGAATTGAGACAAGAACAAGATATAGACAACCAACACATAGACATATTGATTGAATTAGAAGAACACTTATCTCAATTACAATGCAAGGTATCAAGGGTTTGGAACCCTTGAAAAACCTGTAAAAGTTGCACCAAATTCGTCTTTAGGGTTTCACCAAAACTTCTCTCTTTTTTAATGTGAAAAACTAGAAAACTATATATAGGAAAATAGGGGTGACGGCGTCAAGAGCAAGGGTGTGACGCCGTCATCTCGCCGCCAAATACTTCCTCGGTCGGCCTTGATCTACTTCTGACGGCCTGTGTGACGCCGTCATCAACTACGGTATTTTATTCTTGGGACTTTGACGCCGTCAAGAACAACTCTTGACGCTTTCATGCACTGTTCCTAGCATAGAAATTTGAGACTTTGCCGTTTTCTTCACTTTTATGCTCCAAAAACGTCCGAAATGGCTTTTTTTCCAGAATTCACTCTCCAAGTACCTAAAATCACAAAAGGAACGATTTAGGGCAATATTTGATCAAATAAAGTCGGATTCGGGCTTAAATGACCCCCTAAAAACGGATCATTTTTCGCCTCATCATATACCCTTACACTTGAGATTTGCTTGTCCTCAAGCAAATGCGCTTTTATTCTACTCAAAAGACAAGTTAGGGGTCATTTAACACTAATATAAAAGTAATTACAACAAATAATCATTCCACTAAAGACCAATAGACAAGCACGGAGGTCATACACAAGCACCTCACAAATAGTGTTTAGATACTCACATCTCTCGGGTGTAATAAAGTAATATAACATTATGGAAATGGAAGATATCTCTCACTACCTGTCATAGCAAAATAGATTACCATAGGCTTGGGAAAGGATCAAACCTCCACCACATGGTGTAAGCACCTAGGATAAACTATCAAAGAGGTCTTTTAAAGGGTTGTAACGTTAGGTATAGGGATATGAATTACACGGTTTTGTTGGATAAAGGAAGTTTTACTGGTGGCGAGTTAACAATCTTGGTTAATTACATGTACAAGATGGCGTTGCTAAGCCAAGACTAGACTCGACTTAAGCTAACAAATGAAAAATAACTAAAAACATAAAATGAACATAGAATGAAACGGGATGGTAGTACGTATGTTTTTTTCTCTTTTTTTTTCTTTTCTATTTTTTTTTTTTTTTTTTTTTTGCATACACTCTTACCCTACCATCCAAAATAATACATCATAGGGAATGAACGTTCCCTTTACACTTGAATCTTTACATACTTTACATTCAACTATTCTAATGACTCGAATTAAGAAAATCAAAACACTTGGAGCACTTTTAAGATTAACGCACATATGGGGGTAATAAGTGATGTTCTTCCCCATTACTTCATAAAATAAGTACTTACCCATGAGTCCCAATCGTCCCAAAACAATATGTACAATGATATGACTCGACTTTGCAACCATGTAATCAATTAGAAAGTTAACTTAGGGTTTAACAAATAACAATAATGCACTAAAAATGAGCGCATACACGGAAGGCTAAGGCGATTTGGTTGTACATTTAGGTGGGGTGTAACAAATTCTTCCTTTAAGTAAGATGCTTAACGTTAGAAACAAAAAGATAGGCTCGGAGGGGTGTACTAGGGGTTTCGTGTACTAAAAATGAGTACAACGCTAAGGGTGTGGGAAAAATTAGTTGACTTAACTAGCCAAGTAATATGACTTAAATGGTCAAGTAATTATAATACGGGTTTAACACAAGGGTGATCCTAATGCCTCTTATCATGTAGTAAATCCTACCACACGAATGTAGTCTCACTAGCGGTCTCGGGATGCATCACTAACGCAAGTTCTAGAATCTAAATGCTACCGGTACACTCATAAGCACTAATAATGAATGCTTTTCCTATCAAATCTAAAGGCGAACCTCACATATTTGGGTGGAAAATTTTTCTGAATATACGGTTATGTGCTAGTCATACAATCTCCTATCCATGAGACGCTTGCTATGGCTAAAGTTTCACTCCTAAATGTTGTAAAAAAATTTAAATTTGGCGCTAAAATTGCACTAACAAGTATTTCTCATAGTTTTATTACACATCTACTATCAAACAAAACAAACTCAAGCGAAAGTGCATATGTAAGGTATCATCTTTTTACCCTCCCCTTACACTTAAGATGAACATTGTCCCCAATGTTCAAGTAAAGAATGTAAAAGTGAAAAAGTAAAGAGAATGAAATCAAATGCTCCCCTGATTCGCTCGGTATGGATTATAGGTTGGCCAGGTTAAATCTTCCTTCAAGAAAACGAACAATCAAAGCTTCCCTTCCAGAATATAAATCATCTTCTTGTCGAACATAACCTGTAAATCCTGACAAAAAATAGACAAGACAACCTCGTGTAAAATCGGCGGCATCCTATATAAGTTACTAAATCCTAGAAAACAAAGTAAGATATAATGCTTGTGGAATGAAGTTTGCAGATTTCCTGGAGATTATAAAACTTAATAATTCACAAAAACCATAAGACTCCGTTAGAAAAACAAAACCGGTAAAATTTCCAGATTTTAACTCCTGACGCCGTCAAGAGTAAACCCCTGATGCCGTCAAAATGGACCTGCAGGAATTCTTATGTTATGTTTCCGGAAAATTTCTGGAAAAACTTGGCCCTACTTCCTGGAAAATCCTGCAAAGCTTCATTATGACTCAATACAAGCATTTGACTCTAATAAATACGAATATGCATGTTCATTTAATATTGTGGAGAATCATGATCGGGTTGTTTCTTGAAAACATATTTGGGGTTTCCCCTTACACTTATCTTTTGCAAAAATACTTTTAGGTTGGAGTTAAGACTAGGCCAAACAACATAGTAAAGTATTTCCACATTTTAATTGAGAAACATGATCAACCAACAATAAAAACTAAACATGCATACGGAAGCAAATAACAAACAAACAATTAAAAATCACACAAAACATGGGTTGCCTCCCAAGAAGCGCTTTTCTTTATTTACGAGTCTTGTAGCTAGACTCAAGGTCATGGGTTACTACGTGACCTCATCATTGGTTCCACTCTCTAGGTTTTCTTCTAAACCAGTTTTGTATTCCGGACCTAGTTGCAAGCACTCTTTGTAGAAACCAAGCATCCTATTTCTAACATACTCTACTCCTCTACGTCTATCCTCCTCATTCCTATAATAAGCCGCTTGCTTATGTTCCTTTTCGAAATTAGAGAGAAGGCGGTATTGTTCGATATTGTAGGGCATTTGATAAGCAACCTCATCATTCTCTTTCTTGAACCTAACTATCCCTAAAGTCGGATCATAACTCATCCTAGTTGCCTCAACAAATGGTTTTCCGAATACTATTTGGCTTAGGCAAGCATCTATCACCGGACGAGTGTCTTCCACTATCATAAAATCAATCTCATAGGTGAGATTCCCTATAATCACATGTAATCCCTTAACTCTCCCTACAAAATTACTTATCAGATTTTTACCGGGCATCATCCTAAAATTGAGTTGCTTCTTCATCACCCAATTATAATAGGTCCTAGTCATGATGTTCACGGGGGATCTAAGGTCGATGTAAGCTTTCTATATATGCATGTGCCCGATATTACATGGGATGTTAATGTTAGAGGGGTCTCCCATTTTGATAATGGGGTCGCCAAAGATATATATTCTCTCGGGACCATCGAATAAATCCTTATGGTATTCCCGTTCTTCCTTGGTTGGCAACTTATCAAAGTAGTCTTCTATAGGTTCTACCTCCTCTAATTCCTCACCCTTATTAACCTCAACTTCCCTACTCTCATCCTTACTATCGGCTTCTACTCTAACTTCATCCTTGTCACTTTCCTTTATCTCCTTATCTATCGGCTTAATGGTGACAACGTTGACAAAGTGGACATGTTTGGATGATGAGGGGTCCTTAATTTGGATTCCACTATTGGTGTCCCTAGTGTCCTTCCCAGGTGTGATTAATGCTTGGTTGTTGAGGGCTTTCAACAAGTTGTCAATCTTGTTGGTCATCTCCGTTTGTTGTTGGTTGAATTCGGTTTCGAACCTAGCTATGCGGGCTTCTTGAGATGCCATGAACTTTGACATCAATCCTTCAAGATTGTTGGTACTACCATAGTTGTTAGAAGGATTGTTGTTGAAAGTACGGTTGGATGGTGGACCGTTTGGTTGGTAACGATTAGGCGGATTGGAAGAATTGGGTTGATTTTGTTTCCACCTAAGGTTTGGGTGATTTTTCCAAGAGGGGTTGTATGAATCACCGTATGTGTTTGGCTCGGGCTTGAAAGTGTACCACTTATCTCCCGCTTCGTCGGTACGCGTGGATGCGTAGTCCGCAAAAGCTGTTCCGGGGAGTTCCACACAATCACGAGTGTCATGGGGACCACTACATAATTCGCATGAAGAAGTGATTTTGTTCACTTGGCTTGAAGGCTTCGGAGCTTCGTAAGATTTCATGAGAAACTTGACTTGGTCCTCAAGTTCCATGATCCTACGGTCGGGAGTGCTAGAATTGTTCGAAGGCAAAGATATTGCCTTGACCGTTTTGTTCAAATCACGGGGATCATTCCAACTTTCGTTGTCATAGAGAGCAAGATCTTCTATGAGTTCCCATGATTGTTCCGCACTAAGATCACGTAGCTTACCACCGGCCGATTGGTCAATGGTTCGCCTCGTGGAGATGTCGATATGGTCATAGAAGATTTGGACTTGGAGCCAAAGATCTATACCATGATGAGGGACTTTTTGGAGTAAGTCCTTGAAACGAGTCCATGTTTCATAAAGAGATTCATTTTGACGTTGTTGGAACATCAAGATGTCATTCCTAAGCTTAGTAGTTCTCCCCGGTGGGAAAAATTGAGCAAGGAAACGAGTGGTGAGATCATCCCATGTGGTGATGGATCCCGCGGGTAAACGCTCAAGCCATTGACTAGCTTGATCCCGTAGAGAGAATTGGAATAGGCGTAAACGGGTAGTCTCTCTAGTTTCAACACCTAGGTCTATGGAATCTACGATTTTGAGGAAGTCTTTAAGATGTTGGTTTGGATCTTCGGAACGAAGTCCTTGGAATGCACATCCGCTTTGCACCAACCGGATGGTGTCGGATCGCAAGGGGGTCACATTGTCTCCGGTGAGCTCAATGGTGTTTCGGTAGCCTTGGTGGCTAGGTCGGGAATACTCTCCTAAGGTTCGGGGCCTAAGGGGTTCTAGTGGTGGGTTTTGTTGTGGTGGGATGACGGGTTCAAAGATGTTACCACCTTCCATGATGTCGGATGGTAAAGAGTTACGAACAAAGGCACGAAGAAATAAGATAGACTAAAGAAGACCTAAAAATAAAAAATAAAATCTTACTAGAAAGGAATCTAGCAAGTAGACCTAATAAAAAGAAATCCTAACCTAGACAATAACTATTCCCCGGGCTGCGGCGCCAAAAACTTGATGCGTGGGAATCGCAACAGGCTTTACCTCTCGAGGGATCTCGAGAAGCTTACAACCCCCACCAGGCAGTGTACCTGATCGTTGTAGTATAGTATAATGACAAGTACCGGGGGATTGATCGTTCAGCTTAGGAATAGTGTCGCTAGGATTAGAAAGGCTAATTACTAGTTCTAGAGGTGAGGGATGATTATTTTTGTATTTTTATGTTTTTATGAAAGCAAGTAAAATCTCGGGTTTTGGAAGAGTGGGCGGAATTAGTTGCTATTCAACTAACCCAAAACTAAGATGCAATCAAAATAAAATACTGAAAATGAAAATAAACTAATTATTACTAAGGTTGTGAGCAGTAATTGGAGAAAATGTGTTTACTTAGACTTCACTACTCCCTAGATATCTTTTACACGTTAATTACTTGTTATAATTGCATGGATGACGGATTGTATTCCTTAATACCATTCATGGGGTGGCATACATAACTCCCCAATTCTATGAGCTCTTATCTCCTCCTACACCATGACCCAGCACAACTATAGGGATTGTAAATAGTGGCTCATGCATTAAATACAACCAATAAAGACCTAGTACGCCTCGGTTCATGTTTCTTAAGACGTTCAAGCATGTTACCATTTGGAGATCTGCCAGTTTTCTTAAGCCTAACATATAAAATCATTCATCCAAGACAAGAATAAACAAGTAATCAACACATAATCAATATCTAGGTTTCATTAGATCTAAGCAAACACAAAGGAGATCTAGCCTAGCATAATGGAATTGAGACAAGAACAAGATATAGACAACCAACACATAGACATATTGATTGAATTAGAAGAACACTTATCTCAATTACAATGCAAGGTATCAAGGGTTTGGAACCCTTGAAAAACCTGTAAAAGTTGCACCAAATTCGTCTTTAGGGTTTCACCAAAACTTCTCTCTTTTTTAATGTGAAAAACTAGAAAACTATATATAGGAAAATAGGGGTGACGGCGTCAATAGCAAGGGTGTGACGCCTTCATCTCGCTGCCAAATACTTCCTCAGACGGCCTTGATCTACTTCTGACGGCCTGTGTGGCGCCGTCATCAACTACGGTATTTTATTCTTGGGACTTTGACGCCGTCAAGAACAACTCTTGACGCCTTCATGCACTGTTCCCAGCATAGAAATTTGAGACTTTGCCGTTTTCTTCACTTTTATGCTCCAAAAACGTCCGAAATGGCTTCTTTTCTAGAATTCACTCTCCAAGTACCTAAAATCACAAAAGGAACGATTTAGGGCAATATTTGATCAAATAAAGTCGGGTTCGGGCTTAAATGACCCCCTAAAAACGGATCATTTTTCGCCTCATCATTTGGGTTCATTTTCTTAGACACAAGAATGAGGCGTTCAACAAGTTCAAGGAGTGGAAGCAGTTGGTAGAAAACCAGATAGGTTGAAAACTGAAGAAACTACGAACGGATAATGGTTTGGAGTTTTGTAATTAGGAATTTAATAACTTGTGCAAGGAGAGTGGGATAGCAAGACATTTGACAGTTGCAGGAACTCCACAATAGAATGGTCTAGCTGAACGAATGAACAGGACGATCTTGAACAAGGTTAGGTGTTTACTGATTCAGTCTAGTATGCCAGATTCATTCTGGGCAGAAGCAATGGTGACGGCAGCATATCTGATCAATAGGTCTCCATCTACAACATTGGAGAAGAAGACACCTATGGAATTATGGTCAGGACATCCGGCGAATTACGAGATGTTGAGGATATTTGGTTGCGTTGCTTATTCACACGTGAATCAGGGGAAGCTCAAGCCTAGAGCTATAAAATGCACATTCCTGGGGTATCCTGAAGGTGTGAAGGGATACAAATTATGGAGGTTGGATGATGTTAAACCTAAGATAATCATAAGCACGGATGTGGTGTTTAATGAGAGCCTTATGTATAAGGATACTCTCAAGGGTGCTGGTGCTGCAGATTCTGGGAAGGAAGTTGAGTTTGAGGTGGAACTTCATGGCAGTAGGGTCGAACCAACTGTGACTCCTCATACTGGGGAAAATCCAGGGTATGAAGATGAGGGACAAGATAAAGATGCAGAAGATGCAAGGCCTCAACAACAGAATCTGGACAACTATGTTCTGGTGCGTGATAGAGCTAAGAGAACAACTACTATACCTGCAAGGTATAGGGATGAAGGTAATGTATCATTGTTTAGACCATCTGGGTTTAGGGATGAAGATGATATGACGGCTTATGCATTTGCCATTGCTGAGGAAGAAGATACATATGAACCTATCACATTCCAGGAGGCGATTAATTCATCTAAAAAGGTTGAGTGGGTTGGTGCTATGAAGGAAGAGATGAGTTCTTTAAAGAAGAATCATACTTGGGAGGTTGTCGATCAACCACCTGGTCAGAAGCTGGTAAGCTGCAAGTGGTTGTATAAGATTAAAGAAGGGATTGAAGGCGTTCAGAAACCAAGGTTCAAAGCAAGGCTGGTAGCTCGGGGGTTTACACAGCGAGCAGGGATTGACTACAATGAGGTATTTTCACCTGTGGTTCGGCATACATCTATTAGGGTGATTCTCTCGATGACTTCTTGTGAAGATTACGAGTTGGAACAACTTGATGTGAAGACAGCGTTTTTGCATGGTAATCTTGAAGAAACCATTTACATGAGGCAGCCACCTGGTTTTGAAGAAGGAACGGGCAACAAGGTATGTTTGTTGAAGAAATCTCTTTACGGTCTTAAGCAATCTCCAAGGCAGTGGTACAAAAGGTTTGATGTGTATATGGTCAGCAATGGGTTTAGCCGTAGCAACTATGATAGTTGTGTTTATTTCAAGGAGTTTGCACCAGGTATGTACATATATCTATTGTTGTATGTAGATGATATGTTGATTGCTTGTAAAAGAAAGTCTGAGATCGAATATACCAAGGGACTGTTGCGAAAAGAGTTTGATATGAAGGAACTGGGTCCAGCTAGGAAGATACTTGGTATGGAGATTATCAGGGATAGGGGTAACTGAACCCTGAAGGTGTCTCAGTCAGGATATGTGCAGAAAATTCTGAATAAATACAGAGTGGATAATGGCAAGTCGGTCTCTGTTCCATTGGGAGCACACTTCAAGGTATCTTTGAAGGATTGTCCGTCGAGTGACTGAGATGTGGAAAGAATGAGTAAGGTCCCATATGCGAATGTTGTAGGTAGTTTAATGTACTTGATGGTATGTACTAGACCGGATATTGCGTACGCGGTTAGCATTGTGAGCAGGTATTTGGCGAATCCAGGTAAAAACCACTGGGAGGCAGTGAAGTGGATTTTGAAGTACTTGAAGGGCACTGCTGATGTAGGTCTAGTATATGGTAGAGATCAAGGGAAACACGTAGATATTGACGGTTTCGTGGATGCAAAATATGCTAAAGACCCTGACAAGGGTAGGTCGATAACCGGGTACGTGTTTATGGTACATGGTTGTGTTGTGAGTTGGAAATCAACTTTGCAACATGTTGTTGCATTATCTATAACAGAGGCGGAGTATATGGCGCTTACGGAAGCTGTTAAGGAAAGCATTAGGCTTAAAGGTCTACTAATCGAGCTGGGAATAAGCCTAAGGGCAGTGGTTGTGAATTGTGATAATCAAGGGGCAATTCATCTCTCAAGAAATGCAATGTTTCATGAGAGGACAAAGCATATCAACGTGAGGTATCACTTCATCAAGGAGAACGTAGAATCTAAAGAGATTGAAGTGGCAAAGATTGGCACGGAAGATAATGTTGCTGACGCGTTCACAAAGGTGGTTCCAGGTCTGAAGTTCAAGTATTGCATGGAGATACTTGGTGTCGGGGCTAACTAGTCTTGCCACTAAGGTGGAAATTGTTAGTGTTAGCGACAAGTCTAGTTAACATATGTCGATTAGATAAAGTAGATGGTAGCTAAGTGTTATTTTCTTTATGTTTGAATACTTGCCTTGCAAGGCAAGTTATATGTGTTGAGTCGGTTGTGGTTTGCAGCCCGAGTCTTAGGTCGGTTAGGATTACCCCTCACCTTTATAAATAAGGGTGGGGGGTGAAGAGCTCAACACACGCATTCTTCTATTCTTTCTTGTAACCGATTGAGGTGTTAATAAAACGTAATCGTTAGGTTATACTTTGTGGGTTTTGGTTCGTTTAGGGTTCTTCTAATAAGTCAGTCGACTTTGGTTTGATCTTGTGTGACTAATATCAAGCTTTCTTGATTTCGCGTTTCAGCGTTTCAGGTTTGTTGAGGATCGATTCCAATAAGGTGGTATCAGAGAAAGGTTGGCCCCAGTGATGATGTGGCTGGTGTTCCCTCGATTTGACCCTAGTTAGACGGTATTAGTAGATCCCGGTAAACCTTGTACCGAAAGGAAGCCGCCGGTAAAAAGGCGGTGTGTTCCGATGGTAAAGGTCGGCGGTATGAAAAAGGTGGGATCGTGGCTATAGTCGAAGTGGAGGCCCATGGTTGTTTGGGTTTGAGGGGAGGATTGTTGGGTGTACAAACCCAATCCCACATCGGTAGAACTATAATCTCAAAGTTAACATATAAGCTTGGTGGGCTACTCCTTCTATCACCAATTGGTTTTAGAATGGAACCTCAGTTGGGCTTATATGTTGGACTTGGTGAGATGCTGGGCCGTAGGAATCTCTACACCTTTAATTCCTTTTACCTTAACCTAACCAGACACTTATTTGGACCTTTTGATTACACTGCTTGAACGAAACATTTGTTATAAAATTTTGATTAGTTTTCTAAAAGTGTGTTTTCGATTGCGTACTTGTACAAAAAATAATTTTCTTTCCGATGAGCACCATTGAAGATTGTTAGTTGAAGACTATTGTTGTCGAGGTTTGATAGCGGAAGGCTGGATCGCGAGTTGTATCAAGCACAAGTAGCAAACACGAGAGACTACAAAGAAGCGACAAGAATATGCACACGTTATACTCTCAACGAACCCTTTATTAAAACCAATAAAGCTTTTACAATTGAGGAAAAAGAATGAATAACTAGCATCCCCCTCATCTCTATTTATAGAGATGAGGAGATGGAAACCTAGCTTGCCTTGCACTCCAGGCTACCTAATATTAGTTTATGTCTAACACCAAATCTAATTACAAAGTACACTTAAGCCCCTAAACTATATTTAAGTTCACTACTAATATATAAAAATTTCCACCTTAGGAGTAACACTTAAACATAACCGATACTCAACACCTTTTCCTCGTGCTGGAACCTTGGACCGGGGACCACCTTTTTGACCAGGCATTGTACTTCAGTAATTTTCCAAGATTAGCTTCTGTAGACTCCTTCATTTTCTTCTTTTCAGCAACATTACCCTCTGCACCCTCTTGACCAGGTACTCCGGTTACCGTGATGTCTGCCCCCACCTTTATACCAAGGTGTACATTTTCCTGCTCCTTAACCAAGCAGCCCGTGTGTGTTTACTTCAAGTTGTTTATCCTCCAACTTTCTTTAAGCCACTATAGCATCATCGTTACTAACCTGAATAGCCTCAGCTTCATGATTCCCCTGACCTCCCTGTAGTTCCACCTCAAACCAAACACATTTATCAACCTGTACTCCATGGACTCCTGTTTTAACACCAGGACCAAGTTGTTTGAACCCAACTTGTTTATGACCAAGTTGTTTGAGACCAACTTGTTTATGACCAAGTTGTTTGAACCCAACTTGTTTATGACCAAGTTGTTTGGATCCAACTTGTTTTGAACCTCCATGCTTTTGTACACCAAAAGTCGTCACTTTTGCTTCAAGAGTATACACACAGTTCTCTTTCCTGATCCCAGTCATCATAACCCGACAAACGGGCACGAGAGTGGGAGATGGTCAAAAAGTCAAAGCTGTGATCTAAAAGTCAACACAAGTCGTTCATGAATTCAAGTTTGGCAGAATTAATCCTTGGAAGTTACTTTGTAAGAATGGCATTTTCAGTCCTTGAAATGTTGGCAATTTACAAAATTGGTCCTTAGATTCTAATATTACAAACATGAATTCACAAATACAATTATCCGGTCCAAATCAGAAGCCCAAGTGCAAATTGAATATATCCAACACCTAAGCCCATTCACCCAAAGCCCATATCCGGTCAACACTATACAACTACGGGTCAATGGTCAAACTTCTAAGTCAAAACTCAATATAATAATATTTACCCTTACCCGCCCCCCAATTCACCCTGCTTCCCAGAATTAACTATTCACAAGAACCCTAAATTACCCGTACCCTTAATTACCACAATTAAGGGTAATTCAGTCAAATCAAACGATTCTAGAAGCATGTCAGGAGTGTCAGAGCGTGTCAGAGCCGAAGAAACACAAATTCGTCCAAGTGGCAGTATCTCATTGGTTCCACCACGTCACAAGATCTAATCTAAGGGATGTTATTAGAAGGCAAATGATTGGGAATGATCCAAGGACTCAAGATGGCTTTCAGAAAGCATACCACACGGATTTCCAAGCTGGCAATCCGTGAGCCTCTCTCCTCTAGAACCTTCAATTCAGTAGTATATATAGATGCATAGGGCTAGTGTAATCGGTGTGGAGTTTTGGAATAGCCAAACTCTGCCAAAATTTCTTTAGACTTGTAATTCGTTTTAAATTCAAGTTGTAACTCTTTTCTTTTAATGAAATTCAAATTTTAAAATCAAGTTTAGCTTATTTCTGTTTACTGTTCATTATTATTGCTTATTAGTTTAGAACATCTCTTTTATAATTCAGCTTATTGTAGTTTGCTAAATAGTTACTCTAGTTTTAAATTCTAATTCAGTTGTAAATATCATTTAAGAGTTTGAGTAAATTCAGTAAATCAGAAAAGGAAAAAAAATATAGTATATAAAGTTTTAAATTGAAATCAGTTTAAATCAAGTTTGTTCTTAAATTTGTACACCTCATATCAGCTATCTTTAGCTTTTGTGAGAGTGAATTTTTAGTTTAATTATTCTAAAGCTTGTTGGTCAAACAAAGTCAACTGCAGAGACTTATTGATGATCTGAGGTGGACTTGATAGGTCAATTCAGAAGTAGAAGGTTGGGCCTATCTAAAGATAGGCTAGCATAGTGAATCACCTCAATTTAGAGCTGAGGTGAATTGGTTTGTAAGTCTTGTTCTCATTTTATTTCATTATTTTGAATATCTCTGAGATTTGAGCTTCTGATTTTCTGTTGGATTTTATTGCTTGTGATAGTTGTAATTGCATCTGTTATTGTTATTTCAACTAGCTTGATCATTAGATTTGACTGAATTTGCTTATCTCAAGTTTTCCTAGTGTAACTGATACATATAGGGGTGTTTGGATGTGCCTTCTGCTTAATGTTGCAGTTGTTTGGGTGATATTTCAATATTTCACATAAGTTACATTAGTGTAATCATAGAGTTTTAGACATTAAAAAGAGTAGTTATAATTGTTAAAAGTCAAATAAGGTTTCTATTAGCTTAACAATTAGGATAAAGAGGTAACAGTTAGTGTAGTTGAATAAGTAGTTGCAATTTAGTTCTAGTTAGTTTAATTTAGCCTAATTGTAGCTTAATATCTTGTGTAGAAGTAGAATTCAGCTGTAGAAATTAGCTTTAGTCAATAAGTGTAGCTATCAAAAATAGTCAACTGTTTCTTGATATTAGTTGTTAACTACTACTGAACCTGGGTGATTTTAGAGTAGAGATTGATAGATGTAAACAGGGATTTTGCCTTTTATATATACTCAGTAGTATAGAGTAGCATTTGCCCCCTTAATCTTCTAGCTCAGAGCTTATTAGGTATAGCTTATTTGCACTGCTAGTTAGTAGTTTAGACTTGTTTTCTGTTTGGTGCCTTAAGCCTGCTATTGTTAATATGAGCTTGTGATTGAGTTTTATTGATATATCTGAGTTCCTTTAAGTGAATATTAGTGCTCTGCATTGTTCTTTGCTTCTAGCATCTACTATTGCTTATCAGCTTATTCATTAGTTTTTTGCCAAACTGCTTATTGCATACGTCTAGTGTTTCTGTGGTATCTCTTATCATTTCTGAGCATTACTTAATACATCTGAGTACTGTCCATTAGTGGTTTTAAGTTTGGTTAAGTTTTGTGGCAAGTGCTTATAAATAAGCACTTGCCATAAGCTGTTTCTTTCTAAATAAGCACTTCTGCTTAACTTTTTCTTTTCAAAATTTTTCTGCAAGCTTTCCATATTATTTTTGATTTTCTGGAATTTTTCCAGATTTTTCCAAGTAGTTTAAGTATTTTTCTTAATTTCTTTTTGAATTTATTAATTTTTAAATAGTTTTTAATCAACAAAAATCCCTAAAAAATCAGAAAAAGCTTTTAAAAATACAAAAATAGTTTAGAAAATTCTTTTATAATATTGTAGATTTTTCAGAATAGATTTTATAATTTTCCTATTATTTTTCACATTTTCTTTTATTTTTAATCACTTTTTAATTCAATTAATAGAAAATAAATCATAGAAAATTAATAAAAAGCCAAAAAAATATTTTTTTTCTTAAAATTCTTTTTAATAGTTTAAGATTTTTAGAAAATTATTTTACATTTGTTGGATCGTTTTTAGAATAAAAGTCGCGTTTTATTTCGTACGTTACGTTTATAATACGTTTGCATTTCCGTTTTCACGTTTTAGACTTTTGTGCATATATAGCTTGTATCTTTTGCACATTTCACTATATCTTTTCATAATTTGAATTTCACAATCACTTTTCACTTTACACTTTACACTACATGATTCCCAATTCGATTATTCGAAATTCCATTCGAACCTTCGTTGGGAGAACGACCCGGGAAATACTTTCCTAAGTATTTGTTCGGAAAATAAATATATACTATAATTGAGCAAACATCAATTTTTGGCGCCGTTGCCGGGGAAGGTCGAAGTGAGTTTTTGAATATCGTTTTGAAAAATCGTGTTTTGTCAAGCCTTCCTCCATTTTGTATATATTACTATATAAATATAAAAATTGAAAAATTCAAAACACTTTTCCTAAAGTGTTTACAAAAATACCAAAAAAATAATAAAGTTACAGCCTCGACTCTGCCGTGGAAGGGAGGGCGTTGTAAACCAAAAAAGTCTCACAATATAACAAAAACGTGAAATTAATTGTTTATCAGATTATTTCAATTACTACAACCGATTAAGCGGCAAATACGGAAGCTAAGACATTAAATTGCTAGCTGAAGAGAGATCTATTCTTCTCTCCCGTCCTGTCGCGCGTGGTTTTGAAAGAAATGGTTTTCAATTAACGTTACGTTTTATAAAAAGAAAAACAAAAGAAATAAAAAGTTTTTGAAAAAAAAAATATAAAAAACAAAAAGATTTTCTTTTCTCTTTTCTTTTTCATTTTCTTTTTGAATTTGCTTGTGGTGTACGCACACCCGTTCTTCTTTTTAGAGTCTTACGTCTCCATTTTCAAACCCCGAGCGGGTTTTACGACATACTAGTCGGGTTCATTTCCTTGACGACAAGGAGATGAACCAAAACGAACAACACAATGGACCCCCGCCGATGGGTGGTCCGCAGCACAATGTTATCCCACCGATGGGACAACAACCGGCATTTGATCCACGTCCAATGGAGGAACAACTCCAATCACCATTCAATGGTGTGAGGAGAGCTATTGTGATTCCAGACATCAATGCCAATTTTGAAATCAATCACGGATTACTCAATTTGATCACGGGTTTGATCACGAAGACCCTATGCTCACATCAGAAATTTCACCGATATCGTTGAGACCATAAGAATGAACCAAGTTCCTCACGATGCGGTGAAATTGAAGTTATTTCCTTTCTCCTTAAAAGGAGCAGCCCGGACTTGGCTGGAAAAGGAACCGCCTAATTTGATTCACACTTGGAATGATCTTGCTTCCAAGTTTGTGAATTATTTCTATCCTCCCTCTAAAACTTCTAACCTACGTTCCCAAATCTTTCGGTTCCAACAAGCTTTTGATGAATCATTTAGTGAAGCTTGGGATCGATTCAAAGATTTGAAGGAAAAATGTCCTAACCATGGGTTCACCGACCTTCAGCAGATTGATACTTTCTATAATGGGTTATGTCATGTTGACCAAGACTCACTCAACTTTGCTGCGGGTGGGAACTTATTGGCTAGAAACACGAATGATGCTTTCATGATAATTGAGAATAAGGCTCGTGTGAGAATGTCTAGGAATAAACCTCAAGTGTCGAATAATGGTAAAAATAATGATGAAATGATAAGTATGATATTGGCTTTAACAAAGAAAGTTGATGCAATTTCAATTGAAAAATCAAACCATCAAGTCAATGTGGTTAGTCATGGTTGTGAGACTTGTGGTGGTCCACATTTGTATTATGAATGTCCGGCCACTGGTGCCTTTTCTTGAGAAAACGCGTATGCTGCAAACGCGGGTAGCAGCGGTTACCCACAACCTTAAGGAGACCGTAATCTCCTCAACTACCGTTCTACTCGTTATCTTGGACCACCCGTTCTCGAACAACAAAACCAAGTCAATCAAGTCAACCAGAGTCATAATGTTGTGAATCGTAATAATCAAGGAAATCAAATTCAGAGTCGAGCTAATAACGGTTTTCAAAATCATAATCAAGGGTTTAATCAAAACCGGGGTTTTCAAGGTAATTACAATCAAGGCCCGCCTCAAGGGAATTTTCAAAACCAACAAAACTATGGAAACCCTGGAAATTTTCAGAACGCTAATCATGGAAATCAAAATCATGGTAATTTCCAAAACCGTGGGCAGAATTTCAACAATAATCAGAATCAAGGTGTTATTCAAAATCCGTCGCCCACGGATGATTTGATTAAGCAATTGCTTCAAAATCAACAATCTTTTATGTCAAAATATGAAGAGTCAACACGGTTGTTTGCTAATCAAATCAGTGATATTAACAAATGTTTAAATGATCGACCCTCGGGTTTGGGTACTACTTCTTTGCCAAGCAACACGATCGCAAACCCGAGAGGCGAAGTTAAGGCGATCACGACTCGCAGTGGTGCTAAATATGATGGACCCACAGCTCCTACTACCTCTTCTTCTTCATCTCCACCTAAGGTAGTGGACTGTGAGACCGAGGCGAAAAAGGACCCGGTTCCTCCTATTAATAATGGAGGTTCCGAAAACGTCCAACCTCCGGTTGTCCAAAAGTCAAAAGATAAAGAAAAACTCGTTTTTAAGAATAATGTGAAATACAAGTCTAAATTGCCATATCCGTCACGATTTAATGATGAAGAGCTCTGTGCAAAGTCTAAAAAACAAATCGAAAAATTTCTTGATATTTTTCAAAAATTGCACTTTGATATAAGTTTTATGGATGCTCTCGTGTACATGCCAACATTTGCTTCCACGTTCAAAAACCTCATAAGTAATAAAGAGAAATTGCTTGAATTAGCCGAAACATCGATAAATGCTCAATGTTCCGCGATTCTTCTCAAGAAACTTCCTGAAAAGCTTGGTCATTCGAGAAAGTTTCTCATTCCTTGTTCGTTGAAAGATCAAGAAGTTTGCAATGCCCTGGCCGATTCAGGTGCGAGTATTAACCTTATGCCATTATCGATCTATGAACAACTTGGAATGGGGGATCTTAAACCGACGAGGATGACTTTAGAGCTTGCTAATCGATCGATAACTCATCCGGTTGGAATTGTTGAAGACGTTTTTGTTCGTGTGAATTCGTCTACTTTTCCGGCAGATTTTGTTGTCGTTAATTTTGAGGCTGATCCGAGAGTTCCTCTTATACTAGGGCGACCGTTTTTACGAACCGCAAAAGCCCTAGTAGATCATTTTGAGGATACTCTAACTTTACGACATGATGATGACATAATGATTTTTAAAGCCGATGCTTCGAAATCAAAGAAGTACTCCGTCAAAAGCGTTGATGTTTGTGATTATTCCTTTGATGATTTTGTGAAAACTTTCGTCTCCGAATCTTCCCCATCATTTCCTCCGACTAAGGAATATGATTGTTTTTGGGAAGAGGTCGATGAATTTCTTGCTACTGAAATGATTCCGTGTTCTGAGACTGACAAATCTTACTTTGATTCGGAAGGAGATATTATTTTTCTTGACAATTTGTTGAACGATCAACCGTCAATCCCTCCGGATAAAGTTAAGACAAAGATTGAGCTTATAATTGACGATCCTCTGGAGCCCGAGCTCGAGGAAGTTTTACCCGACTTTGAGAGTTTTTCCTTTGATACGACTGAGGAGATGAGTGGCAATCCCACTTATCGTCCTGATATTTCTAATACGACTTATGAAGCTTTTCATTTTGATATCAATCACTCGGAAGAGACGAGTCGTGGCTGTACCACTTCTCATGCTTTTATCCCTCTTCCGGAGTATGGGTCATTTCGTTCTGATGAATCTGAATGTGAAATTGAAAAGTTTTCTAATCCTGGATATGAAAGTTTCAGTTTTGATCGTGACATTGATCATGATCTGGGTGGTGTTCTTAAAAATGAGAGTTTAATGAAAATTTTATCCCATCCCTCCCACCCGAGAAATTTTTTAAAATGAGCTTGAATGATAAAATTCATAATTCCACAATTATAAAGTTTTCTTTTGATGATGATGAGTTTTTTATGATGGTTATCATGACCTTCTTGCCATTTGTAACATTTGGTGTGATTTCTCTTATCCTTCACTCCGTGAGGAGTGAGGATCTTGTTTTTGACCCTGGTATCGTTTCTAAAAGTTTTCACTATTAAAATACCATCGGTTCTCTCTTCGGGGTGGAACTTTTCACTACTTCATATGTTTTTCCAAATATTTTGAATGAAAGCCCGAGTGAGATTATTTTTCCACGGATTTTTCCCCAAGGACAACTTAATTCGGGGATCGAGTCATGCTACGTGACTCGGAAATAAAAAACAAAGCGTTTCGTGGGTGGCAACCCATGCTTATCCAATTTCATCTTCTTATTTTCTATTTTCTAACAAATAACGTGAGGAGGGGGTGCCTCTTCTACTCTTGTGTTCCATGGTTGTTTGTGATGTTTGTTTAGGATTGTCCGCGATTTATGATGACTCTCGTGCTCGTTATTTTCTCTCCGCTCGAGTTTCATTCATCGGTGCTATTGGAAATCCTGTATCCGTGAATCTTATCGACTAACGTTTTCTTTGGCATAATTAATAAACGGCCCTAGAATTTTGTTAGGATTGCCTTAACCCCCCCCCCCCCCCAAAAAAAAAAAAAAAAAAAAAAAAAAAACATTGAGGACAATGTTTCATTCTAGTCTGGGGGAGGGTGAATCTTCGATTCGATTTGACCTTGCATTTTTCACAAATGTCGTGCACTCTTGCAACTCCGTTTTTCCACCAAAAATTAAAAAAATTGAAAATTTTGAAAATTTCAAAAATTTTGAAGAAAAATCAATGAAAAAGTCATGAAAAAAGTACAAAAAAAAGAGAAAGTTGAAAAAGTTGTGCAAAAATATAATAAAGTTTGAATAAGTGTTTTGACACCTTGTTGCCTTTCTTGCTGGCGAGAGTAGGAATAAATATTTTGACTTGACCGGGCGTGTTGAGCCTTAGCTTGTTCCCTTAACCAATGGTAATCACATAAGCTTGTGCTAGTCTTGTACACAAGGAGCTATAAAATGCGAATTCTTTCTTAAGAATCTGCAAGTTCCCGTACTTGACTTTATACATGCGCAGCTTAAAAGCTTTCGCTAGTCTTTTACATCAGGAGCTAGAAAACGCGAATTCTTCTTCTAGAATTTGCAAGTTTCCGTAACTGACTTTATATATGCGTGGCTGATTATCGGCTAAGTATTCGCGGGTTTCATTATTTGGAATCTTAAATTGCGAAGAGCGAGAAATGATAGAGTTTATTTAGAAGTTAGATGCTAAACGTAGAGTAGTGGTTCGCTTTAGAGCTCATGAGAGATACTTGTGGCTTTTTACTCCCATAAAATACGTCACCGATATATAATAGATGTTCTAGGTTAATTAGTGATATTTAGGTTTGAATAATATTTAGTTCTTTGTTTTCTTAAGAGAATTTTTGCTTTAGAAGTTGGGTACATATCAAGGAACATAAAAAATAAGAGCAAAAAGTGAAAAAAAATCAAAAGTCAAAAGTTGACTATCTATGTGGTTTTGGAGCTACCCGATAAGCTTTCATTGATGTTATGAGAAAAGTCAAGAAAAGAAAAAAAAGTGAAAAGTATGAAAAATATGAGAAAAGTGAAAAAAGTGAAAAATGAAAAAGCGCAAAGTGAAAGTTGTATGAATAAGAGCTTGAATGTAAATAAGTTGTTGGCGCGTGAGGTGCATGTGGATGATTCTAAATTGGACACATGAGGTGCACATGTAGTACTCCGCAACTTATATTTCTGATATTGTATGTACTAAAATTCCTTGATGTGGACCGAATTTCTATTACAATGGTTCTTAAGAGAAAATGAATAACTACTTATCGTTTAAACTTAGGTGTCACTATCGAACTAAAAAGTATCAAAACGAGAAAATATGAAGCAATTCATTTCTCAATTAAAATAAAATATTGAGATACAAAACTTAGGACATGGGAGTAAGGAGTTTCCACAAGTAACTTTTATGAGTAGTGTTAGCATCTAATTAGTAAATAAGCTGTGATCTCGTTTGTACGCTTAGTTTGGGGACTCGTGAAAAATCAAGGATGACGATTTTTATCCGTATGGTCACTTCTTAAATAGAAGTGTTTCTACTCGTTGACCCTAAAAATTATTGCAAAATAATGAAAGTTCAACAAACCGTCACAAGTATGAAGTATGGAAAACACAAAAATAGAAGTAAAAGTGGAATAAAGGAATAAAGGAAAAAATTTCGAAAACGGAGCGTTTTCGGGAATAAATGATTTTATTACTTCTTTCGAACCTCCTTGCTACTTTACAAAGTTAGTAGGAAGAGTTTTGAAATTATTTATCCCAAAAGCGTGTATTGATCACATTGCGTGAGGACACGACAATACCTTAGTCTAGGGGATTTTGGTATGTGTTAATTCACATACCATTTTATAGCCAAATACCGACCCAAATTGACTAAATGTTCTAACAATTGCCAAAGAAATGTGTGTTTTATGTTTGTGAATATACAGGCACGGATTTATCACAAAAAGACGAATAATCAAGCAAAAATCAGAAAAACGGGCACGAGAGTGGGAGATGGTCAAAAAGTCAAAGCTGTGATTTAAAAGTCAACACAAGTCCTTCATGAATTCAAGTTTGGCAGAATTAATCCTTGGAAGTTACTTTGCAAGAATGGCATTTTCAGTCCTTGAAATGTTGGCAATTTACAAAATTGGTCCTTAGATTCTAATATTACAAACCTGAATGCACAAATACAATTATCCGGTCCAAATCAGAAGCCCAAGTGCAAATTGAATATATCCAACACCTAAGCCTATTCACCCAAAGCCCATATCTGGTCAACACTATACAACTACGGGTCAATGGTCAAACTTCTAAGTCAAATCTCAATATAATAATATTTACCCTTACCCGCCCCCCAATTCACCCTGCTTCCCAGAATTAACTATTCACAAGAACCCTAAATTACCCGTACCCTTAATTACCATAATTAAGGGTAATTCAGTCAAATCAAATGATTCTAGAAGCATGTCAGGAGTGTCAGAGCGTGTCAGAGCCGAAGAAACACAAATTCATTCAAGTGGCAGTATCTCATTGGTTCCACCACGTCACAAGATCTAATCCAAGGGATGTTATTAGAAGGCAAATGATTGGGAATGATCCAAGGACTCAGGATGGATTTCAGAAAGCACACCACACGGATTGCCAAGCTGGCAATCCGTGAGCCTCTCTCCTCTAGAACCTTCAATTCAGTAGTATATATAGATGCATAGGGCTAGTGTAATCGGTGTGGAGTTTTGGAATAGCCAAACTCTGCCAAAATTTCTTTAGACTTGTAATTCGTTTTAAATTCAAGTTGTAACTCTTTTCTTTTAATGAAATTCAAATTTTAAAATCAAGTTTAGCTTATTTCTGTTTACTGTTCATTATTATTGCTTATTAGTTTAGAACATCTCTTTTATAATTCAGCTTATTGTAGTTTGCTAAATAGTTACTCTAGTTTTAAATTCTAATTCAGTTTTAAATATCATTTATGAGTTTGAGTAAATTCAGTAAATCAGAAAAGGAAAAAAAATATAGTACATAAAGTTTTAAACTGAAATCAGTTTAAATCAAGTTTGTTTTTGAATTTGTACACCTCATATCAGCTATCTTTAGCTTTTGTGAGAGTGAATTTTTAGTTTAATTGTTCTAAAGCTTGTTGGTCAAACAAAGTCAACTACAGAGACTAATTGATGATCTGAGGTGGACTTGACAGGTCAATTCAGAAGTAGAAGGTTGGGCCTATCTAAAGATAGGCTAGCATAGTGAATCACCTCAATTTAGAGCTGAGGTGAATTGGTTTGTAAGTCTTGTTCTCATTTTATTTCATTATTTTGAATATCTCTGAGATTTGAGCTTCTGATTTTCTGTTGGATTTTATTGCTTGTGATAGTTGTAATTGCATCTGTTATTGTTATTTCAACTAGCTTGATCATTAGATTTGACTGAATTTGCTTATCTCAAGTTTTCCTAGTGTAACTGATACATATAGGGGTGTTTGGATGTGTCTTCTGCTTAATGTTGCAGTTGTTTGCGTGATATTTCATTATTTCACATAAGTTACATTAGTGTAATCATAGAGTTTTAGACATTAAAAAGAGTAGTTATAATTGTTAAAAGTCAAATAAGGTTTCTATTACCTTAACAGTTAGGATAAAGAGGTAACAGTTAGTGTAGTTGAATAAGTAGTTGCAATTTAGTTCTAGTTAGTTTAATTTAGCCTAATTGTAGCTTAATATCTTGTGTAGAAGTAGAATTCAGCTGTAGAAATTAGCTTTAGTCAATAAGTGTAGCTATCAAAAATAGTCAACTGTTTCTTGATATTAGTTGTTAACTACTACTGAACCTGGGTGATTTTAGAGTAGAGATTGATAGATGTAAACAGGGATTTTGCCTTTTATAGATACTCAGTAGTATAGAGTAGCATTTGCCCCCTTAATCTTCTAGCTCAGAGCTTATTAGGTATAGCTTATTTGCACTGCTAGTTAGTAGTTTAGACTTGTTTTCTGTTTGGTGCCTTAAGCCTGCTATTGTTAATCTGAGCTTGTGATTGAGTTTTATTGATATATCTGAGTTCCTTTAAGTGAATATTAGTGCTCTGCATTGTTCTTTGCTTCTAGCGTCTACTATTGCTTATCAGCTTATTCATTAGTTTTTTGCCAAACTGCTTATTGCATACATCTAGTGTTTCTGTGGTATCTCTTATCATTTCTGAGCATTACTTAATACATCTGAGTACTGTGCATTAGTGGTTTTAAGTTTGGTTAAGTTTTGTGGCAAGTGCTTATAAATAAGCACTTGCCATAAGCTGTTTCTTTCTAAATAAGCACTTCTACTTAACTTTTTCTTTCCAAAATTTTTCTGCAAGCTTTCTATATTATTTTTGATTTTCTGGAATTTTTCCAGATTTTTCCAAGTAGTTTAAGTATTTTTCTTAATTTCTTTTTGAATTTATTAAATTTTAAATAGTTTTTAATCAACAAAAATCCATAAAAAATCAGAAAAAGCTTTTAAAAATACAAAAATAGTTTAGAAAATTCTTTTATAATATTGTAGATTTTTCAGAATAGATTTTATAATTTTCCTATTATTTTTCACATTTTCTTTTATTTTTAATCACTTTTTAATTCAATTAATATAAAATAAATCATAGAAAATTAATAAAAAGCCAAAAAAATATTTTTTTCTTAAAATTCTTTTTAATAGTTTAAGATTTGTAGAAATTTTTTTTACATTTGTAGGATCGTTTTTAGAATAAAATTCGCGTTTTATTTCGTACGTTACGTTTTTATTGCATTTGCATTTCCGTTTTCACGTTTTAGACTTTTGTGCATATATAGCTTGTATCTTTTGCATATTTCACTATATCTTTTCGTAATTTGAATTTCACAATCACTTTTCACTTTACACTTTACACTACACGATTCCCAATTCGATTATTCGAAATTCCATTCGAACCTTCGTTGGGAGAACGACCCGGGAAATACTTTCCTAAGTATTTGTTCGGAAAATAAATATATACTATAATTGAGCAAACATCAATCATGCAACTGTATCTCCACTTTTCCTATCCCTCTGATAGTGCATGTACTGTTATCACCTAACTGAACCGAACCACTATCAAAATCCTTGAGGTCATACAAGAAATCCCTCCTAGGTGTCATATGATAAGACCCACCTGAATCCATTGCCAATTCATTCATCTCATCATTCCCAACCACCGCCAAGGCTTCTCCAAAGTAGGCACTACCGTCGTCATCAGAAGAATCAGAATCCTGATCATGCTTACCCTTCCTGACGAACTCACTTGACTTCTTTTTTGGACAATCTCTCTTCAGATGACCCTCTGAATGACATATGAAGCACTTGAGTTTAAAAGTTTCACCCCTTGACTTAAACCGGGAACTTCCACTAGAATGAGCTTTCCTTGAATGATCTGACCCTCCCCTTACATATAACCCGTCACCAGTTTCTTCCTTTGTGCCTTCAGTTCTTTTCTTTAACTCTCTTGAATTAAGAGTCGCCAGAACATCCTCCATTGTCAAGGATTCCCTCCCATAAAACAATGTCTCCACAAAGTTTTCATAAGACGATGACAACAACGTAAGTAACATAAGATCATGATCCTCATCCTCAATCTCGATATCAATATTCGCCAAATCAAGTATCAACTTATTAAACTCATCTATATGATCACCCAGTTTCGTACCTGGACTCATATAGTACGTGTACAGCTTCTTCTTCAGATACAGTCTATTTGCTAAGGACTTAGTCATATAAAGACTAGTCAACTTCGTCCAAATTCCTGCAGCAGTTGTTTCCTTGGTAACGTCCCGTAAAACCCGGTCTCCCAAGCATAGAATCAAGGTACTATATGCCTTCTTCATCAAAGCAGCCTTCTCACCTGCTTTCATGTCCACGGGTAATGTCTCTAATGCAGCATCACATCCGAGCTGTACCATTAAAGCACACATTTTTATTTGCCATAACCCGAAGTCATTCTTCCCATCGAATTTCTCAATGTCAAACCTAGTTATTAAACTAGACATTCTTCTTTTACCTTGCCAAAAACCTTGTCGAGTTGTTTCTTAACCAACTTTACCGACAAGCCTCACAAGCCATGTGCAACATTCGCCTTGTTGCTATAAACCCTTCTAACAAATCGAATTAATTAGAATAACCCTAAACCCTCGATTTCGAACAAGCATAGCCAATCATAAACTTGAAACCCCAAGCAAACACGATCAAATCTTGAACCACAAGAAAATCGCAACAAGAACTCTTCACTCTTCGAATTTTATTAGAACCAAAATAAAATCACTTGAATCACTTAATGGAACTTAATAAAAAACCGAATTCGTATAGTCGATTTATTAAAATAACAAACCAAAACCTGTTGACTTTTTTGAATCCCAAAAACCAAAAGAACCTGCCATGTTTGCAGTATTTTTGACGTGATGTATATGATATATAATATAATTAGTATATCACTTTAGTTCTATCAATAAAACAATCACACGTCACCACCTTTATTTTAAACTTCTCGATAAAACCTCTCGACTTAAAACCTGCGACTAATTCAAGAAAGAAAAATGATTCGAAATAATTCGAAACACTTTTTTTTCTCTAACCCCGAACTAGTACTCGAACTTCGATGACCACAATATCCGCGGCTCTTGATACCACTTGTTGGAAAATACCTCGACAACAAACCAGAAGTTCGATCGTGGAAGGCTGGATCGCGAGTTGTATTGAGCACAAGTAGCAAACACGAGAGACTATAAAGAAGCGATAAGAATATACACACGTTATACCCTCAACGATCCCTTTATTAAAACCAATAAAGCTTTTACAATTGAGGAAAAAGAATGAATAACTAGCATCCCCCTCATCTCTATTTATAGAGATAAGGAGGTGGAAACCTAGCTTGCCTTGCACTCCAAGCTACCTAATCCTAGTTTATGTCTAACACCTAATCTAATTACAAAGTACACTTAAGCCCCTAAACTATGTTTAAGTTCACTACTAATATATAACAACTATTGGTGAAGAAAATTAATTAACATGTCTAATGCAAACTATATTCATCACTTTACACAATTTATAAGTGTTTTCTTCTTTCTAATATCGGTTTTGATTTTGTTACATGCCATTGCATATTTCTAAACATTCATTTCAAGCTATAAAATCTAGCTTCTTGTGTGAAGCGAAAAACCATTTGAAGAAAAATGAGCATAAGCTGAAAAAAAAATAAGCAATACCAAACCTCCTAGTATATACAAGTATTTAAAATAAAGAATATATATCTAGCTACATAGGCCAGAAAAAAGTGAAAATCATTTTTAAGATTCGTTTGACAGCTCTTGAACATAGTGAGATGTTTATTTCTAGTTTATCACCATTTTATTGTTGTTAGTTGGAGCAGATTTAGCATAAACATGTTAGATTTTTTTTAACCTTTTTTTTTTTAATTTTTTACCAACAATTATTGCTTAAACCTAGCGAGAAGTGAAGCAAGTTTAAGATCTCAAATCCGGTCAATCCAATCAACAAATAATTTCTTACTCTGATGAAGAATCCGAATCCGAAATTATTGCTTAAACATGCGAGTTTTTTTTTTTTTTTTTTTTTTTTTTTTTTTTTTTTAATCAAAGCGTACTCTATTTTAGTATCTCCAGTGGTAACGGACACAACAAGAACCTATCATACTACGATATTTTGTAGCATCAATAAGCTTCTCATCCTTATTTTCATGTAGTTTTAGTTTATTAACCATAGGAGTACTCATGGTATCACTCCTATTCATTTCATACTTTTTCATAATCTTCATCGTATATTAGTTTTGATGAATAAAAATCCCATCAAAAGTTTGTTTTACTTGAAGACCCAAAAAGAATATTAACTCACCGTCATGCTCATCTCAAATCTATGTTTTACTTGAAGACCCAAAAAGAATATTAACTCACCATTCCGGATCTGCACTTCTTGTCTAAACGGTTTAGAGGAATCATCGATTACCTGTTCAATTGGGTGGTATTTTCCATTTCTTTCTGTGCAAATGTGGTAGGTAGAAAGTATGCATGCTAGAAGGATCAACATATCATGAATTTCAATGTTCACTGACCTCAGCGTTAATTGGATGCAGGAAATGAATTTACAAATGTTTGATCTTTGTAACAATGTAGTTATGTTTTCTTGATCATCAACGTTGTTGCAGGAGCTTGGAGAATTATTGGCGCCTGAGTTAATTTATAGTTGAATTTCAAGGATAGGATGTGCATCATGTTCATCACTTGCATCTTCAAAATATGTAGTAGATGAACTTGATAAATGGTTGTCAGGATCTCGATCCTGATCTTAAGATCTTACGATTTTATGATACTGCAAAGCAAAAATGATCCAGATCTTACATAGGATCTTTGAAAACTTAAGATCTTATAGGATACCGATCTTGACTATAGGATCTTAAGATCTAATCCGATCCGATCCTACTTTTATCGGATAACAATATAAAAAACTGCAAATTTTTAGATTATTTTTTGTAGAATTTTAAAAACATGTTAATCTTATTAAACATTTCATAATCATAATTTAGGACAACATTTCGATGGAACATTCATATAATTTTGTGTTTATGATATATAATAATTTGTAAATTTGTATAATATTACAAAAACTATTAAAAAAATGACATTATAGTAGGATCTTAAGATCCCGATCCGATCCTATGATCACGATCTTGCAAAGATGAAAACGATCCTAGGTAGGATCCCGATCTTGAAAACCTTGCTTGATACTTGTGATGGTATGTCTTCAAGGTGAATCTGTGGAATCTAAGGTGTAGCGGAGATGGAAGACATCTTTGATTTGTTTCCTCCCAAGAATTCATCATAGAAATTTCAATTAAATTATCTAAGTCATCCGTTGACAAATTATCTTCTAATGTTGATGATTCTTGGTTCGGCACAAATTCTGAACCTTTGTGTCCAAAATTCAACCGTTTTAGTGCGGGTCCTGAACTGATTTGCTTAGAAGCCATTGATGATATTTTATCAAAGTTTATGTGGACAGTTTCTATGATCTTCTTTGTTTGACAATTGTAGATATGAAACGCACTTGAATGATTTAGTATCTGTCCAATATACACTGATATCTCCCTTGTGCTTCAACTTGGAAAGGTCATCACGATCATTGAGAAGATAACATAAACAACCCAATGTACGTAAGTATTTAACATCAGGACGACGTTTGTGAGTAGATGATATGGGGTTTTGTTATAAATTTTGTTAGGGTGAACGGTTTTGTGTTAAACATGTCGTGGCAATACCTTTAGGGCATAGGAACAATGGAAATTTAACGGAGGACAACATTGCACGAGCAACTTCCACTGCTAGCATTAAAGAAAGTGATGGTCTTTTTATGATTGAACCATGTTACGTTGTTATAGTATATGTAATAGTTAGCTATCGGGCTCGTGGATTTGGTAAACTAATAGAAAATGTGTTTAGTAAGCCTTGTAAACCAAGTCCAAAACCAACAAAGGCCACACAAAGTCCATAAGTGGCTCCTACTAAGATGCAAAATACCCTCAAAATGTGTCATTTGAGGGTGTACTTAAGAGTTTAATGTGCGTGTTATAAGTGTGTGAAATACAACATCTAGTTTCTTTCTCTCTTCTTCTCGTCCACATATCACCCACCTCTCTTCACCATCTTAGTGTAGTTTGATCCAATAGAGGGAACCTACATCCACCAAAGTAAGGTTTCGTCTTTCAACTACATCATTTTGTTGCGGAGTTATAAATGTGAAAATTGTGATAGAGTGTTTATTAACTTTGCGCTTACAAATATAATAATCTTGTACATGTTTAAATTTACGGCCAACTTAGTAGAACTGTATGTACTTTCTTGATGATATGTAAATTAAAGTGTAAGCAAATAAGTGAAATAACATATGTTACGATTTGGTGTTTTTTATGTTGAAACATCTAGACCAGAGCAACAAATAAATATTCAACATGAGTCTAGAGTCTTAGTCAACTTAAAAATAGAGATAAACATCAGTCAAACTCATTTGATGACAATTTCTTTAAGTTGTTGACAAATCGTTGTCTTACTCTTTCCCTACGATTTTTAACTTATGGCAAGAGAGCATATGCTGGTTTTTATAACATAGATTACCTTGTGACCAATATACATAGTTTATTTTTAGCAAAACTGCAGAAGTTAGGCTGTCTATTTTAAGGAAAGATGATAAACTTATGGATTCAGTAGCAGCACATGTGTTAGTTTTACGTAAATAATTTCATAACATTTTCCCTAAGAATTATTATCACGCGTAAGGTTTTTTTAGTCGAGCTTTTAAAATAAATGCTAAAGAAAAGTAGTCAACGTGATAAATTGTTACTTTTATTTGTTGAACATCTTTTTTGAGACAAAATAAATTGATAACGTAGACACGTACCGGGAGCGACAGTCTTCATAAAAAAGTATCCGATATGAATAAAGCTACCGCAACTTACTTTATTTGTCATGTCATCGTGCGACTAAAGGCATCAATACGATGAAGTTTTATAATTAAAAAGGTTGACATTAATATTTAATAAAGTTTTATATATCTTGATAACTTATGTTTTGTTAATTATTATACCGTTTTGATTTCTTTGTATTCTAGCATAACATTCTCTATTTTTTCTGCATGCAATGCTTTACATTTGTACATATGTACTACAACACATTTCATATGTAACACATTATTTCTTAGTATGGAGAATTTGATTGAAAATTTTATATTTCATTTGGTATGCTTATTTCCATTTTGTAGAATTTGGCTCATATATATTTTCTATATTTCAAGACATTTTGTATATATTTAAATTATTTAAAGTTTGTATCACCTATATAATAGTACTTTCGTTTTAACCCGTTCGCAACAACGTGCGGCCATCACAACACTTGCTTAAACCATGACAAATGAATTAAACTTTTTCATATTGTGAAGAGATTGAAGAATTAAGATATTCTCATATAACATATATTTGAAATAAAAAAAAAATATAATAAAATAAAAATAAAAAAGAATAAAAAATAAAAACTATAGTAAGGAAATAAATCTTTACAAAACTTTTAAAAATACTATTAGACCTTTTTAGTTGACGTTGCTTTCTTTTTAAGGGCTTAGATAATTGAATACGTTCAACAGGAAGAGATCCGGTGAAAAGACAATCTAAAGTGAGAAAAATAAGAAGAATTTGTAGCCACACATTTCAAATAAGTGATATATTTTCAAAAAGGAGATACATACATTTTTGTAGGTGAATATGAAATATTTGGTTGTAGTTTCTTCTAATCATTCTTATTTTAATTTGTTCTCTCATTGGATCTTCACTCTATGTTCAACAATTTAATGAAAAACTATTCTCAAGATAAACATCTTCGTGGTAATTTAGTCTTGATGTGGTAATTTAGTCTTAATAATAGGATTTTCAGAGAAATCTCTACCTCCCATTGGATGTTCTTTTAATTATGAAGAACGTTGAGCCTGCACAAATATAAATCTTATAAACCCTTGCATGAAAAACATAAGTGTACGTTACCAACTGGATATATATATTTTGAATGCAATAAAATTATATGCTTGCATGTTTGCTTATAAATGCTTGCATTTATTTAAATAATTATAAGAGCATTTCATCAAGTTGTTGACATAATCGTTAATCTGGATCTCTACGTGTCAAACGTAACAATTTGGGATGTTAATTATTTATGTGAAATTTTCTAAACCTTGACAATATCATTTCATCAACTGCTCTTTCTTTGTTTACTCGTTCTATTGAGTTAAGTAGTTTGATGTAAATAACTTCAATACGTTTCTCAAAATACTACGTATATCATTTAAAATATTAAAAAATATTTTTGATAACTGTATCTTCGTTTACACTTTCTGCATGATTTTTTTATTAGGACCGAGTCACCATATGGTAGCTTTTATGTTCAAATCCTTCTACTATAAAATCATTACCATGTTACACATAATCTCACAAATCACCTGAGCTATCAAGCATTGATCTAGAACAAGTTTTTTTGCTCCTCACAAATGACGTCCCGTTTCCTTTTAGTTGGTCTCTTGTTGGCAGCATGTTCGCTTGTTGCTTTGGCTTCGGACCCTAGTCCTCTTCAGGACTTCTGTGTGGCTGATCGAGATAGCAAAGGTAAAAGATCAATTTCATATAACATTGATCAGATTCAAATCTACTACAATTATATGTGTTTATGGTACTTCTATTTTTGTTGTCACAGTACTAGTGAATGGTTTTGTTTGCAAAGATCCAAAGATGGTGAAAGCAGAAGATTTTCTTTTCAGAGGGTTAGACAAGATGGGAAATACCACAAATGCAGTTGGGTCTAATGTGACACAGGTAACTGTTAATCAGTTGCCAGGACTCAACACTTTCGGTATTTCCATGGTTCGTATCGACTATGCTCCATGGGGTCAAAACGCTCCACACACTCACCCACGAGCAACTGAAATCTTAGTTGTAATTGAAGGCAGCCTTCTAGTTGGTTTTGTTACATCTAACACTGACAACAAGCTCTTCACACAGCGTCTTGAGAAGGGTGATGTTTTCGTGTTTCCAGAAGGTCTAATTCACTTTCAACAAAATATTGGAAATGGATATGCAGTTGCTATTGCGGCTTTAAGCAGTCAAAATCCAGGAGTCATTACCATTGCAAATGCCGTTTTTGGATCAAACCCCGATATCTCCGATGATATTCTTGCAAGGGCCTTTCAGGTTGACAAGAAAGTGATTGATGAAATTCAGTCAAAATTTTAAACACTTATGTTGTTATAGAATGATTATCTATTAATCTTTACAGTCTTCGGTTCAGTAATGTTTGTTTTGTCTTGTATTGTTTTGCTATATAGTTATAATTGAATAAATGAAATATATTGTGTGCAACTGTATGTGCATCGTCATTTTCATATTCTGTATGTCTAATGAGTCGATAAATAACATCTGAGCTCAAAACTTTGTTATTTAAAAGGAGTCATTCTCCCATTCCGTAACCTATCAATTAACAATAGAGCAATACTATTAATTATATTTAAATCATTTTATATTTATTATTGTCCAGTAAGTCTAGATGGGTTCAAGTAATTCTTTCGTACAAGTCAAATTGGCCAGGTTAGTGTGGCTGATATTGAATACTTTTTTGTGTATCTTACATTTTTATTAATAGTTAATACGCTTATTATGATGACAGGAACAACGTAATACAATACTATTCTGAACCTTTGCATCAAAATGAATTTTTTTATACATCAAACTGGACAGGTTTGGTCTTGAGTCAAATTAGTCAATAGTTTATATTTGGTATGGACTCTTGAGTCAAATGTATTCTAGTGGATAGTCGTTTGTTTCATTCTTATTGGAATATAGTCTTGTTATATTAGCTTTACCGCATATGTAATGGTTTAAGATGCGAGAATCACACGCATCTTATGTACTCAAACATTTTTTTGAGTAATATATTGTCTGGGTGTAAAAACCTTTTACCCAAAAAAAAGTAAATTGGACAGGTTATTGTGGTTGATATTGTGAAATGTGTATTTTTGATACCATCTCGATCTTTCTTTTTCAGGTGCTAGCTGTTGGTAGAATACCGCGTTTGACGATTTTCTTTGTAAAACACTTGTAACTTTGATATATCCTTCTTTTATATTTGTGCTTCAAATAATTTCAGATTCATATGTAATTCTTGTTATCACAAGCATGACGTTTTTCTATCTCAAGTTCTGATCATATTTGTATCATGGTAAAATTTCAATTTTCATATATGACTGATTGATCTGATTGCAGATGCGGATAGCGAATTGATTTGTGACTTATATAAATAGCAACAAGAATTGATTTGTGACTGATTGATCTGATTGCTGATCGATGGGAAAGCTACTCTTGTGGATGATGCTGGTCATCCTATTCCGTCTACCTCTGTCACTAAGAGGGCTAACCCATTTTCTAAGGTGGGTGAGGTTGTGGTTTCGGATAGTGAAGAGGAGGAGGTTGTTAACACGTTCGATGAATCAGCTAATCTTTTTGGTGGTGGTCATGAGCGTGAAGATGAGTATGACTACGATGATTATTCAAAGCAAATTTATGATCTTCCAGGGGAATTGGATGCTCTTAATGCCATTTATGGTTTTAATCTCCAAGGTCGTAGGAAGTAGTTTATCTTTTGTCAGAGTCACTACTATCATGTGAGTTATGGTTTGTTTTCTTGTTTTGAAAATAGGAAGTATCTTGTTATGTAAGCTTTTCGCCTATGTAACGGGCTGAGATATGGGATTCACCCATATCTGTAACACCCCCAAAATTTGGTACAGCGGAAGACTCAACAAGCTTTCGGGGTGCTACGGGGATTAGTATCCAAACACAAGACATAAAAGAACGAGATAAAGTAAACATAATAAAGTACAACCACACGGGGTTTTAAAGTTTACATTATCCCAAAATCATCCAGAGTCAGGCCCAAAAGAAATAAATATAGGTCCACAATAGTTATCAGAGTTTTAGAAAATATAGATCCATAACCGGTGCCACATGCCAAGCCTCCAATCCCAAGCATCCGCAGAGCATCACTTAATTACCTGAGAAAACATGCTAAAAGTCAGCTTTCGCTGGTGAGATCATAGGCTTAGATTCATAGTTCAATATAGTGGACATATACGCAAAACGCTTGCTAGCTAGACTAGGCCTCAATCATCCAACCAAAATATTTCAACCAAAATATTCCAACCAAAATAAATCATCCCTATAGGTGCACGCTATAGCTCAAATCAATCCAATCAATAGCTTACCTAGCTCAAGTCTAGGCCTCGCTCTATCACCAGTCCAATAGCTTACCTAGTTCGGGACTAGGCCTCGCTCAACAACTAAATCAATAGCTTACCTAGTTCGGGACTAGGCCTCGCTTGATCCTACCTAGTTCTATAAGCATAGCAAGTTTTAAAATAAACATTTGCACATTTCTCACCCCAAGTATTGAAAACAAAGTTCAAGAGAAAAAGTGGGGCTATGACTCACCTCAAGTCCAGAAATCCTCAAAAGAACGATAGAAGAAAGACGTAAGTAATCTCTAGCAACTCAAGTAACGGCGACTACAGACTCGGCACTTCCTAACAATATCAAACCCGTTCAGAAATCATTTCCTCAAAATCAAATATTCCCATTCCCGAACGTATTCCATTTTACTTTCCAAAAATATCCATTTCTCGAATTAACTTCATATTCATTTGAAATTCGACGTTTGGTATCCATACGGGTGGAGGGTCGACACAGCTCAAACCAAAAAGCCACAACAAAGAACAATAATAAGACAACTATAGGTCTAATGTTAGCCCAACATATTATTTAAATAATTATCGAAGCTTATTAAATCCGTCGATTTGATAATCTCCCATACTTATTTACGTAATATATTGTTCCAAAATTATACCCAACCTAAAGCACATTGCACATAAGTTTCTATTTGGTATATGTCGTAGTCCAATGAATTCCCTATATACATCGTCGAATCGGCCAAATTCCACGAGACATATAGTAATTTATTACCCTAAAGTATATACCACAACCTATGGGCGTCGTGGGATACGATGCCCATTAATATACTCATTTTATATCGTCAAATAACTCGATCTAGAATGAGTCACTTGATATATAAAATGCTTATATTAATCGTCATATATCCGTGACAACACAAAAGTCACAATATAGAGCCCACTTGGACTTTAAAGACCTACAATTCGTATAACTCGATAAGTTTCTAATTTATAAACAAAATCATATTTTTAATTATTAGTTACCCGACTTATGTTTCGCCATTATTTATATAGTTATTATTTATAATAATATCCCGACATTTATTACACTATTTGCATAGTATAATAACTATCGTTTTATTATTATACATTTACTCGTGATCGTTTTATTATTAATATACGCATTTATATATATATATATATATATATATATATATATATATATATATATATATATATATATATATATATATATACGTTTAACACGTCTATATATACGTTTATAAACGATTATATTCTTAATAATATTATTACGAGCATTATTTTTAATATCGACTTTTAAATATTTATCGAGTCATAGAATTTGGTCACATGTCCGAGTCATGACCCTCGGCTCATAGTCCAAGTCCAAAATAATAAGAATCAAGTCACAATATACATATATCAACTCCGTCCAAACAATCCCATATCCACGTGCTACAACATGAGGGTCCGACTACGGCACCCAACTAACCTATCTCCGTCATCTAATTGACCGTCTCACAATCGGTCCCCAAGTTCCTCACTCGACAACACATCTCCAATATAACTCGTATTCCAAATATACCACTTCAAGTTCAAAATAAGAACCCATGGTCAAAAAAATAATAACCACGACAACATCAATAATTCGGCAAGTATAAATAACAACCGAAAACATAATCATTTATGGGTTGATTTACCAAGTCAACCCGGGTCAATATTACACCCGAAACAAGGTACGTGCGTCCCACCCGAGACCATTAGGTCTCGGCTTGCTCTAGCTCGAGCCAACTCGACCCAAACAGCCCCTATGGGGTGTCGGCCAAATACCAAACGACCACAAAGGTCAAACCAAACACAACCAAGTATTACCAAACATCAAAATGATAACCAAACAACACAAATTCGAGCACCAAGATCAAGAATCATCACAAATCCACAACCGAAACCGAAAATAATACAAACCGAGAGCACAAGCTCTCGGGTTCACTTCGACCCATCAAAAATAAACAACAACCCGGATACCAAACTCGATTTAGATCATGTTTTATCAAAAACCCACTTGAGTTTCATGTATTTAACCATAGATCCGAAAAAAAAAATTAAATCCGTGACCCTTGGTCACATTTTCACCAAAATACGAGTCAAGACTCGTCCTACCTTTGATTCCTAAGACCAAATCGTGAAGAAACCTCAAAAACAATAAAGATGATGATGATTTTTGTGATAAAACGAGTTGAAAATATTAGTTTTAAGGCGCGTGTTTATGTAGATCAAGAAGGAAATGAGATGGGGAGTCGATTGGTGGTGGTGTTGATGGTGGTGGAGCGGCGGTGTGGTGGTGGCAGCCGATTGGAGGGGGCGGCGGCTCAAGGGGGTTAGGGTTTGTGAGATGGGTAAATATTGAGAGAGAGAAAAGAGAGTGAAATGGTGAGGGTGTGGTGTGGGTGTGTTTGCTATAACCGGATCCACAAGGACGATTTAATGTAATTTAAGAAAAAAATCTTTTTATTAGAACAATAATAATAGTGAGAGTAAGGTGGGCTAAGTAGCCCAGTGTGCATACACGGGCCAAACCCGAAACCGTAAATAATCAAACCACTTTCTCCAACCGAACCCGTTCCAAAAATAATAATAATATCCGAACCCATATAAAATATAATTAAAATTGTTAGGTCAACCTAGTGCCGGAGTCAATGTAGTGCCAAAGATAACGATCATAAAATAAATCATCACGACCGAATCAACCAAACCATAAATAAATAACCAAATCTCGTAAATATCGTACGATTAAAAATCAAGTACCAACGTTCGTAAAATATCTCGTCACAATAAACTTTCAAAAATTTCAAATTTATAATTTCAATGTAATGCGGGTTCTATAAAACGGCTCCCTATTTTGCCAGTTGTCACATCCACCCAGCCTCAGAAGGAACCCGTCCCGGGTTTCTCTCGAAATAACCCATCTACGAAGTGAAAAGCTTCGAATATTTCTTTCGAAACTCATCCTCACGTTCCCACGTAAATTCCGGTCCGTGCCGCGAATTCCAACGAACTTTGATGAGCGGAATACGACTCCTCTTGAGTCGTTTGATCTCTCTATCCATTATCTCAATCGGCTCTTCCACAAAATTCAAACTCTCATCCACACGAATATCCTTGATTGGTATAACTGGTGTTTCCTCTGAAAGGCATTTCTTCAGATTGCTAACATGAAACACATCATGAACCTTACTCAATTCCATTGGTAATTCCAAACGATAAGCTACGGGCCCAATTCTTTCCAAAATAAGAAATGGTCCGATGTAGCGGGGATTAAGTTTCCCACATTTCCCAAAACGTATCACACCCTTCCAAGGCGAGACTTTCAACATCACTTTGTCTCCAACCTGAAATTCTAGGGGTTTACACCTCTGATCGGCGTAGCTTTTCTGCCTATCTCTAGCTGCTTGTAGTCGATCTCGAATTTGCGTTACTTTCTCAGTAGTTTCCAAAATAAGCTCAGGGCCCGTGAGTTGGCTATCTCCAACTTCTGCCCAACCAATGGGTGAACGACATTTACGACCATACAAAGCTTCAAATGGTGCAGCCTTAAGACTTGTGTGGTAGCTATTGTTGTAGGAGAACTCCGCAAGGGGTAGATATTTCTCCCAGCCTTTACCAAAGTCTATGATGCATGCACGAAGCATATCTTCCAAAGTCTGGATAGTTCTCTCACTTTGACCATCGGTTTGGGGGTGATATGCAGTACTCATATCAAGTCTCGTCCCCAAAGCGGTTTGAAGTGATCGCCACAATGCTGATGTGAAGTGGCTGTCGCGGTCCGAAATAATCGATATCGGAACTCCATGACGAGAAACAATCTCCTTCACATACAACTTCACAAGTTTATCCACACTATCATCTTCACTAATCGCCAGGAAATGAGCAGACTTAGTCAAACGATCCACAATTACCCATATAGCGTCGCAACTGCTAGCTGTCTTTGGTAATTTGGTAATAAAGTCCATCGTAATCCGCTCCCATTTCCAAACCGGGAGTTCTGGCTGCGTCAATAATCCTGACGGTCTTTGATGTTCTGCCTTAACTTTAGAACATGTCAAACACTTACTAACATACGATGCTATATCTGCCTTCATATTTGGCCACCAATATAACTTTTTCAAATCCTGGTACATTTTGTCAGACCCAGGATAAATAGAGTATCTTGACTTATGCGACTCATGCATAATCAACTCTCGAATTCCTCCATACAATGGTACCCAATTTCGCTCTCCAAAACATAATACTCCATCAGAACGTCTAACAAATCCCTTCTCATTTTCTGCCATCCCAAATATGTTTTCAGCAGATCTATTTTCTGCTTTCAACGCTTCCGTTTGAGCTTCTAATATTTGAGACGGTAATGGCGATACGATAGTCATTCCTAATGACCTAACTCGTAACGGTGGAATTCTCTTCTTTTGACTAAGAGCATCAGCAACAACGTTTGCTTTGCCCAGATGGTAGCGAATTTCACAATCGTAATCGCTTAGCAACTCAATCCAACGTCGTTGCCTCATGTTAAGCTCTTTTTGGTTCAAAATGTGTTGTAGACTTTTGTGGTCAGTAAACACTACACACTTGGTTCCATACAAGTAATGTCTCCATATCCTCAAAGCAAAAACCACAGCACCTAACTCCAAATCATGGGTGGTGTAGTTCTTCTCATGCTTCTTGAGCTGTCGGGAAGCATAAGCTATCACTTTCTCTCGTTGCATTAACACAGCTCCTAAACCTTTATGTGAAGCGTCACAATAGATGACAAAATCCTCGTTACCTTCGGGTAACGCCAAGATAGGAGCACTACACAACATCTCCTTAAGTAATTGAAATGCTTCCTCTTCCTTATCTCCCCATTCATACTTAACACTCTTTTGAGTCAATTTGGTCAACGGTTTTGCTATCTTCGAAAATCCCTCTATGAATCTTCGGTAATAACCGGCTAGACCCAAAAATTGATGAACTTCTGTTGGGGTCGTAGGTGCAGCCCAATCTTTAATCGCTTCAATCTTAGCAGGATCCACATGAACTCCTTGTCTATCAATCACATGACCTAGAAATTGTACCGTCGGGATCCAAAATTCATATTTCGAAAACTTGGCATACAGTCTCTCCTTCCTGAGCAATTCTAAGATAAGTCTTAGATGCTCCTCATGCTCCTTCTCACTCTTTGAATAAATCAGAATGTCATCGATGAACACAATCACGAACTTATCTAAGTAAGGCTTACACACCCGATTCATGAGATCCATGAATACCGCCGGTGCGTTAGTCAACCCAAACGGCATCACCTGAAACTCGTAATGCCCGTAACGGGTTCTGAAATCCGTTTTCGGAATATCTTCCTCACGCACTCGAAGCTGATGATATCCCGATCTCAAATCGATCTTCGAATACACACTCGATCCTTGAAGTTGATCGAACAAATCGTCGATCCTCGGTAACGGGTATCTATTCTTCACCGTTAACTTGTTCAACTTTGGATAATCAATACACATACGAAACGATCCATCCTTCTTCTTCACGAATAAGACCGGGGCTCCCCAAGGCGAAGAACTTGGTCTTATGAATCCCTTTTTGGCTAACTCCGCTAATTGTTTCGACAACTCTTTCAATTCAGTAGGTGCAAGACGATAAGGCGCTCGTGTTACAGGTGCAGCACCAGGTATCAACTCAATTTGAAATTCCACTTGTCTATTAGGCAGAATTCCCGGCAAGTCATCGGGAAACACATCCGAAAAATCATGAACTATAGGTACATCTCCAATGCACCTTTCTTTCTTCTCCTTCTCTCCTTTCTCAGAAATTTGGGCTAAGAAAAGGTAACTTCCTTTTTCCATTAGCTTTGGCAACTTAGTGCAAGATATGACCGCTAATCTAGATGGGCCTCTCAAATCCTTTCTATCTCCTGGTATGTTCAGAATTTCCTTGCCGTATGGCACACACACGATCTTCTCATCGCAAATTATATGAGCACGATACTTCGACAACCAATCCATACCAATAATGACATCAAAACTTCCTAACGTGACGGGTAGAAGATCTATGTTGGAAGGACGGTTCAGAAAGTGTAACGTGCAGCCGCGAATGATAGTCCTAATCTTTTCTATGTTTCCATTAGCTAACTCTACATCATAACCAATTCCTAAGGCCATCGGGGGTTTCTCAAGTAAGGGTGCAAACTTAGTGGACACAAAACTCTTATTGGCACCAGTATCAAATAGTATGGAAGCATAACGATTATTGAGAAGGAACGTACCAGTTACAACGTTCAGATCTTCTCCTCTCTCGTTCCCAATTGCATACACTCTTCCATGAGCAGCTCCAGCTTCCACACGTTGGTCCCCATTATCTTGTCGTCCACGGTTTCCTCCAGCTCCACGGTTTCCATTATTGTACCCATTACCACCCGATCCTTGATTTCCTCGGTTTCACGATTCCCTACACTCATTCCGATAATGCCCTTTCTTTCCACATCCATAGCAAGTAACATTTGCTTTGTTCATAGTTTCAGGAGTAGCTTGAACCATAGCAAGTGGTCGAGCTCTACAATCCTTAGCTATGTGTCCCATCTTAGAGCAATTCTTGCACATTACCGTACATCGACCAGAATGATGCTTGTAACATCAGTTACATTTGGGTGCATCTCCATTGTAGTTCTTCTTGTCTCCATCTCCCATGGCATAAGCTCTAGTAGTTGCTTGTCTCTTGTTTCGACGATCATTACCCTTAGAGTGATCATCCCTCTTTCTCTTTCCATTCTTATCCTTCTCAGCTTCTTCCAATGCCAAATAGTCCATCAATTGTTAAGCGATAGTGATAGCCTCATGAATGTTTGCAGGCTTAGCAGAAATCACATCGTTCCTTGTAGCTACCGGCAATCCATCGGTATACCTCTCAATCTTTTGGGTCTCAGTCCTAACCATATCGGGACAGAGTAAGGCCAACTCTCGATAACGGCGATTGTAAGTTGCCATATCGGTACCTTTTACTTTGTGGTTCCAGAACTCAATTTCCAACTTCTTAATCTCATTCCTTGGGCAGTAAGTCTGAATCAACTGATGAGGCGAAAAATGATCCGTTTTTAGGGGGTCATTTAAGCCCGAATCCGAATTTATTTGATCAAATATTGCCCTAAATCATTCCTTTTGTGATTTTAGGTGTTTGGAGAGTGAATTCTGGAAAAGAGGCTATTTTGGACGTTTTTGGAGCATAAAGTGAAGAAAACAACAAAGTACCAAATCCAAGCTGGAATTACAAGGTGACGGCGTCAAGAATTTACTCTTGACGGCGTCAGAAAGGATGAATATTTTACCGAAGGTTGTGAAGGCGTCAGATGAAGAGATGACGGCGTCAAAGTGACCAAGATTAATTTACCGAGGGTGGTGACGGCGTCACTTAGGCCGTCACGATTGGATCTAGGGCGTCCGAGGAAGTATATGGCGGCGAGTTGACGGCGTCAGATTTTACTCTTGACGCCGTCAGGACGATTTTCCTATATATAGTTTTCTAGTTTTTTCATTAAAGATAGAGAAGTTTTGGTGAAACCCTAAAGACGATTTTGGTGCCTCTTTTACAGGTTTTTCAAGGGTTCCAAACCCTTGAGACCTTGCATTGTAATTGAGATAAGTATACTCTTAATTCAATCAATATGTCTATGTGTTGGTTGTCTATCTTTTGTTCTTATCTTAATTCTACTATGCTAGGCTAAATTTCCTTTGTGTTTGCTTAGATCTAATGAAACCTAGATGTTGATTATGTGTTGATTACTTGTCTATTCTTGTTTTGAATGAATGATATTATATGTTAGGCTTAAGAAAACTGGCAGATCTCCAAATGGTAACATGCTTGAACGTCTTAAGAAACATGAACCGAGGCGTACTAGGTCTTTATTGGTTGTATTTAATGCATGAGCCACTGTTTACAATCCCTATAGTTGTGCTGGGTCATGGTGTAGGAGGAGATAAGAGCTCATAGAGTTGGGGAGTTATGTATGCCACTCCACGAATGGTATTAAGGAATACAACCCGTCATTCATACAAGTGTAACAAGTAATTAACATGTAAAAGATATCTAGGGAGTAATGAAGTCTAAGTAAACACAATTTCTCCAACCACTGCTCACAACCTTAGTTTAATATTAGTTTAATTTCATTTTCATTAGTTAATTAGTTATAAAGTAGTTTTTGGGTTAGTTGATTAGCAACTAATTCCGCCCACTCCTTCAAAACCCGAGATTTTACTTGCTTTCATAAAATATAAAAACACAAAAATAATCATCTTCCATCTCTAGAACTATTAATTAGGCTTTCTAATCCTAGCGACACTATTCCTAAGCTGAACGATCAATCCCCCGGTACTTGTCACTATACTATACTACAACGATCAGGTACACTGCCTGGTGGGGGTTGTAAGCCTCGCGAGATCCCTCGAGAGGTAAAGCAAGGTGCGATTCCCACGCATCAAGTTTTTGGCGCCGTTGCCGGGGAATAGTTATTGTCTAGGTTAGGATTTCTTTTTATTAGGTCTACTTGCTAGATTCCTTTCTAGTAAGATTTTATTTTTATTTTTAGGTCTTCTTTAGTCTATCTTATTTCTTCGTGCTTTTGTTCGTAACTCTTTACCATCCGACATCATGGAAGGTGGTAACATCTTTGAACCCATCATCCCACCACAACAAAACCCACCATTAGAACCCCTTAGGCCCCGAACCTTAGGAGAGTATTCCCGACCTAGCCACCAAGGCTATCGAAACACCATTGAGCTCACCGGAGCCAATGTGACCCCCTTGCGATCCGACACCATCCGGTTGGTGCAAAGCGGATGTGCATTCCATGGACTTCGTTCCGAAGATCCAAACCAACACCTTAAGGACTTCCTCAAAATCGTAGATTCCATAGACCTAGGTGTTGAAACTAGAGAGACTACCCGTTTACGCCTATTCCAATTCTCTCTACGGGATCAAGCTAGTCAATGGCTTGAGCGTTTACCCGCGGGATCCATCACCACATGGGATGATCTCACCACTCGTTTCCTTGCTCAATTTTTCCCACTGGGGAGAACTACTAAACTTAGGAATGACATCTTGATGTTCCAACAACGTCAAAATGAATCTCTTTATGAAGCATGGACTCGTTTCAAGGACTTACTCCAAAAAGTCCCTCATCATGGCATAGATTTGTGGCTCCAAGTCCAAATTTTTTATGACCATATCGATATCCCCACGAGGCGAACCATTGACCAATCGGCCGGTGGTAAACTACGTGATCTTAGTGCGGAACAATCATGGGAACTCATAGAAGATCTTGCTCTCTATGACAACGAAAGTTGGAATGATCCCCGTGATTTGAACAAAACGGTCAAGGCAATATCTTTGCCTTCGAATAATTCAAGCACTCCCGACCGTAGGATCATGGAACTTGAGGACCAAGTCAAGTTTCTCATGAAATCTTACGAAGCTCCGAAGCATTCAAGCCAAGTGAACAAAATCACTTCTTCATGCGAATTATGTAGTGGTCCCCATGACACTCGTGATTGTGTGGAACTCCCCGGAACAGCTTTTGCGGACTACGCATCCACGCGTATCGACGAAGCGGGAGATAAGTGGTACACTTTCAAGCCCGAGCCAAACACATACGGTGATTCATATAACCCCTCATGGAAAAATCACCCAAACCTTAGGTGGAAACAAAATCAACCAAATTCATCCAACCCACCTAATCGTTACCAATCAAACGGTCCACCATCCAACCGTACCTTCAACAACAATCCTTCTAACAACTATGGTAGTACCAACAATCTTGAAGGATTGATGTCGAAATTTATGGCATCTCAAGAAGCTCGCATAGCTAGGTTTGAAACCGAATTCAACCAACAACAAACGGAGATGACCAACAAAATCGACAACTTGTTGAAAGCCCTCAACAACCAAACATTAGCCACACCTAGGAAGGACACTAGGGACACCAATAGTGGAATCCAAGCTAAGGACCCCTCATCATCCAAACATGTCCACTTTGTCAATGTTGTCACTATTAAGCCGATAGATAGGGAAATAGAGGAGAGTGACAAAGATGAAGTTAGAGTAGAAGCCAATAGTGAGGATGAGAGTAGGGAAGTTGAGGTTAATAAGGATGAGGAATTAGAGGAGGTAGAACCTATAGAGGAATATTTTGATAAATTGCCAACCAAGGAAGAACGGGAATACCATAAGTATTTATTCGATAGTCCCGAAACAACATATATCTTTGGCGATCCCCTGATCAAAATGGGAGACCCCTCTAACATTAACATCCCATGCAATATCGGGCACATGCATGTATGGAAAGCTTACATAGATCTTAGATCCCCCGTGAACATCATGTCTAGGACTTATTACAATTGGGTGATGAAGAAGCAACTCAATTTTAGGATAATGCCCGGTAAAAGTTGGATAAGTAATTTTGCGGGAAGAGTGAAGGGATTGCATGTCATTATAGGGAATCTCACCTATGAGATTGATTTTATGATAGTTGAAGACATTCGTCCGGTGATAGATGCTTGCCTAAGTCAAGTAGTATTCGGGAAGCCATTTGTTGAGGCCACTAGGATGAGTTATGATCCGACGTTAGGGATAGTTAGATTCAAGGAAGAGAATGATGAGGTTGCTTATCAAATGCCCTACAAGATTGAGCAATACCGCCTTCTCTCTAATTTCGAAAAGGAACGTAAGCAAGCGGCTTATTATAGGAATGAGGAGGATAGACGTAGAGGAGTAGAGTATGTTAGAAATAGGATGCTTGGTTTCTACAAAGAGTGCTTACAACTAGGTCCAGAATACAAAACTGGTTTAGAAGATGACCTAGAGAATGGAACCAATGATGAAATCACGTAGTAACCCACAACTTTGAGTCTAGCTACAAGACTCGTAAATAAAGAAAAGCGCTTCTTGGGAGGCAACCCATGTTTTGTGTGATTTTAATTGTTTGATTGTTATTTGCTTCCGTATGCATGCTTTATTTTTATTGTTGGTTGATCATGTTTCTCAATTAAAATGTGGAAATACTTTATTATGTTGTTTAGCCTAGTCTTAACTTCAACCTAAAGGTATTTTTGCAAAAGATAAGTGTAAGGGGAAACCCCAAATATGTTTTTTTTTAAGAAACAAACCGATCATGATTCTCCACAATATTTAATGAACATGTGTATTCGTATTGTTAGAATCAAATGCTTGTATTGAGTCATGATGTAGTTTTGCAGGATTTTCCAGGAAGTAGGACAAAGTTTTTCCAGAAATTTTCCGGAAACTTAACATAAAGATTTCTGCAGGTTCATTCTGACGGCGTCAGGCAATTGCTCTTGACGGCGTCAGGAGTCAAAAATCTGGAAATTTTACCAGTTTTGTTTTTCTAACGGAGTCTTATAAGTTTTTGTGAATTATTAAGTTTTATAATCTCCAGGAAATCTGCAAACTTCATTCCACAAGCATTATATCTTATTTTGTTTTCTAGGATTTAGTAACTTATATAGGATGCCGCCGATTTTACGCGAGGTTGCCTTGTCTACATTTGTCAGGATTTACAGGTTATTTGAGACAAGAAGATGATTTATATTCTGGAAGGGAAGCTTTGATTGTTCGTTTTCTTGGAGGAAGATTTAACCTGGCCAACCTAAAATCCATACCGAGCGAATCAGGGGAGTATTTGAATTCATTCTCTTTACTTTTAACTTTTACATTCTTTACTTGAACATTGGGGACAATGTTCATCTTAAGTGTAAGGGGAGGGTAAAAAGATGATACCTTACATATGCACTTTCGCTTGAGTTTGTTTTGTTTGATAGTAGATGAGTAATAAAACTATGAGAAATACTTGTTAGTGTAATTTTAGCGCCAAATTTAAAATTTTTTACAACATTTAGGAGTGAAACTTTAGCCATAGCAAGCGTCTCATGGATAGGAGGTTGTATGACTAGCACATAACCGTATATTCAGAAAAATTTTCCACCCAAAAATGTGAGGTTCGCCTTTAGTTTTGATAGGAAAAGCATTTATTATTGGTGCTTATGAGTGTACCGGTAGCATTTAGATTCTAGAACTTGCGTTAGTGATGCATCCCGAGACCGCTAGTGAGACTACATTCGTGTAGTAGGATTTACTACATGATAAGAGGCATTAGGATCACCCTTGTGTTAAACCCGTATTACCATTACTTGACCATTTAAGTCATATTACTTGGCTAGTTAAGTCAACTAATTTTTCCCACACCCTTAGCGTTGTACTCATTTTTAGTACATGATACCCCTAGTACACCCCTCCGAGCCTATCTTTTCGTTTCTAACTTTAAGCAGTTTACTTAAAGGAAGAATTTGTTACACCCCACTTAAATGTACACCCAAATCGCCTTAGCCTTCCGTGTATGCGCTCATTTTTAGTGCATTATTGTTATTTGTTAAACCCTAAGTTAACTTTCTAATTGATTACATGGTTGCTAAGTCGAGTCATATCCTTGTACATATTGTTTTGGGACGATTGGGACTCATGGGTAAGTACTTATTTTATGGAGTAATGGGGAAGAACAACACTTATTACCCCCATATGTACGTTAATCTTAAAAGTGCTCCAAGTGTTTTGATTTTCTTAATTCGAGTCATTAGAATAGTTTAATGTAAAGTATGTAAAGATTCAAGTGTAAGGGGAATGCTCAAACCCCTATGATGTATTATTTTGGATGGTAGGGTAAGAGTGTAAAAAAAAAAAAAAAAAAAAAAAAAAAAAAAAAAAAAAAAAATCGAAAAAATCAAGAAAAAGAAAAAAAAAATAGAAAAGAAAGAGAGAAAAAACATACGGACTACCATCCCGTTTTCATTCTATGTTCATTTTATGTTTTTAGTTATTTTTCATTTATTAGCTTAAGTTGAGTCTAGTCTTGGCTTAGCAACGCCATCTTGTACATGTAATTAACTAAGATTGTTAACTCGCCACCAGTAAAATCCCCTTTATCCAACAAAATCGTGTAATTCATATCCCTACACCTAACGTTATAACCCTTTAAAAAGACCTCTTTGATAGTTTATCCTAGGTGCTTACGCCATGTGGTGGAGGTTTGATCCTTTCCCAAGCCTATGGTAATCTATTTTGCTATGACAGGTAGTGAGAGATATCTTCCATTTCCATAATGTTATATTACTTTATTACACCCGAGAGATGTGAGTATCTAAACACTATTTGTGAGGTGCTTGTGTATGATCTTCGTGCTTGTCTATTGGTCTTTAGTGGAACGATTATTTGTTGTAATTACTTTTATATTAGTGTTAAATGACCCCTAACTTGTCTTTTGAGTAGAATAAAAGCTCATTTGCTTGAGGACAAGCAAATCTCAAGTGTAAGGGTATATGATGAGGCGAAAAATGATCCGTTTTTAGGGGGTCATTTAAGCCCGAATCCGAATTTATTTGATCAAATATTGCCCTAAATCGTTCCTTTTGTGATTTTAGGTGTTTGGAGAGTGAATTCTGGAAAAGAGGCTATTTTGGACGTTTTTGGAGCATAAAGTGAAGAAAACAACAAAGTACCAAATCCAAGCTGGAATTACAAGGTGACGGCGTCAAGAATTTACTCTTGACGGCGTCAGAAAGGATGAATATTTTACCGAAGGTTGTGAAGGCGTCAGATGAAGAGATGACGGCGTCAAAGTGACCAAGATTAATTTACCGAGGGTGGTGACGGCGTCACTTAGGCCGTCACGATTGGATCTAGGGCGTCCGAGGAAGTATATGGCGGCGAGTTGACGGCGTCAGATTTTACTCTTGACGCCGTCAGGACGATTTTCCTATATATAGTTTTCTAGTTTTTTCATTAAAGAGAGAGAAGTTTTGGTGAAACCCTAAAGACGATTTTGGTGCCTCTTTTACAGGTTTTTCAAGGGTTCCAAACCCTTGAGACCTTGCATTGTAATTGAGATAAGTATACTCTTAATTCAATCAATATGTCTATGTGTTGGTTGTCTATCTTTTGTTCTTATCTTAATTCTACTATGCTAGGCTAAATTTCCTTTGTGTTTGCTTAGATCTAATGAAACCTAGATGTTGATTATGTGTTGATTACTTGTCTATTCTTGTTTTGAATGAATGATATTATATGTTAGGCTTAAGAAAACTGGCAGATCTCCAAATGGTAACATGCTTGAACGTCTTAAGAAACATGAACCGAGGCGTACTAGGTCTTTATTGGTTGTATTTAATGCATGAGCCACTGTTTACAATCCCTATAGTTGTGCTGGGTCATGGTGTAGGAGGAGATAAGAGCTCATAGAGTTGGGGAGTTATGTATGCCACTCCACGAATGGTATTAAGGAATACAACCCGTCATTCATACAAGTGTAACAAGTAATTAACATGTAAAAGATATCTAGGGAGTAATGAAGTCTAAGTAAACACAATTTCTCCAACCACTGCTCACAACCTTAGTTTAATATTAGTTTAATTTCATTTTCATTAGTTAATTAGTTATAAAGTAGTTTTTGGGTTAGTTGATTAGCAACTAATTCCGCCCACTCCTTCAAAACCCGAGATTTTACTTGCTTTCATAAAATATAAAAACACAAAAATAATCATCTTCCATCTCTAGAACTATTAATTAGGCTTTCTAATCCTAGCGACACTATTCCTAAGCTGAACGATCAATCCCCCGGTACTTGTCACTATACTATACTACAACGATCAGGTACACTGCCTGGTGGGGGTTGTAAGCCTCGCGAGATCCCTCGAGAGGTAAAGCAAGGTGCGATTCCCACGCATCATCAACAAAGACTTAAATTGCTCCCAAGTCATAGCATAAGCCACATCACTCCCATCCGAGTTACGGTAATTGTTCCACCAAGTTAAGGCTTCATCCTTGAAGGTAAAAGAAGCAAACTTTACCTTCGCATTCTCCGCACAACCACTGACATTAAACACTGACTCAGTCTTCTCAATCCACCTAACCAAGTAGACCACTCCTTCCGTTCCACCAAACTCAACGGGTCCACAAATCTTAAACTCCTTGTAGTTACATCCATTAGCACGAACAGGTGGAAATGTTCCAACAGAATTGTTGGAATGATTTGACTCAGCTAGTAGCTCAGCAACTCGTTGCTCCACAAGTTGATTGATCAATGCTTGATCCACAGTAGGTGCATTAAGTGGAACATGATCATTGTCTACCTGAACATCAACATTTTGATTCCTGTCGTTGCGGTTAGTAGTGTCCAGGTTATCAGGAGTAGGGGTCTCAACATTTCGAGTAGGACGGCGTCCTCGACGACCAGGGGTAGTCGTTGCAGGTCCAGTTCTGGTAGCTCTAACTGGGTTTCTTCGTGGGGCCATTGATCTGAAACATCACACAAGTTCGTGAGTCTCCGATAGAACTTATCAATATGCTCAACAAAAGAAATTCAACGAAGCCAAGTCACGGAAAGAATAGTAACAATACACCATGAAACATCAATAAACAGATAAGGACTCAATTTCCATAACACCCAAAATCACATAATACCATATACTAATAACCATCAACCATACAATAGCGATCTAACATCGTTCAAACTACTGGATAACACAAAACGTACTAATCGTTCCAAAAGAGACGAATACTGAACAAAATACATCAAAATATGATAACTAGCTTTTCTAACCGAACACTCCTCGGTTAAAAAAGCAACAAGACAACATAACCCAAGCAACTAACCACGCTGCTAGCGGAGGCTCCTCAACTCCTGCCTCAAGCCATCAAGATCCCTCCATAACGATCCTAGCTCCACGCTATGGGTGTCTCGGTCTCTCTTGAGGTCAGTGATGCGTGGGAATCGCAACAGGCTTTACCTCTCGAGGGATCTCGAGAAGCTTACAACCCCCACCAGGCAGTGTACCTGATCGTTGTAGTATAGTATAGTGACAAGTACCGGGGGATTGATCGTTCAGCTTAGGAATAATGTCGCTAGGATTAGAAAACCTAATTACTAGTTCTAAAGGTGAGGGATGATTATTTTTGTATTTTTATATTTTTTAGAAAGCAAGTAAAATCTCGGGTTTTGGAAGAGTGGGCGGAATTAGTTGCTATTCAACTAACCCAAAACTAAGATGCAATCAAAATAAAATACAGAAAATGAAATTAAACTAATTTATACTAAGGTTGTGAGCAGTAATTGGAGAAAATGTGTTTACTTAGACTTCACTACTCCCTAGATATCTTTTACACGTTAATTACTTGTTATAATTGTATGGATGATGGATTGTATTCCTTAATACCATTCATGGGGTGGCATACATAACTCCCCAATTCTATGAGCTCTTATCTCCTCCTACACCATGACCCAGCACAACTATAGGGATTGTAAACAGTGGCTCATGCATTAAATACAACCAATAAAGACCTAGTACGCCTCGGTTCATGTTTCTTAAGACGTTCAAGCATGTTACCATTTGGAGATCTGCCAGTTTTCTTAAGCCTAACATATAAAATCATTCATCCAAGACAAGAATAAACAAGTAATCAACACATAATCAATATCAAGGTTTCATTAGATCTAAGCAAACACAAAGGAGATCTAGCCTAGCATAATGGAATTGAGACAAGAACAAGATATAGACAACCAACACATAGACATATTGATTGAATTAGAAGAACACTTATCGCAATTACAATGCAAGGTATCAAGGGTTTGGAACCCTTGAAAAACCTGTAAAAGTTGCACCAAATTCGTCTTTAGGGTTTCACCAAAACTTCTCTCTTTCTTTAATGTGAAAAACTAGAAAACTATATATAGGAAAATAGGAGTGACGGCGTCAAGAGCAAGGGTGTGACGCCGTCATCTCGCCGCCAAATACTTCCTCGGACGGCCTTGATCTACTTCTGACGCCCTGTGTGACGCCGTCATCAACTACGTTATTTTATTCTTGGGACTTTGACGCCGTCAAGAACAACTCTTGATGCCTTCATGTACTGTTCCCAGCATAGAATTTTGAGACTTTGCCGTTTTCTTCACTTTTATGCTCCAAAAACGTCCAAAATGGCTTCTTTTCCAGAATTCATTCTCCAAGTACCTAAAATCACAAAAGGAACGATTTAGGGCAATATTTGATCAAATAAATTCGGATTCGGGCTTAAATGACCCCCTAAAAACGGATCATTTTTCGCCTCATCATATACCCTTACACTTGAGATTTGCTTGTCCTCAAGCAAATGTGCTTTTATTCTACTCAAAAGACAAGTTAGGGGTCATTTAACACTAATATAAAAGTAATTACAACAAATAATCATTCCACTAAAGACCAATAGACAAGCACGGAGGTCATACACTAGCACCTCACAAATAGTGTTTAGATACTCACATCTCTCGGGTGTAATAAAGTGATATAACATTATGGAAATGGAAGATATCTCTCACTACCTGTCATAGCAAAATAGATTACCATAGGCTTGGGAAAGGATAAAACCTCCACCACATGGCGTAAGCACCTAGGATAAACTATCAAAGAGGTCTTTTAAAGGGTTGTAACGTTAGGTATAAGGATATGAATTACACGGTTTTGTTGGATAAAGGAAGTTTTACTGGTGGCGAGTTAACAATCTTGGTTAATTACATGTACAAGATGGCGTTGCTAAGCCAAGACTAGACTCGACTTAAGCTAACAAATGAAAAATAACAAAAAGATAAAATGAACATAGAATGAAAAGGGATGGTAGTCCGTATGTTTTTTTTTTATTTTTATTTATTTATTTATTTATTTTTTTTGCATACACTCTTTCCCTACCATCCAAAATAATACATCATAGGGAATGAACATTCCCCTTACACTTAAATCTTTACATACTTTACAATAAACTAAACTAATGACTCGAATTAAGAAAATCAAAACACTTGGAGCACTTTTAAGATTAACGCACATATGGGGGTAATAATATTATGTTCTTCCCCATTACTCCATAAAATAAGTACTTTACCCATGAGTCCCAATCGTCCCAAAACAATATGTACAATGATATGACTCGACTTAGCAACCATGTAATCAATTAGAAAGTTAACTTAGGGTTTAACAAATAACAATAATGCATTAAAAATGAGCGCATACACGGAAGGCTAAGGTGATTTGGTTGTACATTTAAGTGGGGTGTAACAAATTCTTCCTTTAAGTAAGATGCTTAAAGTTAGAAACGAAAAGATAGGCTCGGAGGGGTGTACTAAGGGTATCGTGTACTAAAAATGAGTACAACGCTAAGGGTGTGGGAAAAATTAGTTGACTTAACTAGCCAAGTAATATGACTTAAATGGTCAAGTAATTATGATACGGGTTTAACACAAGGGTGATCCTAATGCCTCTTATCATGTAGTAAATCCTACCACACGAATGTAGTCTCACTAGCGGTCTCGGGATGCATCACTAACGCAAGTTCTAGAATCTAAATGCTACCGGTACACTCATAAGCACTAATAATGAATGCTTTTCCTATCAAATCTAAAGGCGAACCTCACATTTTTGAGTGGAAATTTTTTCTGAATATACGGTTATGTGCTAGTCATACAATCTCCTATCCATGAGACGCTTGCTATGGCTAAAGTTTCACTCCTAAATGTTGTAAAAAATTTTAAATTTGGCGCTAAAATTACACTAACAAGTATTTCTCATAGTTTTATTACACATCTACCATCAAACGAAACAAACTCAAGCGAAAGTGCATATGTAAGGTATCATCTTTTTACCCTCCCCTTACACTTAAGATGAACATTGTCCCCAATGTTCAAGTAAAGAATGTAAAAGTGAAAAAGTAAAGAGAATGAAATCAAATACTCCCCTGATTCGCTCGGTATGGATTATAGGTTGGCCAGGTTAAATCTTCCTTCAAGAAAACGAACAATCAAAGCTTCCCTTCCAGAATATAAATCATCTCCTTGTCGAACATAACCTGTAAATCCTGACAACAATAGACAAGACAACCTCGCGTAAAATCGGCGGCATCCTATATAAGTTTCTAAGTCCTAGAAAACAAGATAAGATATAATGCTTGTGGAATGAAGTTTGCAGATTTCCTGGAGATTATAAAACTTAATAATTCACAAAAACCATAAGACTCCGTTAGAAAAACAAAACCGGTAAAATTTCCAGATTTTAACTCCTGACGCCGTCAAGAGTAATCCTCTGACGCCGTCAGAATGGACCTGCAGAAATTCTTATGTTAAGTTTCTGGAAAAACTTGGTCCTACTTCCTGGAAAATCCTGCAAAACT